>LZPO01087157.1:388550-399894 GCA_001675575.1 Neotoma lepida
AAAAAATAAGACAAAAAATCAGGCATCAGGCTGAGGAGTGGATGTAGCTCAGTTGGTCAAGTACCTTCCTAGCATGCATAAAGCCCGAGGTTCAATCCCCAGCACCGCATGAACTATGTATGCATGATGGCATGAACCTATAAGCCCACCACTGGAAGCTGAAGAAGCAGAAATTCAAGGTTATCCTTGACAAGGGATACAAGGCCAGCCTGTATCCCATGGTATACATGAAACTCTGTCTTAAAAAAATAAACATAAAATAAAAATCACACATCAACTTTCCTATTTGGCTCAGATCCCATAGCTGTGTTTGAGCCAGTGTAGACACTGCCACTGAACTTAAGCCAAGGCTACACATTCATGGCCTTCAACTAGAAAAACTGACCACAGGGATCAGGGGTCTCCCACCCCAGCAGTCTTGCTGCCCTGAACCCCTTCTGCCTAGAAAGCTGACAGGGATGCTTTAGCAAGTAAGGCAAACAGAACGGACCTGGAGGTGGTGGCGATGGAGCTGAATGAGATGGCTCAGAGTATGCTCTTGAAGATCACAACCCAGGAGAGTGACTGGAAGAAGTCACTGAAGCACCTCAGGAAAGACCTGAACACTAAGGTGAGCCTGTATTAGGTAGGTAGCAATTGCCTATGTAACAAATTGCCCCAGAACTTAGCAGTCTCAAGGAGCAAATACTGATGGTTTTGAAGAGCAAGAACTTAGAAGCAGCTTACTGGGTGGTTCAGGACTTGTGACTCCCAAGTCAGAGCAAATGTGTCGTTCCCACTGTATCATCTGAATGAACCATATGAAGCCACTTCAAAGATTGTTCCCGAATGTGACTGTTGGCAAATTGCTTCAGTGTCTCATATACTGACTCCTTCTTAGGGCCATTTGAGGGGCCTCATACCATGGCAGCCACTTCCCTTGACACATACACATACACATACACATACACATACACATACACATACACATACACATACACATACACATACACATACTAGTGATTCAAGACAATAAGAAGAATGTGCAATGTCTTTTGCTACTCAGCTATGGAAGCCACTCCCATCACTTCTGCATCATCCTGTTGGTTATACAAGTTGGCCCTCTTCAGTGCAAGAGGGAATGACTCCAGTGGTGTGAGTCCCAGCCATCTTTGGAGCCATGTTGGAGGCTGACTTGCGGAACTCTTGGAGTGATGCAAGCAAACTAACAGGTTGGGGTGGAGGAGGTTTTCTGCAGAAAGGACCATGCTTGTTATTTGTTCACCTGTCAGTGACTGCCTCAGTGTGCCACACCTGGGGAATGTAGACATGTCCCAGCCCTGCCTCCTCTTGCAGTTTCACTGAGACTCAGCAGTGATAATGCTATATGGCTCTTTTAACTGTGGTGGTGAAGTTTAGAATCAGCTGCTCTGGGTTTGAGTCTTGCATAGGCTTCAGCTTTCCTACCTGTAAGCTGGAGATTTATTCATTCATCATTTATGCTCCTTGCTGGGTAAGCAGTGAGCCAAGCAGATGGGGGCACTGTCTTTGTGGAGACAGTTCCTCAAAGAAAGGACACAAGTCAAAGCAAAGCCACAGCCCCATAGCCTTCCACAGAGCAACTGGCCTGTGTTTCTCTTGCTTCAGTGCAGCTGAATCTAAAGTGGACTGACAAGTGACCCACGTAGCAATTCTCATATAACTCACTGTACTCAGGGATGAGGGTGGTATGGTGGTGCACAGCTGGTATCCCAGCACTCAGGAGGCTCACAAGCTCAAGTCCAGCTTGGGATACAGTGAGTCTGGAGGTCAGCTGATGTAATATAGCAAGACCTTGTCTTATAGGGAAAAGGAGAAGGGGTCCAGAATAGACACATCCTAAGGGCAGAAAGTAGGTTATTGGTTGCCAGGGGCTGGGGATTTGGGAGGAAAAAGGGGTAAATAGAAATGGGGTTTCTTTGGAGAGTGATGTAGATGTTCTAAGACTGTAAAGCCAGGTGTGGAGGTGTAAGGCTGCAATTTTAGCCCTTCTAACACTGAGGCAGGAAGATTGTGGCTTCCAGGCCAGACTCAGCTACATAGTGAAGTACTGGCTCAAAAAGAAATAATAAATTCCCAGGAGATAGTGACACACACCTTTAATCCCAGCACTCCGGAGGCAGATAGACAGATCTCTGAGTTCTAGGCCAGCCTGGTCTATAGAGCTAGTTTCAGGATGGACAGGGCTACAGAGAAACCCTGTCTTGAGAAACCAAAATAATAGTAAGCAAGCAAGCAAGCAAGCAANNAAATAAATAAATAAATAAATAAATAAATAAATAAATAAATANATTTGTCNGGCATGGTGGTGCATGCCTTGAATCCCACCACTTGGGAGATGGAGGCAGATGGGTCTGAGAGTTCTAGTTCCAGGACAGCCAGAGCTCTGTAGAGAGACCCTATCTCAAAAGAAAATTTAGAAAACAAATAAATTTGATTGTGATGGTTATACAACTTTATGAGTATGCTAAAGCAATTGTCCACTTTATCTGAAAGCCTTCCATAAATATTTGTCAGATGTGTGAAAGTCAGGATATAGGGTTCACTGGAGAAATATTTTTCCAGCCTCTAGTCCTGCAATAGCATTTCTTGCAATGGCTACTGGGCATCTGACTTTGCAGATCCCCTATGCTAACAGCACCCATAAAGGTATGAGCTGAATGGTTTTCCCTTTGTTGGGTCTCTAGCTGCTTTATCTTGTTCTTTGTGTGACTCTACAGGTTGTTGGGGTCAGCTAACTGACAGGACTTCTTTCTTCCTTCTGATTGGCAGCTTATCCATAGTGATCTGAATGGCTTGAAGAGGGACATAGAAGAGGTCTGGAAAGTAGTTCGGAAGCTTCTGATAGAAGGCCTGCGATTTGACCCAGACAGCGCTGCAGGCTTTAAGAAGTGAGAGTGCTGATGCTGATACTCTTGCCAACAGAGAGATTATTTATTTATTTATTTATTTTTTATTTATTAAAACATTCGATGTACAACTGCAGAAGAGATAATATACAGATAGTTTGAACATAAATACAAGTTACAAATTCTTATCCTAATAGTGAAATGTTTCACTAAAGCTTACCCAGTGACTGGGCAAAACCCAAACTTATTTTATGCTACAGTCATCCTAGGGTCCTTCCTGCTAGGTAGCCTCCTTGGATCTGTGGGTTGTAGAGTGATTGTCCTTTGGTTTATATCTAGTATCCACCTATTAGTGAGTACATACCATATTTGTCCTTCTGAGTCTGGGTTACCTCACTCAGGATGATATTTTCTAGTTCCATCCATTTGCCAGGCTTCTCTTCAAATGAGGAGCCTCAGGGCTCAGAGAAGGAAGGGAAACCAGGATAGGCCCACATAATTGGCAAGCCTCTCTGATGGCAGGGAGGCTTGCCATCAGCTTCCATCTATCTTCCTCTAACGCTGGCTTCACAATCCTGGACCTGCATGGAGTGGAAAACCACAGCGCTCTGTCCCAGGGCCTCAGGCATTGACAAAGGAGTTTGGGGGACCTTAAGTTCACCCCACTCGCAGCCCTGGGAACTGCTAACCCCTGACTACTGACCTCCTTGTCCTCCAGGAAACTGTTCGAGCGGGTGAAGTGCATCTCCTGTGAGCGGCCTGTAGAGATGATGACCGGCCCGTGAGTACCGCCGCCAGAGGGCGATCTCTGGGTTTGCGGGGTCGAGTACGACTGAGCAAGCCCATGAGTGCTATCTTGCAGTCTCACCTATATACACCGGGACTCCACTCTGCAGACCTCAAGCACATACAGCTGTTCCATATGCAAACGCACACAACTACCTATATACTCATCCTTCCATACCATTCTATAGCCACTGTCGCCTGTCCCCCCTCAGTGGTTCCCTGTATAGAGAGTAGGTCTTCTTTACCACTCCTAGTCAGTGTTTTGTTCCAGAGACTGAGTCAGAGCCACAAAAAAGAAAAAGGACAGAAGGATCACTGAGGGAAAGCAGGAATTTGTTACTTCTGAGTTCACTAATCTTTTTGGAGATAAGAGTCTTGCTATGTAGAACAGGCTGGCCTCAGAACTTGCAGTCCTCCTGTGTCACTGTTGCCATCGTTGGGATCTCAGGTGCACATCTTTAGTCTCAACTCCTTGCCCTTACTTTGATACCATTGTAAAGGGCGTGGTTCAGCGGCTGTAACACAGCACTTGTTGCCTCTAGTCAATTCCAGGGCACTGCTTGGTCCCTCAAAGGCATCCCCAACCCCACTAGTAGTCACTTCTCTGTAGCCCAGGAAGCCATTGAGTTTGTCTTTTCCAGATGTTTCCTGTAAATGGGACTGTACAATATGTAACTTTTGGTGTCTGGCTTCTTTACCGAGCTTAATGAGATTCCTCCACATTGTAGCAGAAATCAGTGCTCCACTCCTTTGTTACAGCTGAATAATACTCCATTGTATGGGCAGAAAACCTTTTGTGTATCTGTTCATCAGTTGATGAGCACTTGGGATGTTTCTTTCAGCTGTTGTTACTGGTGCTGCTGTGAACATTGCTGTGTATTTATTTGAGTACCAGTTTCCCATTGTTTGGGGAACAAACAAACCTTAGGAGTGAAAATGCTGGGTCATATAGTGACTCTGTAAGCTGCCAGACAGTAATCTGTCCTGGTCTGCTCATCTCTGCAGAGCTAGGCCAGTCCTGAGACCCACAAAGCTGCCACAGCCCCCCAAAAAAGCAGGGAGCTGTAGGGCTTCCACCAGGGTTTTCCTTTCAAACCACAGGATGGCATTGCGGTTTTATTGACAGTAGTAAAAAGACTGGAAGCAGCTGGGGGGCTGAGGCACATTCACAGCAGAGAGTAGAGACTGAACTGTAGGACGCTGGTCTGATGGAACATTCCTAGTGAGGAACCAGTCACTGCACAAACTGTGTAGTCCTGGGTGGAAAGCTCCGTGCACATGTGCTAAGGACTAACGTGACCAAGAATCTGGGTGTTAAATCTTATCTGAATTTTGTTAGCCACTTGTAGCGACTGGCTACTGTGCTGCATGCATAGCATGGCTGTGGAAGAATATTAATGACTTGAAAAAATGATAAATGCAATCAACCATATGCTGTCTCTTATACACATCTAGATGTGTATAAGAGACAGGCATAGCATGGCTGTGGAAGAATATTAATGACTTGAAAAAATGATAAATGCAATCAACCATATGTGTGTGATTTTCCCACTTTTTCTTTTTCTTTTTTTTTTTTTTTGGTTTTTCGAGACAAGGTTTCTCTGTGTAGCTTTGGTGCCTTTCCTGGAACTCACTCTGTAGCCCAGGCTGGCCTCGAACTCACAGAGATCCGCCTGCCTCTGCCTCCCGAGTGCTGGGATTAAAGGCATGCGCCACCACCGCCCAGCAGATTTTCCCATTTTCTTTAAAGAAATTACATAAACATGGACAAAATATTGGAAGAATATGAATGTCAAAGTCTGTCCCTGTTATGGTGTTTCTTTGTGCCTTTCTGTACTTTATAAAATGGAAATCAGTATGTTCACCAAACATGTTTCTTTTTATTTTTTTTAACCAAACATGTTTCATTGCAGCTTACCATCAATACAGTAAAAAACACTTCTACATGTGTGTAACGGTCGCCCAGATGGACAGGTAGAGCGGGCCCAGCTCCCTGGAAGGCTGTTCCGTATTTATTTTTATTTCCTTATGGAGGCAAAATACACAGGACATAACCTTAGCCATTTGAAGGGAGCTCCCACATGGTGTGTCCATGATGTNCAAGCCTCCATGTGTGCCTGAGTCCTTTGCCATGCCTCTTCCAAGCAGTGTGTCCCCTTCTTGTGCCCATAGCTCCTAGCAAACACCTATCTGTAACAAATCTCTAGGATTTCCCTCTTTGGTTTTTGACTACTATTTATTTCTTTGCTTACTGGAGAAAAGCATATATATATATATGTGAATATATATTCATTTATATATATTATGTATATATTATATATTCATTTATATATAAAATATGAATATATATATTCATTCCAAGGTAGTCTTAACCTTGAATGAAGTATGTACTAATAGTACAGGCTGACTTTGAACTTGCTATCCTACTGCCTCAGTCTCCCAAGTGTTGGGATTACAGGGGTGCACCACCACCCTTGGCTTGGTTTTCACTTTATATTCTGAACAGTGTTTGTATCTTCCCCCAACTGTCAGCTGCAAGCTTTGTACGTGAGCTTCGGACTGTTAGATGCAGTTTCTGAGGTTGGAAAGTCCTACACATCGCCTCTCCAGGCCTGGGTGCCTGGAGCCCTCTGCTGGCCANGTGCACCTCCCACAGCCCTGGTCCCCTCTTCCTTCACAGACACCTGATCACCATCCGCAACACAGGTGGGCTGTCACAACTAAGGCCAGCCAGTGCCAACAGCTTCGAGTATCTGCAGAGGCAGCTGATGAGGTGAGTGCCATGCCCACCCCCATCCTCAGGGAGGCCCAAGACCTCTGCCAGCAGAGACTTTCCTTCACTGCAAGAGCCAAAGAGGGCCTAGGATGCCCGTCTGGGAGGTTGTGGTGTGGCTGTTAGGTGCACAGAGGACAATGAAGGACAGGAACCAACGTTGGCATTGGCATCTACTGTGGGCTGGAACTTAGGTGGGTCTTGTAGCAGAGGCATATTATGCTAGCTACTCAGGAGACCGAGGCAAAAGGATTTCAAGTAAAACCTTGCCTCAAATAAACAGAAGAAACGGGCTGGGGATATAGCTCAGTGACAGAGTGTTTGTCTAGTNTGCACAAGGCCCTAGGTTCAATCTCCAGCAGTGCTGAATGAATGGGGGGCGGTGGGTGGAAATGGGATGGCTTCTTGCTGAGTCTTATAAGCCCTGGAATCCAGCACTAACATGCTTGTTTCCTGGTGGGTGAGTAATTGAGGAGCCTCTGGGAGCCCTTGCTGAGGCCTTGCTGGGTCATATGGTTTCCTTTGGAAGTGTATTCCATTATCATCCCACTTCACTGTTGAAGAGACTGAGACTCAGACTATGTGACCTGCACCACCCACCTTCTTTGACACTGTCCAGGCCTTGGGGCCTGTGCTGGTCCTCTGTGAGGGTTCTCCATGTGGCTGCTGACCTTCTGCCCTGTCCAGGGAACAGCAGCAGCAGCTGCATTTCCAGAACTTTGGAGTCCAGAAAGCGGGTCTGGGCTCCCAGAAGGACTGGGGTGATGGACCCCGAAATGAGACTACTTTCAAGCGCAAGTCACATGACCTATCAACACTCTACCCTTATGGGGACCCTGAATTGATGGACTATGACACTGTGAGTCTGGCTGTCCCCTCCTCCCACAGAGACTGGACAAGAGCATACCCAGCCCCAGGTGTGGGATGAAGCCCTGAGCCATGCCCTAGCTGTGCTCTGGCTCTGAGCATCTGTGAGCATCAAGGGAAAGGGGTGGCAATGGAGACCCTGACTTGGGACCTGGGCCATCCCACAGGCCGAGGTGGACATCCTGGGAGTGGATGGGGTCCTGTACAAAGGCCGAATGAGCAGCCAGTTTGTGACTCGGATTGGGGAGAAGGACGTGGCAGGTGAGGGGCATCAGTGTTTCCTGGGATCCCTACCCAGAGGTCCGGTTCTGGGATCCCTACGCTGAGGTCTGGTTCTGCTGGCCAGGACAGGGGAATGCAGGTGGACTCAGGGCTGGTGCTGCCCCTGGCCAAGAAGCCCTCACAGTCACTTCCAAGAGTAGAGTCCCCATTGTGTGCCTGATTATGAGAGGCAAAAGTGATGAATGGCCCCCTGTGGACTGCTGGTTGAGTGGGAGGGTGGGTATAGCCTGTAAGCACATAACAGAAGGCAAGAATCCATGGTGACAAACAGATAAACAGCTAACCTGAAGGAGCCAGCCATGGGTGGCACATACCTTTTGTTTTTTGTTTGTTTTATTTGTTTTTCGAGACAGGGTTTCTTTGTGTAGCCCTAGCTGTCCTGGAACTCACTCTGGAGACCAGGCTGGCTTCGAAGGTGGGTCTCTGAGTTCAAGGCCAGCCTGGTCTACAGATCAAGCTCTGGGACAGCCAGAACTACACAAACAAAACAAAACAAAACAAAACAAAACAAAACAAACAAAAACCCCCAACTGACCCAAGGGACTAAAGGTAGAACTCAGTGACAGAGTTCATAAATGCAAGGCGCTGGGTTCTTTCTCCAGTACTGGAAAACAAATGAATAGCTGAGCTGAAGAAAGGCCCTAGCACAGGCTGGCCTAGGGAGGGATGCTGGGGTGGTGATGAGAGAGTTGGACCAGGCAAAGCTGGTCCATGGAGGAGCAATTAGACAGCTCCTTGAACACCTTTGAAGAAGGAACAGGAGTTAGTTGGTGAAGGGTAGAGAGGGAGGAGTGTGGTCTGTGTGGAGGAATAGTAGCTTCAAAGGCCTTGTGGTAGGTTGGGTAGAACTTGGGGAGTACGAGTCTACCTGGAGCACAGAAAATAGGGTAAGGGTCAAGAACCATGAACAGGGCCAGACCCAAGAGGCCAAGGGTCAGGCCAGCAAGAGACCCCAACCTTTGTGCATTTTGAATTGGTTGCTGTGGTTATTCTGGTGGCTGGGACCCCAAGATTCTTGATTTCATCACTGGGTGTATAATAAAATAACACAAAAATGGGGCTTCTCTGCACACTCGTTGGGACGTTTGCCTCTGGGAAGGATATGTCTAAAGCTTGCCCCTGCACAGGACCCTCCACATTCACATCAGGAGTGATAGAGGATCCCCGGGCATCTAACCCACAGGAACTCCATGGGCTGCCGATGGACCAGGGCACTGAGCCTGACGTGCAAAGGGAAGATGCGCTAGACACACCCCATAGCAGCTGCCAGAGCTAACCACCACACCCCAGGGCCCCACAGCCCCAGGTTCCCCAGATCTGAAGTTCTAAGGCACAGTATAGGCAGAGCTGTACTCTCCTCAGAGCTGCCCAGAGTCTCTCCTGGTCCTTGCCACATCCTGTGGCAGTTGGAGCCTTTTGGCAGGGAACAGATCACTCCAGCTGCCACAGCTGCTGCCTCTGCTGCCTCCTCCTCCAGTTCCTTCTCTTCTGACTCCCATGAGGACTCTTATCACTGGACTTCAGGCTTAGTGTAATCTAGGGTCATCCATTTCAAGACCTGAAATTACACTTGCAAAGATCTTTTGCTCCAATAAGGTCACATCTGTAAGTTCCATGGAATATGCCTTTTAGGAGCCCACCATGCAACTCACTCACAGGCCCCACCCTATTTCCAAGAGGGTGGAACAGCATCTCTCCTGCCCTTTGCCCAGGCAGGAAGTGACTGCTCAGCAACCCCAATGCAGATCTGATGGGAGGGGACTGAGCTGGGCTTCAGGGATCACTAGAGCAGGGCAGCAGAGGCTAATGTTTGATGAGCCCTCTAGACTCCTTGTCCATAGCAACCATGTGAGGCATTTCACAAACGCACAAGGGAGGTCCTCCTGTTGTGAAGCAGCCTCAGGAGAGGAGCCTGGATCAGTGGGGAGATCGCTGTAGACCTTCTACAGGGGTTGAGGGAGGGGCTTTTCTCTCAATGGGTAGTAAATTCCCAAGAACCACGTAGTAGAGCAGAGCTTGAACTATGACATGCTCAACAGCTTTATCTGGCTTGGACCTCACCAGAGTGAAAAATCTGGCCTGATGTAGGAGCCAGAACTCTGGATGGGCCCCAGCTATTCAGATCTTTTCTCCTCAGCTATGAAGGTTTCGTGTACCTCAGTTCAAAGCATAAGTGATCGTGCGCGCTCCGGATCCATACTTGCTCCAGTCTACCCCCGTGAGTACCTGACCCACATGGGTTCTGGCAGATCTCCAGCTTCTACAGGTCCTTCTCCTTTCCCCTCACCTTTAGCCTGGGCCTCACTCCACTCACCTCTCCTGTTCTTGCCTGCTCTGTCCACATCCTGGCAGCCATTTGCTCTCTGGCTAGGGGCCTCTAGCTGTTCTGGGCTTCTGCATTCCCCTTCAGGGGAGTTTCTTGGCCAGTATCTGTGCCCAGAGATCCCCTTGGCTACAGAGGTGGGACAAAGGAGGTCATTTACTGTCTTGGGCTTTTTTTTTTTTTTTTTTTTTTTTTTTTTTTTTGAGACAGGGTTTCTCTGTGTAGTTTTGGTGCCTGTACAGGATCTTGCTCTGTAGACTAGGCTGGCCTTGAACTCACAGAGATCCACCTGGCTCTGCCTCCCGAGTGCTGGGATTGAAGGTGTGCGCCACCACCGCCCAGCCAGTCTTGGGCTTCGTCCAGGGCTGCCAGGAGCCTGTCTGAGAGGACTGGGCCCTTGAGCTTCCCTGGTTCATATCTCTGGACATCTAGAGGACCTTAACATTCACAGAGCACTTCCTCCTGTCTGCCTCTTCTGGTTCTTATCCTGGTTCAGCAGGGTGGTGCTGTTTGTCCTTTCCACAGACAAAGTAGTTGAGGCTCAGTCCAGACACCTGAGTCCCAACTCCAAGCCCCCCAGGTGCACCATTCTATTCTAGTGCCCATTTTTGGAGTTACGTGTCTTAGTCACCATTGAGGAAGTGCTCAGGACCAGGACCAGAGGAGGTGCAGTGGCCAGCCCTGCCATGGCTTACGATGCACCTCCAGTCTCTGGCTTCTGTTCCCTGTGGGAAGAACTCCAGCAGGCCAGCAGCTTCCAGAAATGTTGAACACAGCATGGGTTTCTCCTGCTTCATCTCCAGCCTTGGGCTCCCATAGCAGCAGCAGCAGCAGCAGCAGCAACAGCTCTGTCAGCTCTCCACATTCTGCCACAATAGTGGCTCAGTCACCATCCCTGCCACCGGTAACACAGCTACCACCACTGATACCACTCTCGAGGGATCCACCAGGCACCCCTGGATCCACCAGGCACTCAAAATAGCTGCGGCTGGAGTCCCTAGCCAGCACACAGGTTGCAGAGGTGCACACCAACCCGTGAGACACAAGCCTGTGACCCAACTACCACGGGGTCCCCTTCACTCTAAGGAAGAGACCTGGGACCCTGGATTAGACCCAGGAAATGGTGCAGGGATCCTGGATATAGGGTGAAGGGTCTGCATAGGGGATCCTTGTTGACTCAGTGTTTAACTATGTATCTAAAATATAAACCACACAATCCTTGGCCAACATTTTCATGAAAAACACAGCTTTTGAGTGAAGCTTTTCACAGAGCCAACTAAATTTCTTAAGCAATTCTCCCAATAGCACAAAGTGGTTTTAAAACAACCCCTTGCCGGGCAGTGGTGACACACACCTTTAATCCCAGCACTCGGGAGGCAGAGGCAGGTGGATCTCTGTGAGTTCGAGGCCAGCCTGGGCTACCAAGTGAGTTCCAGGAAAGGCACC
>LZPO01087157.1:410072-423791 GCA_001675575.1 Neotoma lepida
CTCGGTAGCCCAGGCTGGCCTCGAACTCACAGAGATCCGCCTGCCTCTGCCTCCCAAGTGCTGGGATTAAAGGTGTGCCACCACCGCCTGGCTAAAGCAACTTTCTTAAAACTCTGTCTAGCATGAGGTAGGAATAGAAGCAGAACCCTGGACTGAGACTCTAAGTAAACTCTCAAGACTGGCCAAAGAGTGCTCCAAGGTGGCTTCAGGAAACCCAAAGGATGATGTTTGTTTTGACCATGTCCTGTCTTGGGCCCCTTCAGGAAAAGAGGAAACTGGTTGCTCTTGTGAAAGTGCTGGGTGAGGAAGGCTGTCAGTGGGTGACGGGTCCTGAGGAGCCTGCCAAGTCTCAGCATTATTGCTCCTCAGATGGGTAAGCCAGCAGGACTTCAGGCCCTGTGCCTCCCCAACATACACCCAGAAACATACATACACAGTCTGACTCCCAGGGCTTGCTCTTTTTTTTTTTGTCCTTCAAGTATACTCAAATGAAATGTCCCGGGAATCTCCTGCTAGAGTCCACCACAGCAGTGTTCCCAAATACTGAGTGGGGATGAACCCAGTGATACCCAAGACCCCACGGCAGGGGCAGCTGTCCACCCCTGCCATGCCCTACCCAGGACTCCAACATGACACATCTGGTACTGTCCTCTAAAGGACACTGTGAGTTCTCCATTGAGAAACATCTGCCCAGCTACACACAGGTCCCCTCCCCCACAGCCTCTGCCCCCATTAGCACCTGAGTCTGAGAATGTGACCCAGAAACACTGCCTGGAATATGCTGAAAATCAGGAGGGAGGGGGAGGGCTAACCATGAGGAACCCCTCACTCCTAGGTAGATGCCTCAGGTCAAGGGGGAGGGGTGTCCACACCTACTCTTCATTTTATATACGGTGACAGGGAGACTATGCAAACCCAAGCGCACCGAGAATCTACCCTGTGTCGGTCAGATTCCGTTTCCAGGCTGCAGGAAGTCCCTAATCCTCATGGGGACAGTTCTCCCTAATCTTTATAGCCATATTTTTCAGTCCATTCCTTCAAGCCTGAGGGACACACTGTTCCACACTGATAGATGGGCTAAGAGTCCTCCACATAGCCCATTTCCCATGGGACACCTGTCTGCCCAGCCTCAGGCAAGGAGGGAACCCTGCAAGCACAGCTACTGGGCTTCAGCAACTGCCATGAATGTGGTTTTACAAGTTTTACCACATCCAGCCCCAGAGACGAAGAGGGCAGATTAGGATTGTGGCAGAGGTGGGGAGTATGGCACTTCCCCGGGGTGGGGCTGCAGGGGGGAGGGGAGAGAGGGAGACCATTCAGGCCTTAGAGGCTGACTCAAACACTGCTACCCGCAGGGGTGGGGAAACTGAGGCTAGAGAATGAAGCCTTCCCTCTCCTGCACAGGGACAATGGCCTGAAAGTCTGGTAGGAAGGAGGTTAGCAGAGCAAAGGCCTGGTTTACAGAAGTGGAAGGGAGGGTACGATTTTGATCCCACCCCTGACCAGGAAGCTAANGCTTAAAGTCTGTTTCCTGGCTCTTCCCAGAGGCTTCTCTGGGATGGCTCCCATTGGGAAGCCAGATTCTGGGGTTTCCACCTGGACACAGACTATGAGACTGGCTCTCGCTGTGACTTCACACCTGTGAGGGACACGGCTTCAAGTCCTCTGGCCTCATCTCTAGATGCCAACAAGGAGTGAATCTGGAAGTTTGAGTTAGAGGATAAGAAGCATATCAGTAACACAAAAGACTGGGCACACTACTACTCTACAGGCCAAGAGAAACCTGGAAGTAGCTGGGAGCCAGACTGGCATTCTCCCTCTCCTGTCTAGAATGCCCTAAAAATTAGTGAACCGTATGCAGTACACCATCCCAAGGTACAGGTTTCTCTGTCAGGCCCGAGGTCACCCGGGCCTTCATAAGGATCCCTCTTCAGTCACACCTTTGGAGTGGGGTACATATATACACATCCTAACAATCTAGTTTGAGGACCCTGCACACCACCCATACACTCCATGCCGTATATGTACACACACCGCACCATACCCAGCATGCCCACCATCCGCACACCGCCACCTATGTACACGCTGCACACACACCAAACATGACACGGTATCCCTACATCAGACACGTTCTCGGGCCGGGTGGCGCGTCCACACGCACCCACATGCCCACAACCTTCGATGTGCCCTGCTGACGCCCAAGCGCGGTGCGTGCGTAAATACAAATGCACATGTACGTGTGCGCACACGCCGCAAGCCGCCCACCGGGCACACCGACCCTGGGACCGCTCGCTCGGAGCGCCTCCGCCTCCGGCCCGGCCCTGGGCGTCCTCCAGGCGGCCGTCTGTTTCGCCCTCGGCCGTTACCGGGACAAAGGGGAGGGGTCCCTGTCCCGATCGCGGGGTCCCCAGGGCAGCCTCGTTTCCGGGGCTCGGGCCTGGCCGTCGGTGAAGCCCGCAGTCCGCACCCCGGCACGTGTCCACGCCGCCCGCGCCCGTCCCCGGTCCCCCTACGCACCTCGAACTGCCAGTGGGCCGCCTGCAGCAGTTGCTTCGCCTGGTCGGCCGCACAGCCCGCCGTCAGCACGAACTGGTTGATCATCACCTGGTGTTTGAGCTCGTCCATGTTCACGGACATGGCGCCGCCGCGCAGCCCGCTCCGGCCTCCCTGCGCGCTCGCGCCTCGCCTCACGCGTCCACCATTAGCGAGCCGGCCCCGGCTAATACAAATATTTACTGTGCGCTCTGACTCACCGCGCCTCGCTGCCCGGCGGCCGGCGGAGCATGCTGGGATGTGTAGTCCGCGACGCCCCCGCCGAACCGACCGGGGAGGAGAGGGGACGCCCTTTCCCTAGCGGATCTCAGTAGGGCGCGCAGCCCCTGCCCCAGGCTGTAATGCCAAGTCTGAGACCGGGTCCACAGCACGAGCTTGTCAGGTCACGGGGCCCCAGAGGTCCCGCAGCCTGCTGTGCTTAGCATCACAGTGTTAGTAGGCACTCTCTTAGGGGACTTTTCCGAAAGCGTTGGCCCAACTCCACTGCCCTAGGCTGCAAGGCTCCGAAAGTCCTGAGACTTAGAAGGTCCTTGCTCGGTGAACCACAGCCTCTGCCTTTCGAGGCGCTGCTTGAAGTCACCACCTCCAGGAAGCCTTCCGGCGCTCGCAAGGCATCCTTGCCTGACTCTCGGCCTGTAGCGCAGTAGGAGCGTCTACAAAAAAAGACAGCCCCTGTGAAACTCTGGCCAGCCAGTCGTCTCTGGAGCCATGGAGTCCCTTTCCCTTCGGTTCCCACTTTGCAACGCAAAAACAAAAACAAAAACAAAACAAAAAAAGCCTCCGGAATCTTGCGGGCGCCAGGACCGCGCGGAGCACTTAGGAGAGCGGCCGCGAACTGCCATTCCCAGAATGCCTCGGTTTATTTGCATCTTTCAGTCCCGGGTGACGTCACCTGAGTGAGGCCGCGACAGTACCAATGGGCCGCCACGGGGTGTTAGGACCTGGCCATATAAGGTAAACAAAGCTGGCCGTCCAATGAGGCGGCGGCGGGGGCGGGCACGTCACGTGGCGTGGAGGCGGGGTGGGGTGTTGCAAGCCGTGTTTACAGCCCCGCACATGCCGCTTCCGGTTGATGTCGCGGGTGGGAGAGCGGCGGGCCGGAAGCGGGAAGAGTCACCCAGAGGCTGGGGGCGAGAGCTGGCGCTGTTCCCTGGGCTGAAGGACGCTGGCCGGGTTCCCTGCTCTTCCGGGCCTGTGTGCGCTCCTTTGACCCGGCCCCTGCTACAGTGGAACCACCCGGGGTGGGGGCGGTAGGTCAGAAACCCCATGAACAAATGCGGCATTCCTAACAGCGACACTGCCCCAGGAAGTAAGCGCAGGCCTTGGGGCAGACTACCGGCTACGCGGGCATTTTAATACACCTGCTCCCTTGTTTTCTGCTAGGACGGCTGTGGCTGTGAAGGTGGGGAGCCCAGTGGATAGGTGTGGAAGTTGATTAGCTCTAGCTGGCTCTTCACTCCTTTAGGGACTCTCCCATTGGGTGATTTAGGAAGGAGGGAGGCAGGTGGGCAGGGATTGAAAGGTCCCTAGGCTGGACAGTCCGGAAGAAAAGGCGTCGGCAGCCTGGGAGGACTCCGAGACTTAGAGCTGGGAGTTTAGCTTATGGGTTGGTGCGGGACAAGTGAGTGTCTCCCTTTCTTAGGCATCTTTCCCACCTGCCCACAGGAAGTAGGATTTCAGCCTCTTTTCTGCCTTTTGGGGTCANTCAGAGCAGTGTTCTTTGCAAAGCAATAGTACTAAAATATTTTTGCTTTTGCTGAGAACATGCCTTCATCTCTAGGAAACATCATGCGTGTGCATTATTGTAGGCAAAGCCAGCATATAGGGAAATCACACAATGAGAGGCAGCACTGCTTCCTTTGTTGCCATGGAGACCGCAACAAAGCCTGAAAGAAGAGGGGCAGGTTAGTAGCTGGACAGACCTGGANGGCATTTTTGACTGCTGTTTCCTCAAGTTCTCTTGTGTGGGAGCTCTCCTAGCTATGCTGTGCGGGATGGTGATTAGGAGGGGCCTAGCAAAGGGCCTGGTCTCTGTGTGCCAGATCCGGCATGCATCCCTTTTCGAATACCGTGTTGGCCACTCTAGGGAGTGCCAGTCCCATTTTTATAGATAAGCAAGCTTAACATGTATTTCAGCCTTACACTTGTGACATTTAGAGTTAGAAGAAAAGAGGAGCATCCATTGGGCCAGTNGTATCTTTCTGGCAAAGGAAGCTGAGTGTTGTGTTGGGGAATCTTTTTTTTGTTCAGGGAAGTCGTGCACGCGTGCGTGAACACACACTTACCCTATCTAGGCATCTCATTGCTTGATCAGCCCCCCCCAAACATACACACCCCTACCCCATCTAGGCACCTCAGTGACTTGCTCAGCCTAGAAAGAANTACTACATGTGGGCCTTAAACTTGCAGAACAGATGGGGTTGACAGAGGGGAAGGTCACCCTGCTCCCGGGTTCCCTGGGCTGGCTTGTTTTCAACCAGCATTCACCTGGCTGAAGGGTGGACTTTGGATTTTTTTTAGTAGGGTGGTATGTGACCTGAGAGCAGGGCTAGAAGTGTGTGTGAGGGAGAATAGGGCATTTCCAGTACCACCCTTCTCCTACCTGAGGGTCAGTTGAGAACCTTCTCAGTTCACAGAGCTAGTCAGTGGAGGGCATGTTGCTTCCTCACTAGTCCATAGGCTCCTGTATTCTGCCATTTGATCTCTGTTGCCNGACTCATCACCTGGCACATAGTAGCCACATGATAAATGTTTGTTGAATAAAATTAGTCATTCAATATGTTGATAGTGGAGTTTATTTTCCAGCAGCGTGTGGATAAACAGCTGGAGGGGCTTTGAAGCACCTGAATTCCTGAATTCAAATTCTAAGAATAATGTTTAATAAGATGTCCATTTGGTGAAACACCTGCCTTCCCAGACTCTTCAGTGAGAGTATCAGAGCCCTCAGGACTTTTCCTGTCTATGATCAAGGCGGGCAGTAAACCAAATGCAGTGTGTGCATGTGTGTGTGTGAGTCATATAACCTATAACACATGAGATTCACACACACATGAGTGTTAGGAGATTCNCCAGAAGGAACTTTTTTTTTTTTTTAAGACTATACCAGTTTTTCTCTCTTAAGCTCACTGGTCTAAGAGCTCAAGATACTTAAAGTAGGAAAAGTTTATCCTACTTCACAGTTGCAGAGAAGTCAAGGGTAGGAATTTGAAGCAGCTGGTCACATCCCATCCACAGTCCTTAAAACAGGATCCCATCCACAGTCCTTAAAACAGGATCCAAGCTCATTTCACTTCCATTTCATGTTATAGTTACTTATTGTGTGTTTATGTGGGTGGGTGGCTGCCATGGTGTAAGTGGAGCTCAAAGAAAAACTTCCTGGAGTCAGTTCTTGCCTTCCACCATGTGGATTCTAGGGCTCAAACTCAGGCCCAGTGCCAAGTCTCTTTACCTGTGGAGCTATCTCAATGGCCCAGCCTTCTGTATTTTATACAGTCTGGGATCCCACTGTCAACATCTTAAATGATCAATATAGCTCAGGAAATGCTGCCACTCACATAGAATTTATGCCAGAGAACTAAGCAAGAGAATATGTGTGGATCCCTCAGGCAAGATGACAGCATATAAAATGTGTTTGGTCCTGGAGTTGGGTGTGGTTGTGCATACTCATACTCCCAGCACTTAGAATCATGAATTGGAGACCAGCCTGGGCTACAGACAGGCATTATCTGGGGGAAAAAAAGTGTTTAGCCAATGTAGATCATATAGGGTAGGAAATGTGCTCAAGTTACACCGAACACCTGGATTCTCTACATCTCTTTACTGTCATATATGGGTCATTTCACTTTGGCTTTCAAGATTCCTGGTGAAATTGAAAATCCTGAGTAATTCTATCCTAGCTATCCACTAGCTATCCTAGTGCAGTTGCAAATGCAAGCTCAGTGACCCAAATTGTCCGTGGATTCACATCCTCCTATGGATCGAATGGGCTGCCTGGCAAGAGTGTGTTGCTATGCAGCTTTGCGGTGGCTGTCATGCTTGAGCCAGGCAGTCATGGTTCCTCTGCAGCTTAAGTTGGTTGTAATAAGTACTATGGTCACAGAAAGGGTGGTGGAATGCTGAGGAGCAATCTATGTAGTTTCCAGTGACTGTCTTCAATGCAGCTGTGAGGTAGATGTATCGGAATTGCACCCTTGGTGCAATTGGATAATCAGGGCCTTGCTTCCATTAGTCCAGGCACGTCTCCATTGTAGTCATCAGTGTGTGTTAAGCCTTGTGATTCTACATGTGTTTACAAAGCGATTATGGTTTTCATTCCCAGCTGGTCGGTAGTGCTAATTTGCTGGTGGAGTGTTGAATTTGAAGACATTTGGAGAGCTCTTACACAATTACTCTGGAGCAGCACTAGCCAAAGGATAACCAAAAGCTTGACTCTTTGGGATGGAGGAAGTTGCTGGGGTGGGAAGCACAGTAGAGGTGGATGGTGGAGCCTGCTCCTTGAGGGACAAAGGCAGTCCAACAGACAGATTGACTTTAGACTGGAGCTTTGGTTCCCATGTAAGAACAAAGAGTTTCCCAGCTAGGAAATGTAGCTTCTTAGGATGCTCATTCATNCTCCTTAGTTGAACTTGGGAGGGCTCTCTCTCGTGTCCTGGAGGTTCTCTGCTAGTCTCAACAACATGGTCTTGAGGGAAGCCTTGTCCTGGTGAATGGCAACCTTGAATATGACCTCCAATTGGACAACCACTCCCTCCATCTGCACTGGTTCCAGGGCTAGCCCTTCATCATTTGAATATTGTTATATTCAATTATATATATCTATTATTCCATCATCCAGCCATTTTGATCACCTCCTCACTCTGCTCTCAGCCTATCTACTCTTGGTATCTGTGTGCTTTTGCTGCCTCCCTCCTCTCACCACTTNTCTCTTGCTTTCACTCTGCTCCCCTCTTTAAGGAGCTTGCCAAGGCCTATGCAGTTGACCTTCTCCGCAAGGGATTGTGGGAGGAGCCTAGAGGACATTACGTTCAAGTGTAGTATATTTTAGAGTGGACTATGGTGAATTTACCATCTGACACTTCACCTGCTGCTGATATTCCAAGCTGCTCTAGTACAGCAGGTTCGAGTTGGGAAGCACGTCTAAGAAACTCAGCTCCTTATCTGAAAATCTTAAAAACAGATTTCTTGGCATTCTTACAGAAGTGTGTATGAGAATCAAAAGCCAGGGCGTAGCTTGTAAGTTGTAACATTGCAATCGGTATCCTGATTCTTCTGAACTTGCTTTACTTGCAGTCCACCCTGCTTTGTGCCTCAGTTTCCCTATGTGTAAAATGGGGAGAAGTGTGTCTTCTGTGGGTGCTGTAAAATTACGTATCCATTGTAAATGTCTTGACTGACAGAGATGACCTGGGTTTTAGTTCTGCATTCCTCTATGAGCTTGGGGGCCACCCAGTTCCAGGCAGGTAAAAGGTGTTCCCTTTGCAGCTGAGGACGGGAGAAGAGCCTCGGGAAGTGGGGAGAGCCACTGTGGCATGTAGAGATTTTCAGACTGGGTTCGTGTGGGAGACGTTGGAGCTTCCGCAAGTTTCGAAATGTGAACAGAAAAGGAAGGGACTGAGGCATTCCGGGGTCAACATCCAGCCTGGCCGCAGAGGTTAGCGTCGTGTGAGAGCGGTCCCCCCTCGCAGCCTGGGCCTCTTGGTTCGTCCCACCGTGGCCGCTCACGTGAGGGGCATCCTAGGACGCGTAGTGCGCAGGCGCGCCGGGGGCGGGAGCGGACTCCATTTCCCCTGGAGCTGCGGGCCGGGCCGGGCCGGGGCGGGGCGGGGCGGGGCGGGGCGCCAGGCCTAGGCCAGGGCGGCCGGGGGCGGGGGCTGTGGGGAGTGCCGCCGCGGCGGTGGACGCGCGTCTGTGTGGCCTGGTCTGGGCCATGTCCGTGTGAGGACGCCGCAGCCGTCACCCCCTCCTCTCGGGCCGGCCAGCCGAACCGCGCACCATGGGCTCCATCCTGAGTCGCCGCATCGCGGGCGTGGAGGACATCGACATTCAGGCCAACTCGGCCTATCGCTATCCCCCGAAGTCCGGTGAGTTTACGGGGGCGCGGGGCGCGGGGCGCGGGCTGGAACGGGGGCTGGGGACACCAGGAGGCTTGGGGAACCAGGCGAGCGAGCGCCCTGTCCTGCGGCGGCCCGTCCTCCTGTGCCCCTTCCCGGTACCTGTGGAGTCTGAGGCGTGGCGGCGGCCCTGGCTATCCCGACTGGCTGCTGTCGCACCCTCTGCGGCCCCTTCCTGACTGGTGACCTTGGGCCAGTCACTTTGCACAGCCTCTGTGTGCATCCGGGCTTGGCCTCTCTGGGATCAGAGTGCATTGTGGTGAGGACTGCCTCACCCNCGGGGGTCGCCGGCTTTGGAGGCATGAAGACCGGCCCCGGATAGTGACAACTCATTCGTATTTGGACCCAGGCTTTTTATCCTAGCGTGCTGGTGAGGGACACTGGTCTTTGACCCAAGGAGATTATCGATAGGGAGTTACTGGGGTTCCCTGGAGGACAGGATAATAGTTGGAATGGTTGGAGAGGACTACCGTACCCTCCCCTCTTGTTCAGAGCAGACAAACTGGTAGATTATGAGAGCTGGAGGCAGAGAAGGGGACCAGTATCAGATGTGGGCTCCCAGAGGAGGCTTGCTCCTATTCTGTTTCCTCTTGTGTTTTTATTTATTTTTTAAATAAGGATAGGGTCGTCTTATGTAGCCCAGGCTGGCTCAAACTCGTTATATAGCTGAGGGTGACATGAACATCTGGTCCTCCTGCCTCTACCCTCCTAGTGCTGGGATTATAGGTGTGCACCATTTTGCTCAGTTTTATGAGGTGCTGGAGACTTGAACTCAGGGCATTGTGCATGCTAGTCAAGCACTCTATCAACTTAGTCACGTTCCTAAACCTGCCCCCCCCCCCTTTTAAGAAAATACAAAAGCCCTATTATGTAGTTCTGGCTGGCCTGGTACTGTGTAGCTGATTTCATACTCCTAGTTCTTCAGCCTTAGGCTTCTGGTGCTAAGATGACAGGTGTGCCTCTCCATACCCAGCAATGCCTGTTGCCCTGACGATGGGTGAGTGTGGCTGGGCAGAACTTCAGCTGCATTTGTTTCTATCCAGTTTTCTGGTGGGGTAGAACACTGGACATACCACTGGACATCCAAATGGGCCTTTAGGTCCAGTCTTCTGAGTGTCCAATGTGATGTTTGCTTTTCAGATGTTTTCAGACCAACCAGGCCAGATTTCCTGTGTGGTCCAAAAGTATCTGCTTCCTTAGTTGGACAGCTTGTTAAACATTTCGAGCCATACTTCAAGACTTGTTTTGGCCTAGGGACATGCATTTTAAGCCCATTTTTTTTTCTGGTATGTATGATGTCCACTCAAGATTGAGAAAGTACTCTGTTCCTGTGAGGATCTGGGAACTGCCAAAGTGAAAGCAAAGGAAACTGGCAGTTTAGAGACACTCAGAATGGGATGGAGTCACTTGTCNGTGTAGGGAGACCTCTATGCCTGCGTGCATCTCAAGTACAAGCTGTAGCTCCAGAGGTTCCCTTGGAGACTTCAAGGCCTGGTATCTGCATATCAGTTTCCCCTTCTATAAAATGGGTTGCTAATTTATAGCACTAGGCACTTAAGAATTCTTCTGCAAGTGTTAGCTACTATAACTGTTTCAAAGGTAACTAGATGACTGACCCAGACCCTAACAGTATTTGGCAGTGGTGTAACAGATATTGGAAAGCTAGCTTACTGTGGTACTTCCCCTCACCTGGCACCTGAGCAGTCTGAATGTCCCTTTCCTTAGGCAGTTGGATACAACAACAATGCCTGGCATGTGCATGCACTACAGATCCAGTGTAGCAGGCATTTCTGATTGCTAAAGACACTCCTCCAACCTGGATGGGGTTTTAGAATCCATGCCAGAATATCCTAGCCAGCTGTGGCTAATCAATTAGTGCTGGCACAGCAGCTGAAATCCGTTGGCCACCTGGGATTGGCTGGGCTGTCATTCATATATTGCTGAGTTCTGGGCCTGCCCAGTCCAAAGGTTTTAGTTTGGTTTTGGTTTTGGTGCTGGGGATGGCACCTAGGGAGTGCTAGTTCGTTTTTATCCTTCTAGATAACCATACAGACAGTGTGTCTCTGGTTGTTGTTCTCCCTAGTTCTGCACTTCACATGGCAGATCTTGGTGTATGAACTGGGGACGGCAAATGTTGTGGAACATTTGAAGGGTACGCCCATGAATTGTTCCACTTCATGAAATTGTTTTTTCAGGCTTCTGCCAGTTTTCTTGATTATTTCAAGAAGGGTGCTAGTTTTCTTTCTGTCTGTCTGTCTTTCTCTCTTTCTTTTTGGTATTTTGAGACAGGGTTTCTCTGTGTAGCCCTGGCTGTCCTGGAACTCGCTCTGTAGACCAGGCTGGCCTGAAACACAGAGATCCGCCTGCCTCTGTCTCTTGAGTGCTGGGACTAAAGGTGTGTGCCACCACCTCCTTGAGTTGTTTTCTTTAAAGTTGTTTAAGTGGTGCATACCTTTAGTCCCAGCTCTTGAGAGACAGAGGCAGGAGGATCTCTTTGTAGACTAGGCCAGCCTGATCTATGAGTTCCAGGCCAGCTAGGGATATATAGTGAGACCCTGTCTCAAAAAAAGGATCATTTTTATTTTATGGGTGTCTGTGTGCCAAGTGCATGCAGTGCCTGTGGAGGCCAGAGGAGGGCATTGGGTCCTCTGGACAGACAATTGCTATCTACTATGTTGGTACTGGGANCTGAACTTGGGTCAGTTACAAGAGCAACAAATACCTCCCCTCACACACCCCCAAGACAGTGTTTCTCTGTGTAGCCCTGGCTGTCCTGGAATTCACTCTGTAGACCAGGCTGGCTTTGAACTCACAGAGATCCCTTTTGCCTCCTGAATGCTGGGATTAAAGGCGTGCACCACTACTGCAACAAGTCCACTTAACTGCTGAGCCATCATTAGAGCCCAAGTAATTAAAAAAATTTTTATTAGATGTATTCATTTTTTATATGTGAATATTTTGTCTGCATGTATGTGTGTGCACCATGTGAATGCTTGGTGCCCGAGAAGGCTAGAAGAAAGTGTTTGATCTCTTGGAACTGAAGTAAGCCACCATGGGGTGCTGGGAATTGAACCCAGGTCCTCTGGAAGAGCAGCAAGTGCTCTTAACCACTAAGCCATCTCTCCAGCTCCCCAAGTAACATCTTGTGTGGTCCAGTTTTCTTAGGGAATTTTCATATGCTGTCAACAATGCTGAACTTGAATTCAATAATACCTGCTTTGCTTCCATCCTATTTATTTTACCCTGAANAGCCTTGTTGAGGTATAACTTATGTACCATATAACTGATCCATTGTAAACATGAATGGATTTTTAGTAAATGGGTAGAATTGTGCAACGACCATAACCTTTCTCTCCCCAAAGTTATTTTGTGCCTGTTTGTAGTCAGTCTTAACAGCACAATCAGTGTTCAGTTTTCTGTCTTTGCAATTTTTCTTTTCTGGAATTCCATTCATATAGATGGAATCATACAATCTAGATGTATTGTTTGTGTGGTTGGCTTCTTTGACTTAACATAATGATTATGTCTTTTGGAGACTACTGCCCATCAGGTTGGCTTGGAATTTGCTGTNTAGCCTATGCTGACTAGAACTCAGGCTCCTAGTCTCAAGCTCTGGGATTCCTTCCCTTGAAGGAACAGCCCTGTGTGCTTAACATTCCAGGTCCCCTAGTGCCTGTCTGTGAGCACAAAGGTGTTTGTGCCACCTCCAACTATGTCTTACAGCCTGGAATTCTCTGTGTAGACCAGGCCTTGAAACTCACAAAGATCTGCCCGCCTTTGCTTCCTAGGTGCTGGCATTAATTTGATTTTATGTGTATGGGTGTTTTGTCTAAATGCATGTCTGTGCACCACATGCCTACCTGGTACCCATGGAGGCCAGAAGAGGATGGCTGATCCCCTGGAACTGGAGTTATGGACAATTGTGAGCTACCATATGAGTGCTGGGAATCCAGTCCAGGTCTTCTAGAAGAGCAACTAGCTTTTCACTACTTAAATTTTTTTTTAGATTGAGTCATTTATGTCAGTGTTTTATCTACATGTTTGTGTGTACCACANGGGTGTCTGGTGCTCTTGGAAGTTGGAAGACATGGGATCTTTGGAACTGGAGTTAGGGATTGTTGTGAGTTACCATGGGCCTCTGCAAGAGCAGCAAGTGCCCTTAACTACTGAGCTCTCTCTCTAGCTCTTTGGTTTGTTCGATATTTTGTTTTTGTTTCCCAACAAGTTTTACTCTGTAGGCCATCTGGCTTGGAACTTAATATGTTGCCCATGAGGCCTCTCTCTCTCATGGACATCCTCCTGCTTCAGCTTCTCTCCTGCTGGGATTACAGATAGGAGTCACCACACCTGGCTCAGTTTAACAGTTAAAGTGAATAATGCTTTTGGATTTAATATTAAGAAACTTTTGCCTAGCTTAAGGTCACAGATGCTCTTTATTTTTTTGGAGGGGGAGGGTGTTAGTAGGTTTGTGCATGTCATATGCATGCTTATAAATGTATGTGGGGGTTTCTGTCCTTGTCTTCCTTGTTGCTCTCTGCCTTGTATTATTGAGACAGGATCTCTCACTTGAACCCAGAGCTGGCCAAATTTGGCTATTTTAGCTATTCAACTTGCTCTGGGCATACCCTAACTCTGCCTCCTGAAGTTGGAATTACAGGTGGTCCACTATGCTCACCCAGCATTTACATGGACACTGGGATACAAACCCTGGTCTTCACATTTGCCATGAAAATCCCGACCCACTGAGCCATTTCCCTAGTCCTCTCCCTAATTTTTTCTAGTGTAAGTGTGACATCAGAGAATAACATGCTGGAGTTGGTTCTTACACTATGTGGGTCCCGGGGAGATTGAACTCAGGTCATCAAACATGGTAGGAAGTTGAACCATGCTGCCATGTCTTCATTTCATGTGAAGACCACCCTCTTCCCATCAGAGTGCCTCTGCATCTTTGTCAAAACTCAGTTTACTGTAAATGTGAGAGGGTTTGTTTCTGGACAACATTCTCTTCCTTTGCTTTGTAATTCTTTCCCAGTGTTTCTCAATTGAGACAATTTTA
>LZPO01087157.1:434505-468394 GCA_001675575.1 Neotoma lepida
ACTCGGTAGCCCAGGCTGGCCTCGAACTCACAGAGATCCGCCTGCCTCTGCCTCCCGAGTGCTGGGATTAAAGGCATGCACCACCACCACCCGGCTGTGGTCACTCTCTCATTCTCCCTCCGCTCTCTCACAGTCAGTCCCTCTCTCTCTGTCCCTCTTTCTCTCTGTTCTGCTCCTTCTTCTCTCATGGCCAGGTCCAGTTCCCTGGTTATATTCAGTCTACTTTCTCTCTCTCTGCTCCGGGCTCTTCCTGATGCCTCTGGCTGTTCTCTCTCTCATAGCTACAATAAAAATTTTCCCGTAACCATACCATGGAGCAGTCATGTCCTCAGTTTCGTGGCGCGTGCGTGTGTGTGTGTGTGTGTGTGTGTGTGTGTGTGTGTGTGTGTTTGGTGCAGGAGATGAGGAGATAAACCCCTGGTCTTGAGCATGCTAGGCAAACAGATTCCTGCTGAGCTCCCTCTGCAGCCCAACAGATAGCATCTGATTGCTAGTTATTGTCTTCTTAATGGTTTTATTGGGACATTACCCACTTACCAAGTTCCTAAGTTTAGTTGGTGGTTTCTAGTATATTCAGTTGTATGACCATCACCATTATCTCCCTCTAGATACATGATTATTATTATTATTNNTTGTTGTTGTTGTTATACTGTTGTTTTTTTTTGAGACAGGGTTTCTCTGTGTAGTCCTGGCTGTCCTGGAACTTGCTTTGTAGACCAGGCGGCATTGAACCCACAGAGATCCACCTACCTCTGCCTCCTGAGAGCTGGGATTAAAGACAGGCACCAATACCGCCTGGCATTCTGGGATATTATAATCACTGCTGTGATAGACGTATTTCCCATATCTCAGACCATTTGAAATTTTTGTTTTATAAGTTATGTTATTTGTAGGACAATGATAGAGTATAAATAAAGCAAACTGTGTACCTTCTTACTTTATGAAATTAATGAAAACCTAGAACTATAAGTCTTTGCATCCTCCACTATAAGTCTTTGCATCCTCCAATACAGGGTCNGTTTGGACTGAAGACATTGTGGGAGGAAGTACAGCAAGGGGCAGGGTGTGCTTAGCAAGCAGGTGGGTGATGGAGGCTACAGTTTGAAGGGTGTGGTCGGAAGAGGCCTTGCCCAGAAGTAACAGGTAGAAGATGAAGGCAGAGCTCATGGGGAAGAACTCCATAAGCAAAGGGAACCGTACATACAAAGGTCTTGAGGTATGAGTGGGGATATGAGTGCTGTAGAGAAAAGTGAGGGACTGGCACTGGTGTGATGGTTAAAAACCACTAGAGGTGCTAGGATATATGGAGAAGACTTATGGGTTAGTGGTAGTGTGGCGCCTGGAAGGTAGAAGATACTAGTGGCCTTCATCAGGTTAGTGACCACAGAAATATCTTAGGAGTCCCAAGGTTGTATGTGGGAAGAACCAGTCTTCCCCGCCAATGTAACAGTAACTTTAGAGTTCAACAACTAGGCTGTTGAGGTGGCTCTGTGGTTAAGAGCATATACTGTTCTTCCTGAGGACCGGGTTTAATTCCCATCATTCAGTGTGGTTCCAGGAGGATCTGACACTTGGCTTCTACAGACACCTACACATACTTACACGCATACACATAATNAAGATAATAAAATTTAAGCCAGGCAGTGATGGTGCATGCCTTTAATCCCAATACTCAGGAGACAGGCAGATCTCTGAGTTGGAGTCCAGCCTGGTCTACAGATCAAGTTCTAGGACTACATAGAGAAACCCTGTCTCAAAAAACCAAAAAAAAAAAAAAAAAAACTTTCAGCGGCTTACAAGAATGCTCAGGAGTCTGGGAACCATCTGGAGGTAGTTCCGCCCTGCATCTCTTGCAGGCTGCCATGGAGTTGAGGGCTGGCTTGCACATGTCCTACAGGTTAATATGGGTCATTAGCAGGGTTCCCCATTCCTTGCCACAAGGCCTTTCCATGGGCTAGCTGCTTGAATGTGCTCAAGTGTAGCATCTGCCTTGCCTGGAGTCTTTGAAATTATACTCCACTTCACAAGAGCTCCTGGTTATGTGCTCAGCCTTTTCTGTTTCCTCTGGGGTTCTATTGGAGATGAGAACCCTTGAAGCCATCTTGGAGGCTGGCTCCTATACCAGTTTTTGGAGTCTGTGGCTTCACAATGTGGTTCTTTCTTAAAGGACCTCTGGAGGAAGTTGGGGCAGGAGGTTCCCCAGCCAGGTTCCTATATCCTGCTTGGGGCTCTAGGGCATCTCAGCTTCTGTGCTCTTTGTACTTTCTCTCAAGCCTTCCTTTCAGGCCAAGGCTACCCTTGTGGAGTGTGCCCCAAATGAATAGGTATTGCAAGGTGCTTAAATGTTGGGTTGTAAGTCATATGTGGTATCGGTGGGCTTCCTTGCATCCAGTTGCATCTTAAATTTTCCTTTTATATCTCTTGCTGCCCAGCTAGTGCAGTGCCAGCCTATCAGAAGGATCTTGGCACAGGTGAGTTTCCTAGCAGCCATTCATTTGACGTACTGTGTATGTGAGGACAGACTAGGCTGTTTTGCACTTGTTGGTCAAAGTCCCACTCTTCTGCTCCATGGTTCAGACTCACTTCTAGATGGATAGAGGTTGGCCAGGATTGAAGCCAAGGCCAGACATGATCAGAAACCACCTGTGCCTAGAGTCTCTCCCCATAGGTGCTCATATATACCAGTGTTTTTCTGGTAGCAGGGCTGTGTGTGGCTGCAGGTGATTTGGGAAGATATCCTTATACTTGTCTTTGTTGCAGTCATTCTTTTTATTGACAAAGCTACCATGTTACATGTTTATTGCAAAAACCCACTGCAGAGCAGAAAGCCAGGGCTTTGGTCCTTTTCTTGGACTTCATATGGCTTTGTTTAGTAGCTTTTTGAACATATCTTTTGAGACCATTCTGTTAGTTCTCACAGCTTGTGTTGTGTGTCTGTCCAAACAGGATCCAGGAGTATATGCAGCATGCTTTTCTGACATTACTAGCACGTATCATTCTACGTATGTATTAAGTCATTCTGCTCCATGCCAGTATGTGCAGGTCTTTTATGGAGCACTGTGAGGCAATCTATAAAACCCAGGTATTATGTTCTGAACTAGTTGTCACATTGTTCTTTTTGTTTGGCTGTAGTTGACTGTCTGGTACACATGGTAGGTTAGCACTAGAGTTGAGGTTAGGTCCTGCCTGCTGCTTCCATAGTCAGGGACAGCTGAGCTAGCTTCCTAGCTCTGGGGTCCTACCCTGGGCAAGAGCTGCCTGGCCTTATCTCCTGGGCCCTGACCTACCTTACTGACCTTGTCTGTTCCCACTGTAGCTGGGGTTGTGATTCTCAGGAAAGTCACAGGTTCATGTTGGGTGTTCCAGGTTGCCTGAGAGCCCAGAATTCCCACTGGGACCTTAAGAACTCTCTTGGATTTAGGGGCCCAAAAGTTCCTGATGCTCATGAAGTTGAGGGATATATAGTCTGAACAGCCCTAATATCCATTGGTCTATGGTCACCTCGGCTTCTGCTTAGGTCGTCTGTGCTGGAGAGTACTGGGGTGTGGTGGGCCAGCCTTAGGCTAGATGTTTGAGAGAGGCCTGACTTCTGGTTTTCTTCAGGGGTATGTGTGCTCAATTCTTTCAACATCTGAAGAGTTTCATCTTTTTCCTCAGAGGAGAAATGAAAGCTTAGTGGTTTTTAATTTTTTTATTTTTAAGATATATTTATTCTATATTATGTGCATGAGTATTTTGCGTACATGTATGTGTATGCACCACATGCATGCCTGGGGCACACAGAGGCCAGAAGAGGGCATTGGATCTCCTAGACATGGAGTTAGGGATGGTTGTGAGCACCATGTGGATGCTGGAAACCAAACCCACTCCTCTTCAAGAGCAGCAAGTGTTTTTAACCACTGTGCCATGTCTCCTGCCTTGTAAGTTTAGTGTGTTATATGCTCTGGGGTCTAGGTGGAAACTGCTTAAAGTTTGAGTACTTGTGAGAAAGAATCCAGATCAACATCAAATTTTAAACTTTAATCATCATTGGTATTAGGTTCATGGGGCTCAGATTTGGGAGGCAGGGGACAGGTAGTGTGAGGGCAAGAATTATGTAGGGAAAACCACTGCTGTGTGTCCCCTCACAATTCTGGAGGTCAGAAATCAGAAATGGAGATCTTGCCGGGCTGTGCTCCCAGTGAAGGCTTCAAGGAGAATCTTTCCTTGCTGCTCTCTTGGCTTCTGGAGGATCCACTCTACCCTGATCTGGTAGCTGCTTTCCTCCAGTCTGCTTGTATCTTCACCCACTTTCTTCCCTTCTGTACATCTGTGTCCAGATCTTCCTCTCTCATACATGTGTTATCACTGGGTTTGCAGTTTCCCTAGTCCACTGGGGTTTTATCGTGACTAACTACACCAACAAANATCCCAGCTGTTTCCAAGCAAGGGTCCAGGATAGAACTTGAACATGTCTTTGCAGTTAGGGATGTGGCTTACCTGACTCCTGGGCAGTGATGTTCAAATCCTGAATCTGCTGTCATCTGTGAGCAGGGAGAGGCAGGTTGTAGAGCCAGTTGTTTACAGAAGGCTGGTGGAGGGCAGAACCAGGGCAACATGAGCCACTTAGAGTGGAGCCTTGGGGGCTTCTTGGTTGTTCCCAGAGTTGTGCTGAGCACTGTGTTCTACGGACAAACATGTTTCCTTTTTTAAGCAGGAAACTACTTTGCTTCGCACTTTTTCATGGGAGGCGAGAAATTTGACACTCCCCATCCTGAAGGTTACCTCTTTGGAGAGAACATGGATCTGAACTTCCTGGGCAGTCGTCCAGTCCAGGTGGGTCTCAGCAGGGCTGGCACTTGTGGCTGGGGTGAGTAGTGGGAAGACTGTCTCAGTTGCCCCTATCCAGCTGTGAGGATGAGCAGGCACCAAGTTACCCCAGATCAGACAGAGTACCCAGCATCTGAGCAGAACTGGAAGTAAGCATGTGACTTGGAGTGTGTCCTGGGGCTGTCTCTGAGAAACAGTCAGGGACTGAGGGACAGAACAGCCATTATTGAGCTAGTGCATCCAGGCTGTACAAAGTTGGTGATTTCATTCTAGGCCTTTTGTATGAGCAGAAAGAACAGCCATGTTCTGTAGAATGGTGGAAAACAGCCATGATCGCACTAATTGCCATAGAAACACATAGTTGAGCATATCTGTCCTTTCTTTCACTACACCTTTGGCAACTAGTGTATGTCTAGGGCTCTCATGTAGGGACTGAAGACTGAAGTCAGACCCTTTCCCCATTTCTCAGATAGTAAGGATCATAAAGAAGAAAATACTGGATGGGCAGTTTAAAAAAAGGAGGGACAGAAGAACAAACAAAAAATGAGAGGAAAGGATCCTACAGCAGAGTCTGTGGCTGAGCTGAGTTGTGCTAGATGGAGAGGAGAGGAGCTGGAGTGGCCTGTACCAGGCTCCCAGCAAGCAGTGAGTCTGCAAGGTAGGGGGCCTTCTGCAGGGCGGTTGGAGGGTAATGACTAAATAGGCGGGAGGGTTTGTTATTAGTCAGAGCTCTCTAGAGAAACAGAAGCTATGGAATGAATCTCTCTATATAGAAAGGGATTTATTAGAATGATTTACAGGCTAGGTTCAGCTAATCCAACAGTGGCTGGCTATGAATGGAAAGTCCAAGAATCCAGTAGCTACTCAATCCACAAGGCTGCATGTCTCATCTGGTCTTTAGTATATGCCGGAATCCCAAAGAAGTAAGCTCTAATGCCAGAGGGTATGCTTCTTGTTTTAGTCAGGGTTACTACTGCTGTGATGAAACACCATGGCCAAAAGCAATTTGGGGAGGAAAGAGTTTATTTGGCTTACATATCCTGAATTACAGTCCATTGAGAAAAGCCAAGGCAGGAACTCAAACAGGGTAGAACCTGGAGGCAGGAGCTCATGCAGAGGCTGTGGAGGAAGGCTGCTTACTGGCTTACCCCTCATAGCTTACTCAGCCTGCTTTCTTACAGAATCCATCCCACAATGAGCTGGGCACTCCCACATTATTACTAATTAAGAAAATGCCCTGCAGGCTTGTCTACAGTCCAGTCTTATGGAGGCATTTTCTTAATTGAGGCACCCTCCTCTCTGATGACTCCAGCTTGTGTCAAGTTGATGTCAAACTATATAGCACACCTCCTATGAGTTAGAATCAGATGTATTCGTATCTAGGAGGCAAACCCAAGTAGTTTATCTAGCAATCAAGATAGTTTTATTTCGGGGATTACTTACAGAATGAGGGAGGGATCAGATACAGGAATCGGGAGAGAGAGTGACGCAGACCAGCTGAGAACTCTGGCTTGCATCTAGTCCAGCATCCAAAACCGCGAGCGATCCAGGCGATCCAGAAGCAGGAGGAGAAGAGGAGAAGAGGCAGTCACGTATGCGCCTTGAATCTTAAGGGGACTCCCCTGAGCCACGCCCTAGGGGGAAGGCTTAGGCAGGTGTCATAGTTACCTGTTGTCACTGTAGGGGCCATGTCCCAAGGCCAAAGCCAAAATAGCTATCCACTACAATCAGGGTGCTCAAATGGACCTTTCAGAAGATGAGGGAGGCTGTGCCTAGGGCAAGAAAGGCATTGGAATGGGTTATGGAAATGTCTTAGGATAGACAAAGTCAGTGAGGATGAGAAGAAGGAAAGCATGATAACTCCTGGGTGTGTAAAAGCAAGGCACACCAGGAGGCAGAGGATTTGCACTGATGGGCAGTGCCAACAAGACTAGGTCTGAGTGTGATGCCTAGGAAGAGGGTCCAGTGGAGAGGAACGAGGGCCAGGGAGGAAATCCTTGAGCAGAGTTTTTAAGTGATAGGCAAGACAGGAGGCCCTCTAAAAAACACTGAGCTCCATTCTCCAACATCCACCATGACTGCATCCTGAACATCCTTCAGGCCTCGTGAGTGGCCTTCAGACCAGGGGCTTCTAGGTATATTAGTCACAGAGCAGGTAGCTAACACAAAATCTTGATCTGTAGTATATCCTGTAGGCCAGGGCTGGGGCAAATGTTGTCCTCTCCTACCTGGGAACTAGCCTGGGACTTTTTCTTTGTCACATTTGTTGCCTCAACTCCCAGAGTCTTAACTTTTGCAGTCCCTCTGTGGATCTTTTTAATTTTTTTAAAGATTTGTTTATTTTGTGTATGTATCTGTATGCCTGAGTGTATATATGTGAGGTGTGTGCATGCAGTACCAATGGACACCAGAAAAAGGCATCATACCCCTGAAACTGGAGCTACAGGTGGGTGATGAGAATGGAACCTACATCTTCTGGAAGAGCAGCCAGTGTGCTTAACTGTTGAGCCATCTCTGCAGCCTCCAGATCTTTTATTTTTACTTCATGCTGAGACAGTTGGGCATCCACTTGGATTGTGATAGAGAACATGTACAATCTATGTGCCTTTATCCAGCTTAATCTCTCCTTTGAAGGTCCAACACAGTGTTGCTGGCAGAAGACATAGACAGATACAGCCATAGTTTCATATCACCAGTTATATGTATTTTTATATAGGGGCATAATTATAAGCATGTAAACATGTACATGTATTGTTTTCCCAACTACTTGCTGGTTGGTGTGTTATGAAAACTGATTGTCTTTGTGGGCAGCAGTGAGTTGTAACCTACCATAGGAGAATGGTAGAGCCTAACTGGCCACTTCTGAGCGTCCTGCATAGAGCCGAGGACACTGGCTGAATAACCAAGTCACTTGGTGTGGGGTCAGTCCCTGCCCACATCCTGGCCAAATGGCCAGGGTCTTCTAAGCTGTATGTCCAGTATCAGTTCAACCCCTCACATGGGGACCAGACCTGTTGGGGGTCTCTCTGACTTCTGTCTCCTATTCTCTGTTGCTTCTTAGAGAGTCATCTACGTTCCTTATATTTTTTCTCCTAGTTTCCCTATGTCACCCCTGCCCCCCATGAGCCAGTAAAGACCCTGAGGAGCCTGGTGAACATCCGAAAAGACTCCCTCCGGCTTGTGAGGTAACTCCCCTAGTGCTGCTCTCTTGAGGATCCTGTGTGGTGCAGAGGCTCTGTTTGGTGCTTGGGAAGGGGGCAGGGATCTTGAGGGTCCAGTCTGTGTTCTCACATGCTGTCAGACTCTGTAACAGGACCCTGAGCCATCAAACTAGGCTTCTCCCACCCCTTGCAGTCGTGCCTCGGTATTCCTGGCCTGAGTGTGGAGAGCACTGGGACTATGGATTATGGGTTTTGTTGTGCCACAAGAAANAGACCTCCTTTCACCTTTGCTAGCAAAGCAGATGTATCCAAGCAGCTGCATATGTCCCTTAGCTGTGTGGGCAGGCCAGTTCTTGGGAGCTATGGCTCCTGACCTGCCATCTTCTGCCCATTTTTGGTAGGTACAAAGATGATGCAGACAGCCCTACAGAGGACGGTGAGAAGCCCCGTGTGCTCTACAGTCTGGAATTCACCTTTGATGCTGATGCCCGCGTGGCTATCACCATTTATTGCCAGGCAGTAGAGGAGTTCTTGAACGGCATGGCAGTGTGAGTTCTTTGGNCTTTGCTCAGGCTTTGCAGTATCCTGTGGGCTTCATTGTTATCTCACCCTGCAGCCTTTCCCCCTTCTTGGAGAGGGCCTTGGGCTGAAAGGTCCTTTGCTGCTGTTGGTGGCTTGGTCTTTCTGGTCACCAACCTCTTCCAGAAGCCTCCATAGGTCACCTCCTTTGGACAGAGAGACACCCAGCACCCAGAAGACTTCAAAAGATTGGGAGCTCTATGTCAGGACTTTGGGCAGATACCAAATACATGTATTTTGTTGTGTCATAATTACAAATTTGAACTTTTGGAGATTTTCTTAAAAATATGAGTTTTGATGGTCCCAGGAGTTTGCAGCCTGCAACCACAGCATGACCATGGCAGGGGCTTCCTCAACAGGAAAGCCAACCCTGGCCTGAGTGACCTCACAGATGGGCAAAAATGTGTCTGTGTCCTTCCTGCCTTGGAGAAGACCTTGAAAAGGCTCAAATCTAGCACTGGGGAGAGAGGAGGACTGAGAACGCTAGCTCTGAGTGTTTCTCAGCTCTGTGCCTGCTGATGTGGGCAAAGCATGTAACTGCTCCTACCTCAGTGTCCCCAGCTGGGGGTGAGGGGTGGGGAGCTCAGCTCTTACGGGTGGTGTCCTTGAACAGCTCTCCATTCATAAGGAGGCACAATAACTGCTCTAAGCTAGCTACTGGTAAGAAAAGGTTTCCCTCTAGGACTCAGGACTTGGCCCTGGGCAACCAGCAGACCCCTCCTGAGTGACTGTGGGCAGTTAGGAAGCTAATGCCTTTTCCACAGTTGGTTCTTTGAAGATTTCACTGTGGCCTAAACAGTGGGTTACTTAGTTACATTTACTAAGTTACTTACTTGACAGTACTCCAGTGTGTGTATGGACTGTCAGCAGGGAGTGTACAGAGTGGCCAGCACAAGCCCTGGGGTAAGCTACTCACCTGCTACAGCCTGAGGCAATATGACCCTCGTGGTGTGCTGCCCTCCCTGGGCCTCCAGTGTGATGACAACTGAGAAGAGCTCCTGTTTCTGAGTTGTCCTTGGGCACAGCTGCCATAGCAGATGAGCCCTGGATTCTGGGTAGGTGCCTTGGAGCTGCTCCAGAGGAAGTGAGGGCCACCATGCAGTGGGCTCCATCCCCAGCCCATCCAGATCAGCTGTTCTCTGTTGTGTCCTGTGAGATATGTGAGAACAGGGTCCTGCTGCCACCAGATGGGCTGGATAGATGGCCAACTAGACATGGCTGCCCAGACATGCATGCTGGTAGACCTTTTATGAGACCTGCATGAGGCCTGTTTGCCTCCCAATTTGCTGGTTTGTATACTAGCACCAAGTCACCAAAACAGAGAAACAGGAGGCTCCAGGACCCAGGCTTTAAAGGCTGTGCTTGGGAACCTAAACCCAGCCTGCAGGAATAGTCCTGAGTTTCAGGGCAGGCATTCCTCCTGTTCCTTTCTTGTCCCTTAACTTCTCGTCAAGAAAATTGAAGTAGGGTGGTTCTGGGTTCCACGGCTTATAACTGAAGGCCCAGGCTGCTGAGATTCCTCTCCTTGGCTGGCCTTTCCACTACACCCAGGCTGGCCTCTCTGTGGGGTTCCCTCCCACAATGGCACCCTCAGTAAGGACAGCAGGGACCTATTCCTCCCCCTCTCCGCTTCCCAGGCTCTGATTGTGGCCTTTGTCCTAGATACCCAGAGAAGCCCTAGGACAGTAAGCAGGGGTGGGGAGTGAGGGCTAGGAATAGTGAGTGTCGAGGCTTGTGTTCATGAATGGGGGACGCTGGCTCAGCTCTTGTTTTCTAATGGTCAGCCTGGGGTATGAGATGAGTTTCTGTATGAATAAAAGGATAGTCCTTGGAGCACGAGCAAGGCAGGGAAGTGGTCTCTGGGTCACTAGAGCAAAGTTGCGGTAAAACAGCATGGTAGTTCAGTGAACATGACACTCCTGAGGGTGGTGGGATGCCTCAGAACATGACCCAGACACTGAAGCGAAGGCATCACCCAGTGTGGGCATGCATGTGCATTGACTTTTCATGAGCAGTGCCTGACTAGGACTGAGAAGCAGGCAGCTAGGAGCAAGCGTTGGGACAGGGAGTTCTGCACTATGATCATTCTGAAAAGTAGATGCACTAAATGCCTTGTAGGTGTGTTCTTCCCATCCAGAGGGCAGCAGAAATATTGGGCTGGCATAGGTTCTAGAAGAAATGGTTACTTGGCAGGACTGGGCAGCCTTATGGTGAGCAGAGCTAGTAGTGGGAGGCTCCTGTAGGAGCACGGCCACCTGGCCAAGTGGGCTGCTTCCTGTTCCCATCTGGAATGACTGAGGCTCTCAATCCCTGTAGAACAGTGGCTGCCAGCTCAGCTGGCTATCAGATGAGTAACAGGAGGAGGTGGGAGGCTGGGTGCAGGGACCCATGGCTCCACAGGAGTCAGGTGGCTGCCTCGCTGCCCTCAGGTACAGCTGTAAGAACCCTTCTCTGCAGTCTGAGACCGTCCACTACAAGAGGGGCGTTAGCCAGCAGTTCTCCCTGCCTTCTTTCAAGATTGACTTCTCCGAGTGGAAGGATGATGAGGTAACTCTGGGGGAGCCCCTACTTTCTCTTGTTCCTTCTGGTTTCTGTCTTCTGGCTGGAATGTTATACTGGGGCCCAAGGAGAATCCTCCTGGCGCTGGCAGCCTGGGAATGGCCAGGTCTTTGTCTTGGGTCATATATGCAGAGGGACTAAGGAGTAAGGTGTGGGCGAGGCTTAGTGGCCACAAGTATGGTAGTCATGGAGGCTATAGTGCTGGGTTCTGGACAGGTGCAAGGATAGAGGCTCCCCGGTTGTCATTGTCCCCAGACAGCAGCATGACATTTTAGCAGTTATCCCTCATTGCCTTTTCCTCTTGTTTCTGAATCACACAGCACAGCTTTGAGTGTCACAGCACAGGCTTTCCTCATAGGCCTCTTGTGGGTTACAGCTTGAGTAGCTTTTCTGCTAGTTTTCCCTACTCCCTCCTTCTCTGCCCATGGTATCCACTTAGTTCTGTCAGAGCCTTTCTTCTCTGTCCTTATTTCCAGCAGCCATCTGCAGAGACCCTTGCCTGGGAGCCCCGGTGTGAAACCCCAAGGCTCTCTCTCACTGGTCTCCAAATAGAAGAACTTGGGCGTGACTCATGCTGGGGGCAGCTGCCTGGGCTTCTTCCTATCCTACCAGCCTCTTTCCCTATGAGGGTTTCTCTTGTTCTATGTTAAAAATAAAACAGCCGGGTGGTGGTGGCTCATACCTTTAGTCCCAGCACTCAGGAGGCAGACGCAGGTAGATCTCTGTGAGTTCAAGGTCAGCCTGGTCTACAAAGTGAGTCCACGAAAGCTAGACCTGTTACACAGAGAAACCCTGTCTCAAAAAACCAAGATGATGATGATGATGATGATGATGATGATAATAATAATAATAATAATAAACGGGCTAGATGGCATAGCAATTAAGAGTACTGGCTATTCTTGGAGGGGACCTGAGTTCGGATCCCTAGAGTCCACATGGCAGCTCAAAACAGTCTGTAATTCTAATTCCTCCTTCAGGCCTCCTTGGGGACCAGGCATTCAGCTGGTCCTCAAACATACATGCAGGTCAAACACCCATGCGCATAAATTTGAAAAGAAAAACAAGCAGCTTCCTCAGGCTCCCTCTGGTGGTGGAAGCCTGTCTTCATCCATTGTCACTCCCTTGGTCCAAGGCTACTCTGTGTATGTGTTATGATGCACTTGCAGGAGTGGGAGTCTCTGAGAGAGCAGTAATATGTGAAGTGCTCTAAGCCCTGGGATACCACAGGGAGAGGAGGACAGGACCAGAGTCACTGAACACTTCCCCAGACCATTGTTTTCTGTGCCAAGTTCAGCCAGCACAGCCAGCTCCTTCCAAGGTGTAGAGTGCAGCTGAGAACAGCATAGGATGCTTGGAGGCTACTCAGAGCATAAAGGACCCTGATGCACTCAGGCTTGGTGCCCTGTCAGCTTCCAGCCTAGGGTGGGTACAGGGCTCTGCTCTTCCTAGCTAGCTCACCTAACTAATACCCAAACAAGCAGTTCCTGTGTGAAAGTTCCTCACCTTGGGCTTAGTTTATGGACTTTGTAAGGGCAACATGCGGCCAGTGTCATCGTCACCAGGATCACTCTGGAGTGGCTCTTCTGCAGGGTGCAGGCTCATAAGAGACCTCATCACAGAGCAAGGCGCTAACCCAGGAAGGCCACTTGCTTTAAGTCCCAGTTGGTGGGGAATTCTGCTCTGGGTAGATGTGCAGGGCATGTCTCCTCCATCTTGCTATTCTACAGTGCCCCTGCCCAGCCTGGTGCTATGACTGCCCTGCATGACCATCTGCTGCTATCCCCATCTATTGCCTGTATCCTCTTTCCAAAGGACCAGAGCAACTCCTTCTTGCTCACAAGTCTTCCTTGACTCATAGTCTCAACACAAAAGGAATTTTGTTGAGTTAAGCATGTTGTCCCAGACATTGTGCTCAGCCTTGCACTGACTAGCTTCTGTTCCTCTAGAGATGAGAAACTGAGGCTCAGGTTGAGGCTTGTTCACAGTGAATGAGCCCAGAGCTGAATTGGAAGCCAGCAGTCCTGAGTGTGACTTCATTCCTGCACTGTGATGAAATGCAACTTTTTTTTTTTGTTTTTTTTGAGACAGGGTTTCTCTGTGTAACCCTGGCTGTCTTGGAACTTACTCTGTAGACCAGGCTGGCCTTGAACTCAGAGATCTGCCTTTTTCTGCCTCCCGAGTACTGGGATTAAAGGTTTGGCTACCACTGCCAGGCACCGATGCAACTTTTAAAGAAAGCATTTAATTGGCTTGCTTTCAGTTTCAGAGGGTTAGTCTTTGACCATCATGATGGGGAGTGCGGTGGCAGGCAGGCATGACACTGGAGAAGTAGCTGAGAGTTACATCTTACCAAAAGTTGCAGGCAGAAAGAGACTGGGAGAGTGTGGGTTTTTTAAACTTCAAAGCCCACCCCTCAGTGACACACCTCCTCCAACAAGGTCACACCTCCTAATCATTCCCAAAGAGTTTCACTAATGGGACCAAGCATTCAACTGTATGAACCTAGGTGGCGGTGTTCTCATTCAAATAACCATATCCTCCTGAAAGTTTTTTTGTAGTGTTTTGATTTCTTTCTCACCATATTTACAGTGGGAAATTCCCTGTCTTGATAACTATTTTTGAGACAGGGTCTCTCTGTAGATCAGGCTGGCCTCAAACCCACAGAGATCCACCTGCCTTTGTCCCCAGAGTGCTGAGATTAAAGGTGTGTGCTTAATACCCCTCCCCCTGACTATGTTGATAACTCTTAGGAAGAAATGTTTCTCCTGTTGTATAAGCAGCACTAGCATCCATAGCCTTGGCAGCAGTGTCCTGTGCTGGGCTGCTGGGAGGATTTCTATGCCTTTCATTGTAGAAGTCAGTGTAACTAGTGTAGCAACCTCATTTGAAACAAAACTGAGATTCAGTGTGATTGGGCTAAAAATGCAAGTGGCCATGTGCTTGGGTGAAGACAAGTATCCAGGTTCTGTTCCTACTGCACACTCCACGAGAGACAGCTTTTCTTATGAAGAGAGACAGGCCTTTATGTCCTGTGCTCCATGCTGGTTTAGCCTGATCTTGAGGAATAAGGGAGCTCTGTGTTCTGCTGAGAGATGTGCCTCTGGCCAGTGAGTCTCCATTCACAATGCGTGCTTAGTCATCAGCTCAGGGTTCTAGGGCACAGACCAGAAGCAACTCTACCATGAGCCTGTGGGGGCCCTAGCTAAGGTCTGTTTGTGAGGCAGAGGGCACTGTCCTTGGCCCCAGAGAACAGGGCCTAGGCTGGGGCTACTTTTCCTGACCCTTTCTCTAGGTGCTTCACATGTTCTGTGTTTGGCCATGGTTTTAACTTAATTGTGCTGTGATTCACATGCCACAGCTTACTCATTCTAAGGATTCCGTGGTTTTCAGTATGTTCACAGAGTTTACAAGGTGTTTATTTATTTATTTGTTTATTTATTTAGAGACAGGGTTAAGTGTGTCTCTCTGGCTGGCCTAGAACTCACTATGTAGACAAGGTTAACCTTGAACTCACAGAGATCCTCTTGCCTGGGATTAATGGTATACACCACCATTGTTTGAGACAGGGCCTCACTGCTGAGCTTACCACCCTTCTGCCTCTGCCTTCTGAGTAGTTGGAATTAGAATTTTGCACTACCGCACCTGGCCCACAGACCATTCTTTGAGTAACTCCTTCGTGAGAATAATGGAAATGTGTGCTGCTTTCCTGAGACACCAGGAGGGTTCTGAAGACTGGGCAGGCTGGATTTTGTCCATCGGGTAGTTGTGGACAAAGGACAGCATAGTAACAGGAAGAAACAGGAACTGAGAGTGTTTACAGGGAATAGTACACAGATATGGATCAGGTGACTCCCAGAGTACTGCTCTGCTAGCAGGGTGCAGGGTGTGAGGGCCAGAGGAACGGGTGAAGATGGAACCAGGCCTAGGGTTTCTCGTTCAATGGAGAGAGGGCAGTTAGAGAAAGGGAAGGATGGACCGGGTGGTCTCACTCTCATTCCGTCTTTGGTGGGACTTAGGCCAGATGCTTTTATCAAACAATTGCATAGCTAAATTTAACCCAAAACTTGGAGGTATGTCCTCAAGAGACTGGATGGCAGAGGCTAAACAGGTACATGATAGCATTGTTCACAGTGGCCACAATGTAGAAACAGCCTGTGGATCAGCTGGTGAGTGGGCAAACAGGGTGTGTTTGTAACAGTATATATATAACAGAATAACTATGTAACAGTAAAGAATGGGATTCTAACTGAACTTGGAAAACATGCTCAGTGGAAAAAAAAAATCTAGGTACAAAAAGATAGACATTAAATGATCCATTATAGGAGCTGTCCAGAGCAGGCACACCTACAGCTGTGGAAAGCAGATATGTGGTTGTCAAGGATTGAGGGATAGAGACTTAACTACCTCTTGGCAAGGAGTTTCTGTTTGGAAAGCCAGTCAGGAACTATATGGTCTACATGGTTTAGTGTCACTGAGTGTCCTTGATTCCATCTGTCTGCTCCAGTTCAGGCTGATCAACTCACTACTTGATGTCCATCAGCCTGACCGTTTTTGCCTTCTTTCCTCAGCTGAACTTTGACCTGGATCGGGGTGTGTTTCCAGTAGTCATACAGGCTATGGTGGACGAAGGAGATGGTGAGCATTGTTGGTCTTTGCTCATCTTCCTTTTCAAGTGTGTGGGACCTATGGGGAAGAAGTGGCTTCCTTCCTTCTCCGTGAGTCATCAGAGGGCCTCTTCTTGAAAGGGAGGTGTCCCTCACAGCCCACAGAGGGCTCATGACAGTGGCATTGCCATGTGGGCATATTCAAAAGAGGAGGGTGAGATCAGGGCAAGAACAGGAGTGGACTCTGGGCTCTGCCACTGATTGTGGCACCTAGAAATCGTGCCTGCAGGAAAAGGGCCAGAGTCCCAGCATGACCTCACTTTTGGCCTCTCGTCTCTTGTCTTTCCCTGCTTCAGTTGTGGAAGTGACTGGCCATGCTCATGTGCTCTTGGCTGCCTTTGAGAAGGTAAGTACCATCCTGGCCACCACCCTGTAAACTGGGAGCTGGGGCAGAGTGAGGCCTGAGTATGGGGGTTGGGGCTTGGTGCATGGGCTAAATGACAGATTCTTAGTTCCCAAGATACTGGTCCTGAGGCTGAGCATCCTCTTGAGAGTTGTTAAAAGAGTTTTTAGAGTGGTGAAGCAGAATGTTGTAGACTGAGGCCAGCCCCATAGGACCCTTAAGAACCCACCAGCACAGGCTAGGATGCCTACATGAAGACCCCTGCCACAGACCAACTTTCCCCCTCCAGCCACCACCTCTTTCCACCAGATTCAGTATCCTCAGGTGCCACTCAGTACTGACCATACCTGGTATGTGTGTCTGCTTCACTTGTGATCTGCTGTCCTTCCTGCTCGCTGCAGCTTGCAATCCAGATAGGGCTGGGCAGGCTTCATGCCCACAGGAGGCCTTTCCTGACTCTTCTGAGCAGCTGTTTATTGTTCTTACTTGTGCCAGGGCAGAAGTGGCCTTTCATTTGTCAGAGTTGACATGGTACCTAATATGCAATATAGATGCTCAGTGAATAATGATGAGGTGGATGAGGGTCTGCCACCTGCTAGTGCAACCCAGGCATGCATGTATGCATGTATGTATGTATGTATGTATGTATGTATATACATACATATATGGATGTGTGTATATATATATCCTCACTTGTCAGAGATGTGGGTGTTACATGCCTACTTGATAATGCCCCCAGAGACCCCACCCTCCCTCAGGCCCTTTGCTATTCCTCAGCGCTGCAACTAAGACAGCTTCAGGCTAGAGCCCAGGCGACAAGGACCTCACCAAGAATGGCCTGGGATTACTTATTTCCTGCTGACTCATCTTGAGTCTTGCTGACTTGGGGTTCTTCACCAAGGTGTGCTTTCAGNGCAGAGCCCATTCCTGCTGTGACCCAGGTCTCTGGACCACTCTTGGCTCTGTATAGCTGTGCCCATCTGTTTTGTAATAAGCTTAGGCATGCTCTTCTGGGGCCAGAAGTGCGGGTGACATGAGTGTGCTGCACAGAGGCCAGCCACCTCTATGTTTGGATCTTGTTGGGAGAAGTGCTCACAATAGGATCTGGTGAGGTAACTGGGCTGTCTCTGACAGGCATTCCATTTAGTGCTTGCAATTTAGAGCTCAGTGAAAAACTGCTTGTTTTTGTAGTACCACATTCTAGAGATTTCCATAAGTGCCTACCAATTTTACTGGACAATTCTGAGTGCTGTCTTGGTTGACTCAAAGTATAACAACACTAATTATTACAAAAATCTCAGCTCTAATACCTTAATAAGCCTTTCCAACTCTGAGCAATCTGTTTCCCTGGATATCATTAAACACATTGGTTCTATTCCATTTTGTTCTTACATTTTAGCTCTGAGTGTGTGCTTGTGTCATCTTCCTGATGAAGCCAAGCCCAAGAACTTTTGTGTATTCACTCTTGTGACATAAATACTGCTTCTGGGTCCATGGGAGTGGCTAGCTAATATCAGATGTGGGTGAGCGGCTTCAATTTGTGCATGCTAGAGACCACTCAGGATAATTGGGCTCTGTGGGAATGTTTGAATGTAGAAGGCAGGCATGAGGCCATGGGGGAAGATTTTGTGGCCTGGTTCCTCATCTTCACCTTTTTCTTAGTTTCAGCCATGAATGTAGGTTAGCCTTTACCTGGCTGGGCAAGACTGCTTGGAGGGGCCAGTTTGAGATTAATTGTGTCTCTCCCCTGCAGCATGTGGATGGCAGCTTCTCTGTGAAGCCGTTAAAGCAGAAGCAAATTGTAAGTGTCAGACATCATGGGCCCTTGGGTTGCAAAAAGCACACACATAATGCAGGTGTGAACACATGCCCAGACTCCATGGGCTGTTCTTTTTGGTCATGTAGGAGCTGCTTGCCTGAGTCTACCTTCTTATGCTCTGGGATATTGGGGGCTGTGTTTTATGTGTATGAGTTTTATAGCTACCCTGTGCTACAGTAACCAGTGCAGGTCCCTGAGTCCTGCCCAATTTAAACCACAATGCCTGGAATGCAGTTAGTTCTTGATGAGTATTTGCTAAATGAATGGGCAGAGGAGGTAAGGAAAGACAGAACACAAATATGGCAGCTGCCTCNTGCTTACAAATTACTGGGAATAAAGCAGCACTGGGCAAAGACTCGATTGACTCTTTCAGCACCCGAGAGGGGAGGAGTCCCAGGGTACAGGGGAGACTGGGAAAGCTTCTCTGGGATCACACATTCTGGGATCCTGCATGGGGCAGTTACTCCTGGTGGCCTACTTGAGCAATATAAGAATTTAATGGGATGCCTAACTAGAACTATTTAAGACCTTGATCATGAGACTGATTGACAGGCAGGAGCTTGTGTTCCAAGGCCATGGTGAATAGTTGTCTTGTGTGTAGCTACCCAAGTGCCAGAGACCTGATTAAGGTTACAGTGTGGGGTGTATTTTGTTAGCTTTGTAAAGGGGGGGATAGAGTGAACCCTGGCAAGTTCAGGCCCTGACAATACTAGTTGGGCAGAAGGGCCCATGGGCTAGGGGTTGGGGCACTTGTTATCTGAAAGTCAGCTGGCAGGATCCTGGCTTTCTGGAGGGGTGCTGTGGCCCATGGAACTTTGGAAACAATAACTTAGGGCACTTGGGGAGAGGTCAGCATGAGGCCTTTCGGTTTTGTGTCTAAGACCAGATATGGCTTTCTTGTCTTGTGGAAAGAACAGTTACATGGCTTGCTATCTGCTGCCTACAGACAGCAGTTCTGGCCCTCTTGTGGGTGACAGAATGGGTCCAAAGTGTTTGTTCTCTGGTAGTGGGGATGATTGTGGGCAGCTTAGAGCCAGGCCTTCTGGGATGGATGGATGGATGGATGGGGGACCACTGGCTTCATTCCCTGCTCTGTGTGTTGCTTGCTGAGCTCAGCACAGGACAAGGTTTCCTGCCTCTTGTCCCTGGCATTTGCCCTTCTCCAGGAGGAAGGGTTCAACAGGTCCCACAGACTTCCTAGCCACACTTTCCCTGGAGCCTGGGGCTCTGGCAGTAGTCTAGGTACAGAGAAGCCCACTAGCACATCTTTCTGCTCTCTAGGTGGACCGTGTCAGCTACCTGTTGCAGGAGATCTACGGCATCGAGAATAAGAACAACCAGGAGACCAAGGTGTGTCCTTGTGGGCAGCTAACTGGAGTCTAGGCTGGCAACATGCCTCAGGTTTCTAACTACCTTTTAGAAGCCCACTCACTGATGACATGGCTAGGGTTTCCCAGGCCTGATCCAGGGCCCACAAGGTTTGATGGGAAAGAGGCCTTTCCCTGGAGGTCTAGAACCCCAGACTCCATCATTTTTTCTTAATCCCTTTTTAGCAGTTAAGCCAACCAGGCTTTTTTGTGTCTCTGACCTGAGAAATAGCAATTCGAACGAGAATGATTTATTTCAGCTCACAGTTGTACAAGTGTCAATCCACCCTGGCAGGGAAAGTGAGGTGGAGCAAAGTAGCTCATGGCAGCTAGGAAACGTAAGAGATGGAAAGGGTTAGACACAAGCTGCCTGCCCCCGAAGGACCTACCGTTAGTGACCTACCTCCTCCAGGTAGGTCCTCCTCCNCAGTGTTCCTGGAACCTCCCCTAATGGCTGGGTTTCAGAGCCTCCAACCCGTAAGCCTTTTAGAGGGACACTTCATACACCCCAACCACAACNGAAGACTGCAGTTTTTTCAATGTTTTGTTCTTTCCCCAGCAAGTTGACCAGCATGTTGTTTAAATCACCAAATTGTCAGATAGTATTTTTAGCTTTATGAGCCATCTGGTTTATTTGTTTATTTTTCAAGACAGGGTCTCACTGTGTAGCTCTGGCCTTGGAACCCACTATGTAGACCAGGCTGGCCTCAAGCTCAAAGAGATCTGCCTGCCTCTGCCTCCCAAGTGCTGAGATTAAAGGTGTGTGCCACTATGCTGAGTTAGCCATCTGGTTTCTATGGCAGCTACTTGGTGCTGCAGCCATAGCTCAGAAGCACCCCCAGACAGTGCAAAGATAGCTAAACGTGGCAGTGTTCCAATAAACAAGCAGGTTCAGTTAACCCAATTCATGTTTAAGACATTTGCCCACTCACCTTCCAGGTCCTGGTGTGGTTTCTGAAAGCTGATATAAATGAAAGTCTTCCAAGTTAGAGCTGCTCAATGGTTTTGATTGAAAGACACATGGTTCAGTGCTGTCCTCTCTTTCTCTGCTTCTTTATAGCAGAAAGAGTTGTCATGTTTGGGGTTGGGAGAGGCAAGGGTGCTCCCCTCCATGTGAGCCTGGTGCTTCCCCCATGGTATTTGAAGAGCTCTGCTGTGTCCCTGACACCTCCCACTCCCTTTGCTACACAGTCCCTGGGGATGGTGCTACACATAGACACAGGAGGGCATGCTCCAGGCAGCATCAGGCCCACCCTCAGGCTCTTGTGAAGCCACTGACACACAGGCCCTTGTCTCCACAGCCTTCCGATGATGAGAACAGTGACAACAGCAGTGAGTGTGTGGTGTGCTTGTCTGACCTACGGGACACGCTGATCCTGCCCTGCCGACATCTGTGCCTCTGCACTTCCTGTGCTGACACNTTGCGGTACCAGGCCAACAACTGCCCTATCTGCCGGCTACGTGAGTATTACCCAGGGCTCTGTTTGTGAAAAGATGCAGAAGAATTNGGGCTGCCCATTCCAGGCAGTCTGAGGACCACCACTTCCTCTTTCACGAGAAATGGAAACTCCATGAGTTTTTCACAAAAGGCATGCTGTTGATCCTTCTGCCTCCAGGACAGGGAAGGATTAGAAGGCAGACATAGAAGTGCTCCATGGCAGATGTGTGATGACACTTGAACCAGGCAGACTAAGCTCTGAACAAAATCTGTTGCCAAGGTTACCTAGGAACTGTTTTTGAAAACCTTAAAGTGAGTCAAAAGCAGAACATTGTGCTGGGTGGTAGGTTGTCTGCCAACATTTGTAAACTCTGAGGAAACTCATCTAAGCTCATGGCTAGTAAAGTGTCAGAAATGGCTTCTTCATTCAGAAATGGTAGGGTTTTGGCTCTTGCTTTTGATCCCACTGTCTGAAAGTAGCACGTCATGGTGGTTGTCCCCTAAGAGTTCAGTGTGTGTCCATGTAATGTGTGAGTTTGCAATCTGGCAGTTCCATTGAGTCATAGGACAGGTTGCATANACAGACAGAGACAATATAGTACCTGGTCTGGGTCTCCCAGTGTCCAGGGGAAGACCCAGCTGAGGTAGGATAGGGAACCACAGGTAGGGCTGGCTTAGGGTAATTCATAGCCCTTTTTGCAAGGGAAGCAGACATTGTTCCAGCCTGGACTTTTGCAGGCTTACCAAAGCCCACATGTGACAAAGGAGAGATACTTTTCTTACATAGGTGGTCCCCAGTGAACAGGGTGGCCAGGATTTGCCATCTTTCTGGAACAGTCCTTTCAGCATTGTCCCATTGTGAACCTACCATCCTGAATATACACGGCTGCTTAGGGCGTCCAAGACCTCACTGCAGGCCTCAGCTGTGAGAACTGATGCTACCGGTGAGGCTGAGCACCATTGTCCCCATTGTCCTGGCCTCCTGGGGTGGTCTGGGAGTTTATTGGTGGGACCCAGAGGTCAGAGCAGGGCTGGAGCAAGTATGTATCCTAGGCTAGACTGCAAATACAGAGCCATGAATCACAGTTCCACCCATCAGTGCATACCCTTCCTTGCCTGGTTGCTGTATATCCAAGTACAGATAGTTGTGGAGAAGTGAGGCTGTTGTAGGAACCCTAGATGAACAGGGCATACAGGCCATGTGTGTTTGTGTCCAGTGCTGGAAGCAGATGGGAAATTGTGGGACAAACCATAAGAGTGATGGGGTATGGTCAGGATAGCAGCTCTGTGTAGGACTGAGGTTGGAAGAAAGGGCCCTGGTGTGGGACCTAGAAGGTCCTAGAACTTACTGCAGGTACTAGGACTTGCCACTGGGCCTCTGAAATCTTCATGTGTGGCATGGCTTCAAGTTAGTAGGAGGTGGAGATGGAAGCTCACATCTAAGGTGTCCCTGCCTGTTCTTCACAGAAAACGGGGAGTGTATTGAAAAATGCAGATGTGGATACAAGTGCCACTGCCCTGTGGCCTGCTCTGATTCCTCAGCGCCAGGGTGCAGGTTGATGGCATATCTTACTTGATCCTGATTTATGGCACATTTATCACAGATTCAGGGGCCTCACCTCCTCTCACTGTGTCTTAGGAATGTAACCCTGCTTCCTGCTGGGCCACTCTTGTGGGCAGAATTGGCACTAGGAAATGACCTTTGTCCTAATTTGTCCTTTCTGCTACATAACCAGTGTCTGTCCCAGTTATCTATGTGGTAGACATTGCACTTCCCTGCTCCCGTCCTGCCTTCTGAAGANCTCACAGGCAGGAGCCTGTTATCTGGAGATCTCTGTGGTCCCAACTGTTTCAGTCTACTGGTATGAGTGGTGGCCACAGCCACTGTGACTTAAATAGAGGGGTCCTTAGACAGCTGTTGGTCTTTTAGCTGCCCACCCTTAGAAACTGTCCAGGACTCCATCTGTTAAGGATCCCCTCTGCCTCTGTTTTAGAAACATGTTTCTTGTTCCTGGGCACTGTGAGTGGCGGTGTCCACAGTCTAGAGTGTCCGTCCATACCTCTGAAGATTCTGTCCTTGTTCACATGTCTCTCTGTTTCTGCCACAGCATTCCGAGCTCTCCTGCAGATCCGGGCTGTTCGGAAGAAGCCAGGGGCTCTGTCTCCCATCTCCTTCAGCCCTGTCTTGGCCCAGAGTGTGGACCATGATGAACACTCTGTAAGTGCCTTTCCTTCTCCTTCAGCTTGCCTACTAGGCACCATGGTCCCCACAGCAGCCTGTGAGGTATTAATCAGGGACCAGGCTCTGCTGGGCAAGGATGGGACTTCCTTTGAGCTCTGCTGAATATTTGCCACCATCTCTACTGTTGCTTTAGTCAATGCTCTCTGAGGGCCATCTATGCCACTGCCTGTGGGCTGGCTTCAGCCTCAGCCCGGGGGTCCCTCTATAGACTGACTGCCTAGGTAGGCCTTGCTTCAGGCAGACCAGGAAGGTCTTGTCAGTTAAAGGACCTAAAGAGCGAGACATAAATGAAGAGATGAGACCCTTACAGAAGTGCTCAGAGACAGGGAGGGAGATGCCTAGAAATGGGTGGAGTCTGCAGGAAAAGCTGAGGTAGTTGGGGAGTGAGGGGGAGCTCAGTCTGGGCCAAGGCCTTCTTGGGTTCCCATGTACATCTGCTGCAGGGACTGCTGGCTTTTGAAGGCCTTGCCTCCACTTGAAGAGGAAAGAACGATAAGCGCTATGGCCTGGACATCCAGGGGACAGACATAGCCTTTGTTCCTGGACATCCAGGGGACATAGCCTTTGTTCCTGGAACGTCTGCTTTATTTATTTACAACTAGTAAGCTCAGCAGGTGTGATGTACTCTCACAGAAGACTTCTGAAAACTGGGCCAACAGTTTTGTTTGTTTTGTTTTTCCAAGACAGGGTTTCTCTGTGCAGCCCTCGATGTCCTGGAACTTACTCTATAGACCAGGCTGGCTTTGAACTCAGAGGTCTGCCTGTCTCTGCTTCCTCGGTGCTGGGATTAAAGGCCTGTGCCACTGCATCTGGCCTAGGCCAACATTTAAAAGCCTAGAAGTGTCCCATGAAATGCAGATTTTTGGCCTTTCTTTCAAAAACTGAGGTTATGTTCAGGCACCTGGATTAGAGGTCTAGCACCCCCACTCCAATAGGTTCCCCATCCCCCACACACATACACACATACAATGGCCCCGAAGTACTTTTGCCCTCTAGCATACTGTGTGGGCTTTGGTTGAAGAGCCACACACTCACCAACCATGTGTTTGCTGGTTGCAGGAGAAATGGCTCTGAGGTGGGGCTGCCCAGTGACGGAGGGGGTCCGAGTGTCGCAGAGGGGCCCACTAGTGCTTGACAGTGCTGGGCTTGTTGTTGGCTTTGTGCTGGTGGTTGAGGGTCAGATGGGTCCCTTCTTGTTTGCCCTCTTACCCTGAGTGAGCCAGTTACGGGGTGGGTGTAACCTTGATTTGTAATTAGCCAGAAGCTCTAATCTGCCCTGAGAACCACCTGCCTTTTGCAGAGTTCCGAGTACCTAAGTGGGTTCTTATTATCTGCCACCTGCCCTGTAAAGTGCCCAAATGAGGTCTCCAGAGAGTCTTTAAGGTAATGGTGAACCTGAGTGCCTAGCCACTCTCATGTCACCTTGGCCCAGGCCTCTTGCTCTCGGGAGACCCAGACTATGAGTAGGTTATGATGAGCTTAGATTCCTCTCTGAGTGGGACCCACTACAGGGCTCCCAGGAACTGGTTATGTATGTGCAGGCAGCCTGTGCAGGGCCCTGATGCAGAACTTTTATTGTGTTAAGTGTGGTCTTAAGGTCAACTATAGTTTTAGAATTCCTGGGTGTGCATGGAGGGCAGTAAACCAGAGGCCCACCTTGCTCCACCAATCCCCATGCCATGTGGAGGTAAAAGTTGTAAAACATGTGATTTTTATTTTGACAGTGTCCCTTTAAAAAATCAAAGTCGCACCCTGCCTCCCTGGCCAGCAAGAAACCTAAAAGGGAAACAGTAAGTGTGTTTGGTCATATAGCTCTGTTTTTGCCCCAGACCCTTATTTTTAAACCAACAAGTGTGGGAGGTCATTTTAACCCCAGGCTAATATGTTTAACACACTTTGTCAAATCCGCTCTCCCTAGTCCCGGTGTCCCTGCCCAGGAAGGGAGTTTTGTGGAACAAGCAAAGCTGAAGGTCTGTTGGCGCAAAGCCAGTTCTTTGGTGTTGGTGCCAGGTGGTAGCCAACCTCAGGCACCGCCCTCCTCGCCAGCTTTGCTCGCCGTGGCTTCTGAGTGCCCTGTTTCCCTTTTTTTTCTTGCTGGCAGTGGAATGGATGTTGAAGGTGGAACTGAACATTGCTGCTCTTTTTGCACATGGCGTCCCCCGCATGCTTGTTCGTCTTGCATCCCTGGCTGGCTGTCCCTTGAAGTTTGACTCTTTGGGCCAAGGACTCTGGTTTTCTGACATTTTCCCTGCACCCCAGGGACCAGACAGGGAGAGCAAAAGTCAGGTAGCAGCCAGACTGGACCTCTTACTGGAGTTTCACTGGCCTGGCAAAGAGCCCATTGAAACCTAGTGTAACTGAGGGAAGAAGCTTGGGAAGCAGCTGAGTTTGTCCTTTGTGGAGGGTGTGGGGCTGGGGGCAGTTGTTCACCTTTAAGTTGAAGGCAGGTGAGAGCCAGAGGACTAAGACCCACCACCAGTCTGGTGCACACCACATTCTCCAGGGGTGCTGCCCCATCCTGTCATCCATAGTGCTGAGGGTGGGCAGGCGAGAGCTTCCTGTAGGAAGCATTATGAGCACTACCCTTGTACTTGGTTTGTGAGAGCCTATGGGAGCAATGCAGCACAATCCTACAGCACTCCATGGCCTGACTGTTCTTCTCTGGAAACTGGGCACGTTCCTTCTCCCTTACCCCTGCCAAATCCATCTATTCCTAATGAGGGGCTGCAGTAGCTAGTACCCATCCAAATTCCCACTGACACCCTGCTTCGGGTCCCCGGAGGCCATACTTCCCCTGGTCCAGGGCAGCACTGGCGATGTTCTCCTGCCTCTGGCATGGCTCTGCTCTGCCTGCTCCTGAGTTTTCTTGCTGTCACTAACCCCTCACACTTTCCACTTCGGCAAGCTGGGAAGAGCAAGCCATGGAAGGGCTTGGCAACGATGGGGACAGTGGCTTTTGCAGACCTTGCTGATCATTCTGGACATCTGGGTGTTGGGGTGTGTGCTGGAGCTGGTGGCGGAGGGACTCCTGAACAGGATAGCTTCTACTCCGCAAAGTAGCTTTCAACAAGAGTTGGGGCTTAAGTCCCTGGAAGGTGGCATGAGAAAGACACAGTCAGCAAAGCAGGTCTGGGAGGAGAATGTCCCATTTCTGGGGCTTCGTGGCTGTGGGCAAGGAGCCTGGTTGGGCCCTCCTCATTGGCTTTGTCCCCACAGAATTCTGACAGTGTCCCACCTGGCTATGAGCCCATCTCCTTGCTCGAGGCACTCAATGGTCTACGGGCTGTCTCCCCGGCTATCCCATCAGCCCCCCTCTATGAGGAAATCACCTACTCAGGCATCTCGGATGGTCTGTCCCAGGCCAGCTGTCCTCTCGCTGGACTCGATCGAATCATAGAAAGTGGCCTACAGAAGGGCAAGCCACAGAGCAAATCTCCAGACAGGTGAGGCCAGTGCCCAGTCTCTCTCGGTGAGGTGTGCATTCACATTGAATGAAAGAGGGTGTAAGAAGATGTGCTTAGTGTGCATGTGAGACCCTGCAAGGTTTCTCTGTGCTCTTACAGAACTTTATGATGCATTTTGTTTTTGATCGGGGGACTCAAAAGGTCCAGCAGCAGGTCAGACTCTTCTCTAGTTGATCACAGCCAGCAGCACTGAGCTAAACAGCACATCAGGAAAGGTGCTGGCCTGAGGCTCCCAGTGCCCCCAAAGCCACACCAGCTGCTTGCTGTCAGTAAATTGTACAGGCCTGTACCATGTCCCTGCCCAGGGAGCTGATTTGAATCTAGGAATTTTTGGCAGCTGGTCACATAAGCATATCTTACCAAAGAACCAGCAGTGACAGCTGAAAACTGGGACACTGAGGGATGAAGCAGGTATACCTTGTGTCTTAGGATTACTATTGCTGTGATAAAACACCACGACCAAAACTCAAGGTGAGGAGAAAGGGTTTATTTGGCTTACACTTTCACTTTTTACTGCATCAATTCAAAGAGGGCAGAACCTGGAGCAGCAGGAGCTAATGCAGAGGCCATGGAGGGGTCCTCATGGCTTGCTCAGCCTGCTTTCTTACAGAACCCAAGATCACCAGCTCAGGGGATGGCACCTCCTGCAATGGGTTGGGCCTTCCCCCATCAATTATTAATTAAGAAAATACTGGACAAGCTTGCCTACAGCCCAGTCTATGGAGGCATTTTTAAAATTTACGCTCTCTGCTCTCAGATGACTTTAGTTTGTATCAAGTTGACAAAAAACTAGCCAGCACACTTTGCTGCCACTGCCACCATGTCTACTGAGCCAAATGTGTGCTCCCTTTCCAGGTTTTGAGCACTGGCTCTTTCCGTTGCTTGTGTACTGTTTGTATTGGCTTTCTACTTCAACAGGTTGCAACCATTGTTTTTATAATAGCACGAGAACTTAAATGAATATTTTTGCTAGGTTGTCCTCTTTTTTTTTTTACTGTTAATATTTTTAGTTAGCATACAAAATTGTGGTAATCATTATGACATTTTCATCTGTAATCATTACTGTGCTTATGTACTTCCCACACACCCCATACTGGCTCCTTTCCTCTGCCTAATAGTCTCATTGTATGTACATCTTATTATCCTATATTGTCGTTGTCCCTTTTTGGCCACTTCTTCCCCACACAGTCCCCTTCTGCTTTCATGTCCTACATGTTAATATACTTATTTTAAAATCCCAGTTCTATGTATGAGCAAATCTGAAGCTGGCTCATTTTCTTTAATATAATCTCGAGTTCCATCAAATGCAAATGACATCATACATATTTTATATATATATGTACATATAAAATATATATAAAATTTATTTAGGTTTTTCAAGACAGAGTTTCTCTCTGTCCCCTGGCTGTCCTGGAACTAGCTCGGTAGACCAGACTGGCCTTGAACTCAGAGATCTGTCAGCCTCTGCCTCCAGAGTGCTGGGATTAAAGGCATGCGCCACTATGCCTGGCAGTTTTATTCTTTTTGATTCTTCTGAGATGCTCTCATGCACCCTAGGCTGGCTGGCCTAGAAGCCCTGATTCTACTGCCTCTACCTCCTAAGTGCTGGGTATGCCACCACTATGAGCTATATTTCTTTGGCAAACTGCCTTGAATTCATTTAATGATTGGATGATTTGGTGTTTGGAGTACAACTTTTTGAGCTTCTATGTGTCCTAGATAATAATCTTCTGTCAGAGGTAGGTTTTGTGTATCTGTGTGTTTCTGGAGTTTATCCAAGGGCCATGTGCATGCCAGGCCAGTGCTCTATGTCAGAGCTCCAGCTTCATCTTCAGTATCACAAGAGTCCTCTCTAGTACCACATTCCTCAGGCTGGCCAAGAGTCAGTCTTGCTTCCTTGGAGACTAGCATGGGGTCGCTGGCCCGTCTTACTGTGTTGACTCCCTTAAGGAGAAAAGGAAAAGAAAGGTATGTGTCCTGTAAGCTACCCAGGTCCCTATACTATGTGTACATGGCAGAGCAACTCCAGAGGCACACAGTCCCTTCTGCTGTTCCCCGGGGCTCAATGTGTCTCTTCTAGTGTCAGGCTGTCAGGCCTGTGCTGGTTGGTGTCTTTGAGGGTGGGAGGTTGTTGGGCAGGTCCACCTTTCTGCTTGTTCAGGCCTGTGCTGAAGTTCACCTCTCCCTGGGGAGCCTCTATTGGGCAGGTCTGCTTTTTGAATCTTTGCAGAGATGCCACCTCTCCCTCAAAGGCCTCTTTCCCATGTCTCCAGGTATGTATGCAAAGGCTGCTGGTCCAGTATGGCTTTTGGTAGGATTGCATTCCTCATCTAGCCACCCTACAACCCTGCTTCCCTCCTCTTTCCAGCACCCTACGGTCTCCATCATCCCCCATCCATGAGGAGGATGAGGAGAAGCTTTCGGAGGACTTGGACGCTCCTCTCCCACCAAGCGGTGTGGAGCTTGCACTTCGGGAGAGCAGCTCCCCTGAGGTGAGGCTTGCTTCTGGTGAGGCACTGGCTTGCCTTTTCTGGGCTCCCTCACTGATCCTGAGCCCTCCCTCTAGCCCTCTAGGCACTGCCACACTGTGATGCCACAGTCAGACAAGTCAGTGTCCTTGACTGTGGACTGGGTGCCCTGTGGTGGAGTCACTTTGAGGGCCTATAAGCAAGATCATATGTGAAGCCTAGCTTCCAGTGACATCCTTGTATCCTCAGTGGCAGCTGCTGCCCACTGCCCTCACCCTAGTCTCAGGAATTTGGCCCCTTTGGCCTGGGGATGTCTGCACCAGAAGTCTTTCCTCTTTGTCTCCTAGAGTTTCGGAACAGAGGAGGTGGATGAGTCGTCCTTAAAGCAAGGTGAGCCCCTTCTCTCAGGTCTGTTCCCAAGCCCTTGGTAAGCTTTGGATCCTGGCTAGGGACAGACCCCTAGCTCTTGCCTTCAGGAACCTGGATGGCCAGTGTACGGGGATGGTAAGGGCACTGTGTCACTGGCCAGCACCTCATGTGTGTCCAGAAGGGCTGCCCAGGTGTGGGAGTTATTTGTCCTGGTGTGTTTTGGAGTTGCCTGTCTCATTCCTGATGAATTGAGGACAGCTGGTGTCACCTCACCTCCCTATAGTGGAGGGCTTAATGGGTAGCCTAGGAGGCTTGGGTTTCCCCACCCCTCTTGCTGGCCATGTCGGGTATTAAGAAGGCCTCTAAGCCTGCCTCTGCTTAATCCTTACCATGTCACTGCTAGACAGAAAACTAAAGCAAGGTTCAGGGCTAGCATCTAGGGGATGCCTAAGACCACTTGACTAAGATGTAGCTCTAACTGGCAGTGAGGCCCATAGAATGGTGATGCGCTCCCCAACTCGTGTAATTATAGCTGCTCTGTTGTGCCCTGCATCCTGCTGAGAGGTCCCCCCATGTGAGGACTACTTGCAGGGCCCTGGGCCCCTGGGTGTGAGTGAGGTAGCTTCTTCCTGGAGCAATGTGCTGTCTCTTCAGCCCCTCTAGCCTGGCCTTGTATTTCTGTCTTCTGTCTCAGTTAGGGAGGACCTTAGCTTCCCACCTGGGGTCTTGGCTCCTCCCACACTCTGAGAGCTCTTTATGTCGGCAGAAAAGTCACCTACAGGAATCAGGAATAAAGGCTCAAGCTGTTGAGGACTTGTGGGAGGCAAAAGTAGCCATGGTCGTCAGGGCTGCTTCGGAAGTCTGCCTTGCAGCCCACCACCACTCAGGGTAATGGGGTCACTCCTGACTGCTTAGTTTCAAGGAAAAGCAAAAGACAGCTACCACCTGGCACCAGACAGATTGGGTTTGAAACAAAAGAAACAAAATTTCCAACCTCATGCATATNCTCACCATTGTGGTCCCTGGAGTTTATGTGGTCAGAGTGGACCACAAGGACCTGTCCCTACCTGTGTGTCCTGATCTCTTTCCTCTACCTGCTGCAGGGAGTCGAGTGCCCTCTATTGATGATGTCCTGCAGGATGGCAGCCCCCAGCACCATGGTTGCAGCCAGCCAGTACCTCCCGCAGACATTTACCTACCAGGTACCCAAGTCCTGTGTAGACACTGGGCAGAGCCTACCTCTGTCTCTGAGGGTGGAGGAAGGAAAGGGGAGTCTTTGAGACCTACTGTACCCCTTCAGAGTCCAGATCATCTCTCTGACCCTAAGCTNTACTCTGCTAAGCCCCACAGCAGGACTCAGGCCAGGCTGTCTGCCTGCTGGCTTCCTGCAAGGTTCTTTCCCACCCTAGGTGAACTTGGCCTGAGGAAGGCAGGACAAGCTGTTTGCAGAAGGACAAAGTCCTTTCTCTGGCTGCTGCCTGCTGAGGCCCAGGGAGGCCAGTCTCACTCTGCTGAGACTGCAGTCTCCCTTCATCTGTGGCTCAAGCCAGAAAGACCTATTATACCCTGTGGCTGACCTAGGCCACTGCCCAGATGTACAGCAGCACATTCCCAGTCAGGCCAGAGGGCTGGCTAAGTGTGGGGGTATACCAGTTGGGCCAGAGGCAGTGGGCCTTGCTGGTTTTTTTTTTTTTTTTTTTTTTTTTTTTTTTTTTTTTTTTGAGACAGAGTTGCTCTGTGTAGCTTTGGNNCNTNTCCTNGAACTCACTTNNTAGNCCAGGCTGGCCTCGAACTCNCAGAGATCNGCCTGCCTCTGCCTCCCAAGTGCTGGAATTAAAGGCTTGCGTCATCACCACCTGGCACTGTTCTTTTCTAAAGGTTCAGGCACAGGCTGTCACTTAGTTTGTCCTCTGTCTGCTCTGCTGGGATGAGGTTCTCAGCTTCACACTTGGGGTTCACACTTGGGGCTCCAAATCTGGGGTAGAAGTTGGTCTCTCAAACTTATAACTGTTCTGGTCTTGAGAATTCTGATAAACAGCCATTATACCTTCTAAGACTGGTTCTTAGAAGCAGCTACTTAAAGAGATGGGCTACTCCCACATGTCAGGGAAACTCCTTTGCTCCTTGCTTGGTCCTGAGGTCAGGGTTGCTCACTTTTCCAGGGCTGCTTGGTATTGGGTGATTGTGACATCCTTTGGTGACAAGGATGGTGCCCTTGTCTTCTGCATGTGAAGTGACCCATAGAGGCTGACCAGGAACACAGGTTATCAGGTGTGGGAGAGTAGCTATGAGTCGTCTTACTGGATCATCATGGCCTATCCAAAACAAACCCATAAGAGAAGCATGTTTGGAACCAGCATGTTCTAAAGGGCACAGTTCCAGTGTGTTCTCAGAAGTACCTCAAGTACTCATCTTTATTGTAAACTTGGCTAAGCAGGGAGTTGGGAGAGGTCCCTGGGTCTCTTGAGTCACCAGTATGAGCTTTGCTCCTGCAGGTCATCTGAAGACACCTTAGACAGTAGTCCAGAACAGAATACTTTATGCCCTCTGTAGCCTCAGTACATAAGGACTGGCCACAGAGACAGCTGAGGGCAAAGGTCTCAGTCCTTGTTTAAGACCACCAAGTGGGTGGGAGGCAGTCAGCTGGAGAAGCTAGATTTGCATGCACAGCTGGAGAAGAGCCAGCCTTGGCCAGCTCTGCACAGGTACTGCTCCTGGATCCTAGCCATTCTCTGAGAACCCACCATTATACAGGCTTGCTCTGTGACAGCAGGCCAGGTTGCTACCTCTGCACTTCCTTTTGGAGCTACCATTGATGTGTCAGCACTGGAGGGTGGAGGGTGGGGGAAGGGGCTTGTGTGGTGGTTGTACACACCTGCCATGTTTCTCCTTACATGATGGCACCTACTATCTTTTCTGCTGGCTCTTGTCAGAAGGCTGCATGCATATCTTTCATCTTTGTAAGGAGCATACATGCAGCTGGTGTCTTTACTTTCTGACAGTGGCACCATTATCCCCTGGATGCAGCTGAATTCACTGAATCCAGGTCCCCTAGAGATGGAAAAAACCAGGCTGGGGAAAGTCCATAAAACAGTGAAAAAGTAGGTACCTCTGCTAGGTCCCTGGTCCAGAGGCCTAGCTTCCATAGCCACAAGAAGAACTATGCCTGTTGCCTTCACACTTACACGTCTCTCTCAGTTAGATAGTTGTTCAGGATCTGTCCTGATTGTACTTACTACTTGGTTTCGGCAGGCGATGTGTGGGCAGTCTGTTTCTAGATAGTTCCCACCCCTGACCCTAAAGTCCATGTCTTTCTGCTAACTGAGCTCCATCTGTCTTTCCCTCCTCTCTGCACAGCCCTGGGTCCCGAGTCCTGCTCTGTTGGTATAGAGGAGTAAGCTGGTACGTGACCTCTCCTCCACACTTCTGGTGGCTTGACTGGGTATATCTGCAGAGAAGAGCCCAATCCCCCGAGGGCTCTTTCTGGATTCAGAGTCCAGAGCCCACTGATGGCTGCTGCACCTTCATGTCTAAAAGGTGGCCTCCTGGGGTCCTGGCTTTGGAGCCAGAGGGTCTCCCATCCGGACAGGTGCCCATCTAGGCTCTTCCAAAGTAATAATGTAGGGTCCTTCGAACAGTGACTCAACCCAGACTTCTGGAGTTGCTATCCCTGAGAGCAGGATAGTAGGAGAAAGGAGTTGGAGGGTCAGGGAGCCTAAGAACATGTGGAAGAACATCCTGGGTGCTGCATACAGTCGTCTCACTGTGGTTTTTAAAAACCAAAATTCAGTACTGGGGATTGAACCTAGGTAGTAGGCACTCTACTGTTGGGCTACATCCCCAGCCCTCTTTACTTTTTTTTTACAGGTCTCTATCCCTGGAGACAAGGTCTTACTAAGTTCCTTAGGCTGACCTTGAACTTGTTCTGTAGCCCAAATAGGCTTTTAATATACGTTCCTCATGCCCAGCTTTGGTTGTGGCTTAAGCAGTTGTTGAAATTTACATAGCCACGGGAGACTCTAGGTCACCTATTCCCATCAGCGTTCCTGTCTGTGGAACATGTATGTCCTCCTGGGTCTGTTGTATCCTGTGGGGCTGAAGAGAAGGCTTAGTGTTTAAGAGCACTGGCTGCTCTTCAAGAATAATCTGGTTCAATTCCCAGCACCTCCATGGCAGATCACAACCATTTATAACTCTAGTTCCAAAGGATTGGCCACACTCTTCTGACCTCTGTGGGTACCAGGCATGCAACTTCTGTACAGAAATATGTGCAGGCAAAACACTCATACATAAAATGAAAATAAAAATAAACAACAAAAAAAAGCCAGGTGTGGTGGCACACGCCTTTGATCCCAGCACTTGGGAGGCAGAGGCAGACAGATCTCTGAGTTCCAGGACAGCCAGAGCTACACAAAGAAACCCTGTCTCAAACTGTCTTGCTTCCTGTCCAGAGAGCATTCTTCATGCTTTCCTTCACTTGTCACTGTGGCCTCTGTCCCCTTCTCTGGCATACAGCTCTCTCATGCACTGCTGAGCTTTCTTGTCTTGAGACCATCATTGCCACTGAGAACCAGCCCAACACACACACACACACACACACACACACA
>LZPO01087157.1:468517-481500 GCA_001675575.1 Neotoma lepida
AGAGAGAGAAAGAGAGAGAGAGTGTCTTAGGGACCAATGGGATTGGTGCCCTGTTAGATAGGTAGCTGTTTGGCCACAGGTGGCCCAGATTGCTGGTTAGAGAAGCATCCCTGAAAACTAGGCCTACAGGTGGGGACTCTTCTTAAGGTTCTTACAGAGGGGCTGGTAGCCTTTCNTGGCAGGGTTCCCCAGAAGGATGGCACATGGCAGGTTCACACAGCCTGTCTGGGAAGTACCCCGTTGTGGTCCAGACCTCTAGGCTGCAGCTCTCTCCCATCAGCCAGGGAGCCAGGCCTGGTGTGGTTTCTTTGGTTTTGTTGGGGTTCATGGTTTCTCAGGAATTGCTTGTCCCCCTGGAGCTGTGCTCCTGAAACAAATATGCTGTTAGTTATAGCTTCTGTAGGAAGGGGATTTAGGTTGGACTTCAGCAGTTATAACTTAGGTCATAGCTGGAGACTGAACCATAAAGTTGGCTTTCGTGAAGCCACAGCTCTTAAAAAAGAGAGTAGGACTAATTTGTCTGTGTCAAGAATGCTGCTGGGATAACACCACACAGCACCACAGAGCTGACATCTGGGACTAAGAGTGGGCCTCTGGAAGACAGACAGGCTCAGGGGCCTCTTCTGCTGTGGTGGAGCTGCCTGCTCAGGCGACCCAAGTACCACCTGCTTTGTTCCCATCTGCTCACTTTCCCTGTGTTAGACTTGGCTAAACTCCAGCTAACCCAGTTGCAAAGTTCTTGGCCGGACTGTGCTGCTAAGGTCCAGGAATAGTAGTCCAGGGCAAGAGACCCAGGGGTCTACTCTCTGGTGCTGAAGGGTGATCTGTCCCAGTATAAACGACAAGTGTAACTCACTGCCTAGGACTGAAGGGTCCCTAGCCTTCTATGAGGTCACATCTACTATTCCTGCCAGATGGCATGTACCTGGGTTACGAGGTAGAGGGTGCTGCCCCCATNAGGCTCTGGGTTGATGGGAACAGACATGTGACCAGCAGCCCATCAGGATCCCTCCTTTCTCTGTTTCCCCCTACAGGATGGTCCACCTCCATGGAGACGCCACACAGCCTTGGCACCACCAGCTCCCCCTGGCCTCTGCTGAGTGGCTCTAGTTCTGAGCCTGGAGCTACTGAGCTGACCCCACTCTGAGAGCCTGGCTTAGCTGGCAGCACAGAGCCCTCAGTATCCCCAAAATTGCCAGGAGGCTTCCCTGGAGCCCAGTGAAACCCTAGCCTCTCCTGTCTGCAAGCCTGATGTGGCCACTGGGCTTTGAGGGGCTATAGTGAATCTTGATCAAACTGCACAGTGGACTGNTCCTCCACACACCCTCCTTTTCTATGGTCAACATATTTGTAAATGGTACAAGATGAAGGACAGCAGCTTTCTCCATGGGCCATAGCCCTAGAGGGGCTCCCCAACTGCCAAGGTTGATGCTCTAAGCACTTAGCAAACCAGCAGAAGAGAATCTACCCATGGAGTGAAGTTCTGGAAGGTGGGCAACCCAGGTTACGGTTGATGAAGGAAACGGTGCCTGTCTGCCTATCCCGTGTGTGTTCTCCAAGGCAGCCAGGCTGTTGCTGCTGCTTTCACCTTATGTATGTCCTGTCCATGGGTGACCCTCCCTGGAGCCTCCAGGCCCCCTCTTGCTCTGCTCTACTCCCTACTAGTGACCTCTGGTAGCTGGGGCAACTGTGGGCAAGGCCTGGGGAGTGAAATTGTGTTAACAGCACAGCCATTTGCAGTGGTTGGTATCCAGTACCCCCTCACAGGTTCTGCTTCACTCACTTCCTCACATACCTCCAAGATGGAGATGTTCACGCCTGCAGGGCAGTGCTGCCCACCACCTGCCAGGGAAGAGCCCAAGCAGCTCCCATAGCAGACCCGTTGGCAGTTACATGTCCTTTTGCGTTTCTCATTGGTTTATTGTCTAAGGCTCCTGTCAGAGCCCACCTAGGAGCAGGGTCCCAGTGATACTTTGCCTCTAAGGCATAGGGCCCATGGGTGGCCCCAGGACAGAGGTGCCCAGGCAGTGCAGCTCCCCTGGTGGGCAGGTATGGAGCTCCCCTGCCACTCACCCAGGTAACAACCTGTAGTAATGCATGGAGTCCCCTTTTAGGCTCAGGATTGCTTAAGCTCTGGCTCTGCTCCTTTCTAGCAGTGGCTGGCCTGGTCTCTGGTAAGCCTGTGAGCAGAGCCCTGTCTGCACATCCATCAGCCCTCGCCTGCTGAACGCACACGTATGCACACGTCAGCATGTGCATGCCCACCCCTCACCTGCCAAAACCCTGGCCTCTGGCCATAGTACTGGTGCCAGTACTTCGAAAGATGGGATGCAGACTACAGACTCACATGTCTCAGATTCACATGTGCTATCATTTGATGTATTCTGATTGGCTAGTTTTTTGTTCGTTTTTACTGTATATTTATAGTAATAAAATCATGCAGCAATATTCTGCGTGTGCCTCTGTTCTGGCACAGCACCGTGGGCGGACAGTTGTTCCTTGATGTAGTGACAGGACACTGAGTGGCTTCTGGTAGCTCCTGACAGATTTTGGTGTCACTTTCATTTGCTTGTGCAGGAGGGGCAGCGAGTACCCCTCTCCAGACATAGGCAAAGGTTTATTGCTATTTGTTTTGTTTGCTCTTCCTGGAGTGAAGCTGGACTTGGAATTTGGCTTACCTTTCCTGAGCAATGGGTGGATCTCAGCCCCCAGGTGGGCAGGTTGTTCCAGTTCTTANACTCACCCCAGCTCTTCTGGTGTCTCCTGAGCACTAGCCAGGTGCCAGAGGAGAGCAAAGGGCGTCACTTAGATGCTTACATCTTTAAAGGCGTGGTTTCACAGGGCAAGGGTGGAGCCACAAGCTCGGGGTCGAGGCTCAGGGAAAAATCTTCACCCTCAGAGATAAGGTGGATATTGAAACTTGCAGCTGGCCTCTCAGAGATGTCTGGTACTCTTGATACTCTTGTACCTCCCTCTGGTGACCTGGCTTCCGCGCGGTGNGTCTTGGGAATTGTAGTTTTCTGGTCTGTGGGTGAGGTCTCTTGTGCCACTTGGAGAGTGGCGGACTCCACACTCCCGCCAGGGGCTCCAGTCTTCTCTAGGTTCAACCCAAGGCTTTCAGGATTGGTGGGGGCGGGCCGATGCACGTGGATGCACGTGGATTGGGCCTGCGCGTCGTGGGCGGGTCGCGCATGCTCATTTGGGCAGTGGGCCTGAAGCGTATCAAGATGTCGACCACGACGGTTCCGGAGCTAAAGCAGATCAGCCGGGAGGAAGCAATGCGCTTGGGGCCCGGCTGGAGCCACTCGTGCCACGCCATGTTGTATGCCGCTAACCCCGGGCAGCTCTTCGGTCGTATTCCCATGCGATTCTCAGTGCTGGTGAGGAGCTGAGTGGGCGAGCGGGCTGACACAGGCTTGGGGCGCCCTATGGACCCCGCGTCCTGATCCGGCTTACCTTGCAGATGCAGATGCGCTTTGACGGGCTGCTGGGCTTCCCTGGGGGGTTTGTGGACCGGCGCTTCTGGTCGCTGGAGGATGGCTTGAACCGGGTGCTGGGCCTGGGCCTGGGCGGCCTGCGCCTTACCGAAGCTGACTACCTGAGCTCACACCTGACTGAGGGTCCACAACGCGTGGTGGCACATCTGTATGCACGGCAGCTGACACTGGAGCAGCTGCATGCTGTGGAGATCAGTGCCGTGCACTCACGGGACCACGGTCTGGAGGTGGGACCACTGCCTGGGGCCCGCCCCCATTCCCACTCCTGAGGTTTGGCTCTGGCACCACAGAAGGCACCGATGGGTAACAAGTGCCCCTCAGGGTCCTCACCCTGGCCACGTTGGGTGGGAAGAGAGACTTGGGATCTGGGTCCGGGGCTGTCTACTTTTGCCTTGCTGCCTGCCATTGTCAATCCTGGGAGTGGGGCATGGGATCACCGGAAAGAAGGGATGGTCAGGGCCGCCTTGGGAAATTGAGGACAGACCAAAAAGGCTAGGTTGTAGGCTTTGGGGTTGTCTCCTGAGAGGTAGTGTGAAAGCTTTTAGCGTTTGTGGATTCTCTGACCTAAGGGATTTGGAGTGAGACCAGGGGATCATGGGTGCTGGCAGACAGGGTGGGGAGTGCATAGGCTTTACTGCTACNAGCCTTGCCTGGCCAGACCCGCGTGGGTCTCCCCATGTCTTCGGCAAACCGGTGGTTGACAGGCTTCTCTGCCAGGGTCCTACCTCTCTAAGGAACCCGGCCCCACCCCATGCCCTCTGTCCCACAGGTGCTGGGCCTTGTACGTGTCCCGCTGTACACACAGAAGGATCGAGTAGGAGGCTTTCCTAACTTCCTGAGCAATGCCTTCGTCAGCACTGCCAAGTACCAGCTCCTGTTTGCCCTTAAGGTACTCAACATGATGCCCTCGGAAAAGCTGGCTGAGGCCTTGGCCTCAGCCACAGAGAAACAGAAGAAGGCCCTAGAAAAGCTGCTCCCAGCCTCATCCTGAGGTTCCTGTGCGGGTTCTTACCCTCCCTTGGCTGTCTCTGCCCACAGGCCCTGGAATTCCCGAGAAGCGTGCCTTCTAGTGTTTGGTTTTGCACCCCTTCTGACTGCAAGGGACAAACAGGCAGCTCTTCATCTTTACTGTCCCAAGCAGTCCCTGCGACCTAGCTACCCTCTCAGGTTGTTCAGTGGGGTGGCCTGAGCCTGGCTTTTCAAGCCGAGGATGTTCTCAACCATCCCAAGACTCCGACTGTCCTGAGTCAGTTCATGACAGATGGAGGCCCAGCTAGAGCCCACTTTTCCAAGGCAACCATTTGGTTGGTTGGTACACAGCTCCTAGACTGGTCAGAGGTTTCATTCAATGGAGGTGACCCATGTTAGATCATTCCTTCCCTTTGCCCGGAACCTGATCTAACTTGCCATAGGCTGTTGTTCATTTGGGTTGTTGCTGGATTTCTCTGTTGGATTTCTCTGTTAGATTTTTCTTTCTTGCTGTGTGAACTGTGGGTTGGTTTCAGAGTGGCTGTGCCCCACATGGCTTGGTTCTCCCCAGGAGGGCTTTGGTTCAACTCTGTGGAATTGAGGAAGCAAGAAGACAATAAAGCCATTCCTCTGATGCAAATGTTTGCTTCTGGGTGGCATGGCATCTTTCTTTGAGGTGTGTGAAGGTTGGGTCCAAGAACATGACCAGCCTCTGAGCCCTGAGGGCAACCAATCAGCCCTTGTGGTGGTGGCACAGATGGAAGCACAGACTTCCAGTGCAGAGGAAAAACAGCAGCACCACCATGGATGGGACAGGAATGCTACTGCCAGCCAACTTACAGACTGTTCAGAAACACTGGTATGGCTGGAAAATTCCCACAGCTCAAGAAAGGCTGTCTGCCAGCTCCACTTTAGGGCTCAGAACAGTCACCAAGCAGGGGACTATAGATGGGTTACTAGGGTCTGTTGGTGACAGCCAGGAATACATGTCATATGATCAGAAGAAATGAGCCCCCACCAACTTGCAAGTAATTTTATTTTCCAGCAAACAGCACATTTTCTAGGCACCCCAGGCCTCATCTTAAGACCAAACAAACCTCAGTGTGGCACCTGCATGTGTGGGAACACACTCTCTTCACACAGTCCTGTTTAGGCCAGAGCTGCCTACCCACTTGGGGCCTTTCATCCTGCCTCAGGGCTGGCCCAAGCTGCCCAGGCAGGACTGAAGTCCTGTCCTCTTGTCCACAAGCTGCTCCCTGGGCTGGGTTTCCATCCCCTGGGCTGCTGCAGCCATCTGCTCACTGCCCTGTCTTGCATGGCACATAAAACTTCAACTTCAGGGTGGATCCATCACCCAACGTCAGAGTCTGAAGAAAAGAAAATTTAAAAAAAAAGCTGGGTAAGAAGGGACAGGAAGGTTAGGTGGTCCAGGGTGCCCAAGGGCATGGGGGTACTCTCACCATCCCTCCTGGCTACGGTTCCCGCCATTTCTTCCCATTCAGCGTCTGTAGCTTCTCCAGGCTCTGTGTTACAGAGCATAATGCCTGCCCTAAGGATAGGGCCAATTAGTGTTCTGTGTCAAGTCTCAGCAGCAGGGAGAAGGGAAACTCGGGGCACTAGGAATAGGTGGCCCTGGGGTCAGGTTGGGGTGAGACTACCCAGGGGTCTGAGCTGACTGGGTATGGCCAGCTCTCAGCCTCAGTCCTTGGAAGAGGGTCTGGGGAAGGGTGAGGTTAAAGCCTTGGCTGTCTTCCTGGAGACTTACCCATCTCATGGACACAGTCTTCCAGGGCCCCTGACAACTCAGGGAGACTCAAGGCCTGCAGGGGAATAGCCCAGCCTTTGGAACCTGTGGTACAAAAGGGCAGGTTGGCCACAAGTATGTCCTCACTCACTGCTGATGCATGAGTGACCACCCTAGGCAGGGATGTATCCAGCTACAAGGTTTAACTGCCACTTAAGGCTCACGCCTAAGTAGAGCTCAACCCTGGGGACCCCAGCCACCCAACTCCACTAGAGGCCTTCAAGACAGTGTAGTCAGCCATGATACAAAGGCCCTTACACTTGCCATCTACCCAAGTGTGATAGTGCATCTCTTGTCACAAGTGGGCTTATTCTGGGGACAGGGTTGCCATTGTAACAGCCATGCACCCTTGTCCTAGTCCAAAGCCAGTCTACTGCTCTTCTTACCTGCTGAGAGGAAGGGTGGCCTTAGGGTAGCTTCGCTGGGGGACTGGTCCTGCCTCACTCGAGCTGACAGCTCAGCCTGACAGGCCCTGCCGGACAGGTTTAATGTGGAGGAGGCCCTGCTGCCAACCTCAACCCAAACAGGGCAACAAAAACCACCTCAGCCCTGCAGTCAGCCCTGGAAGCCCCACACTGGTTGGTCATGCTGATCCCCAACCTGCTTTTGGTCAAGCCTGGGTGTGCACTGTGGGAGACAGAGCCCCAGGAAAGTTAGGTGTAAGCGCTAAGGTTTCTCCCCACTTCTCACCTACTTAGAGGATTAGGAAGGGACAAAGACTGGCAAGTGTGGGGGCTGACTATCTGAGTGTGTGAGCCCACTTACCGCAGCTGGTCCAGGACAAGGGCAGCATCCTTGGCCAGGGTCTGGGCCTCCTGCAGCTGGGCATGGATGTCCTTTCGGGCACTATCCTGCTCCAGGAGGCAGCTCTCTACTACAGCCCGCAATTCCTGCTCTTGGGACACCTGGCCACGGAGGGCCTCTGCCTCCTCACAGCACTGCAGGCAAATATCAGGCTAGAGGGCCTAAGCCAGGAGGCCAAGACCCATGCTTGCTGATTCCCCCAAAGGGCAGAGTCTGTTAGNCTGCCTGTCTGCTTCTCTGCAGCCCATTCTAGGAATTGCTCCTTTGGCTCCATCCTACAGATTCGAGGTTCTTCGTGGGCTACTTGCTCTTCCCTCCTACATTCATCTGACTTTTGACTGTTCCATTCACCCCTTCAAGTTTCCTGTCTCCAGTCCCCTGCCGACACTATCTCCTCTGCTATAAAGGTGTAAATAGATGTACCCTGCCTCCTGTGTCTACAGCCCGCCTGGACCTCCCACTTACTTTGTGTAGCTGGATGGCAAGCTCCTGCATCTCAGCCTCTAGCCGGTCAGCATAGGCCAGCTCCAGGGCATCACTAGGGGGGCGGGCACTGCTGTGCCAGCGGGCAATGGCAGAGGTCATCTTCCTTTTAGGCCCAAACAACCTGAAGGAGTGAATCAGAAGGTGAACATCAGCTTCTGTCATGTGCATGGACCTTGGTACCAACCTGCCACCAAGGCCAGTCGCTAGGGAACACCTAACTCTGAAGGAGGGAGGTTGCAGAAGATCCTGGAACTGAGGACAGAAACAAGAGTGTCCAAAAAGCCTCCACCATCCCTGGCTCCAGGCTTGGACAACTATGCCTGTGCTCTCAAGGGAGATCTCCAGGAATCTCTCCCCTCCAAGACTTGCACTGGCAGAATCTGTATGGGCAGCCTGGAGGTCACTNCAGGCTCTGACTGTGAGTACAGCCAGCTTAGTTAGCTAAGCTCAGATCTGCATAGCAGCAGCTACCCAGACCCAGCATGCAGGAAGCAGGGTAGACAAGGCAGACCCTGTCTTCCCAGTACCAAGCACAGAATACAAATACAGTGGTTACTGAGGGCCACTGCTATCAGCCACACTCACTGACTCTCTGGCTGAAAAGATGGAGGTAGGGGAATGAGTAGTAGGTCTAAGGGGCAGCGCCTTTCTCCACTCTCCTGTGTAGGAGCCAGACAATAACGACTAGGACATTGAAAAGCACCTGCATGCTCAGAACACTGTGCACTTGGAAGATGGGCACAAGAGTTCAGGATCACCCTTGACTACATTAAAGTGGCTTGTCTCAAAGTAACCATAGATGGGTGGAAAGTTAGCATCATGACATGTGCCTAGGGAAAGGTGCAGGCTCTGAGGGGACCTACAGGTTTCAACCTCCAGCTAATCCTCTGCACAGAGGCAGCCAACAACAGTAAGTTTAAAACTAAACAAACCTGCAAATCCCAGGCAAAGGGGAGGTCCTGACTTTGATGCTTACTAAATATCCATTTTCAGTAATAAAATTAAAAGTTGAATATGGTTCATTTAGAGGAAAACAAACCACAGAAGTTCCAAGAAAGCCCTGCAGCAGATCTGCTAGACAAAGGCCTTGAAACACCATCTTAAAGATAATCAAAGACCTAAAAGATGACGTGGAAACACTCAATACAAAATGGAAATACAACAGAGAAAAATGTAAAACATAAGCAAAGAAGTATGGTAACTGAAGTAAAGCCTAAAACAGGCAGATGCAGCCCGAGGCAGACAAATGAAGGAACTAGCAAACTGGAACACAATGGAAATTCAGTCTGAGGAATGAAAATGAAAACCATAAGGNCAGCTTGAGACCACATGGGGGCCAGGTCTCTTCCTGGGAAGACAGGAAGGGCAGATACGGTCTGAAGAGCTAGCAGCTGGAAACTGATGAAAGACATGAACATCCATGAGCCCAACAAATTCCACAGATGATGGATACCAGGACACAGCCAAACTAAAGACATACAGAATACTGGAGCAAAAAAAGAAAAGCACCCTGTCTCATGCAGGGACCCTCAGTAAAAGTACCTGTACATTCTCATTCAAAACTCTGGAAGGCTGAGGCAGCCAGAGTGCCAAAGCAAACAGCTGTCACCAAGAATCCTTTACCTGGCAAAACTGTCCTTCCAAAGTGCAGGAGAGATTCAGACATTCCCAGATAGGCAAACACTGAGGAAGCCCTGCTGAGAACAGGACACCTGCTTCACCAGAGCCACCTAGGGGAGAGCACTTCAAGTGTGAGAGTCACCCATGAGGAGTTATAGCCAAGACACAAACTACAATTTTGTATATGGAATGTTTTGGGACAAAAGGCATATTACATGGTTTGTACTTTATATTAAAAGATTTTCTATCCAAGCTTTTAGGAAATAAGAAACCTGTGCTATAAAAATACTAACTCCAGAACTGCAACAGTTATGAAAAAATTAAAAATCACAAAAAAGTGAACTGACAAAAACAAAGTCCACAGGTCCAGCACACAGCAGGCAAGGCCATCTTGGAGCTATGTGGGCACAAAGGCCAACTTGGAAGAAAGCCTCTGTCTAGACAGGCTGCTCATCCTACCTGCTGGAGGACAGGCTGGAAGGATGGCTGAGATGATTGGGAATGGGGGATGGCACTAGGGGACTCACGTGATGCCAATCTCCTTCAAGTCACTTTCAGTGAGGGTCAGGAAGATACGAAGATCCACATCCTGCTCCTCAAACACTTGAAGGTACTTCAGACACCCAATCTGCTCCAGCAGTGTGGCAAGGTCCTGAGGGGAAGAGAGAACTGGGAGGCCTGGGGTCAGGAATGGAGACCTGGTCTCCTCCCAATCCTGACCCCAGGCCGACTAGAGCCCCTACACTGCCCTCTTCAGGGTTAGTGCCTCCACAGAGGAGAATGAGTGCTGATATAGCTTAAAGGTTTAAGAATTCAGGACGGGGCTCAGAGACTCCCTACTATTCTGTCTTCTGGTCTTAAGGTCAGTGTCCAGGGACATTTGATCCCCTCAGAAAGACTCAACCCAGCCCCTTATCAGGCTGAACTTGAGGCCAGTCTGATTCCATGTCTGCATGGCCATCCTTGTGCTTATCCTGACTCCACCTAGCCCTCAGCACTACTTCCAAAACACCATGTGAGGGAGTGCTTGGTGATGGCACAAGCTTTTCATTTTTCAGACTAAATGGCTACTGACAGCCCACGCTGCCTGCTGACCCTGCCATGTCAGCTACTACTGAGCTCAACTGCTTAGCCTCTCAACTAGCTTTCAATACCAGAATGTCCAGTTTCCATTTCTGCCCATGCCTGGTTGCTTAGGATGGAGAAAAAAAAATGTTTCAAGGTTGCTCCACTATCACTTTTCTTTCCTCAGAGAAACAGCCTTGAGATCCCAGCACAACTGGTAACATGCCTGTACAACTGAGAGGTGCACCTAGGACCTAAGGAAAGGCCTAAGACCCTGGAAAGGGCTACAGGCAGAAACCGGCCCAGTTTACAAGCTGTTGGGGTGCAGCAGAGCTAGGACTTAGGGCATGTGTGCATCACACCCTGAGCTGCTGATCTATGACTACAAGGAGGATGCTCCACCAGGGTGGTCCATAGTGAGGGTATGGCTGCATTTTTACTAAGTACATACCACATGCCATTACTTTGTCCCCAGATCATGAGCATCCTGTTACTATCTCCCTAAGCTTGGGGAAGTCCAGAGAGCAGGACAGCAAGGGAACAGGCAGCCCCTGTTCCTGGAAAGAAAAGGATACCAACCCCACAGCTGGCCTGCTGCTCAGGAATCCTGAGCCTTCGGGGGAGAACCCAGTACCCTCTTGTCCTTTCAAAAGTGTCATGAATACACAATAAATGACCCCAACACTCCACCTCCACCCTGCAGTCATAAAAGTGCCGTCTCCCTAAGCAAGCAGCCATTGGGTTCTCAAATGGTCTCACCTGAGGTCCTGAGTAGGACTTCTCAGCTTGGGGTTCAGACCCTGGAGTGCATGCAGTCCCTGTGCTGGAAGGCCACTGACTATCACTGTTACTGTACCGACTCTTATTCTTCAAATAACTCTTGGTTTGTTTGCGAACCGAGCTTTTGCGGGTCTGATCAGAATCCTGCAGTGAAAGGGATGTGCTGGGTCAGCCTTTGCCTCGCTGCAAACCTCTGGCCTCCTTCACTCAGGCAGGGGTTAAGATGTGAGATCTATCCTGACTTACCTGCAGCCTGGACCCCCACACTCAAAGTTAGGAGTCGTCCAGGCATGGTGTAGACACACATTAAATATTCACCTGTCTCCTACAACACCAAGGGAGGACGGAGGGGAAGGACCTTTACCTCATTGCTTTCGATGGAGGCTTCACTGCTGAGCCCCTGGGTTCTTGCCAGGCCATCACTGCTGCTGCTCCTCCACACAGGCCCAAGACTGGCACAGAAAGTGGGTTCCTCTGGTAACAGAAAACACCTGATGACAGGTCTCACCAGTGAGGCTGCCCGTGTTCTATTAGCTTATTCTCAACTGCCTCACACACAGCTCAGCACTGCTTGTCTGGCCCGGCTGCCTGTCAAACCTCATACTATAGGGTGGGCAGAGCTTGTATTTTTTAATTGTGTGCTCATAAATCTCANGCACCTACAACAGCGCTTGTCAGGAAGCAGGAACTTGGTATAAAGCACTGCCAGGTCACAGCACAGCCTCCTGCTGGGAAGAGTTCCAGGAAGCCCTTGGACTGACCGTGTGAGTACGGAATGCTTCCTTGGCCTGTGGGAACCCTGGATTGGGATGCTTGCCCTCACCTGCCCATGGCAAACTTTGGCTTACCTCACAAGAACTGGGGCCTTCTCTATCTCCTCTATGGGACCCAACAGGATGGGGGTGCATACCCCGGCTGCTGCTGCTGCTGCTCTCCACATCCCGCTCATTAATGGGGGAGGTGACATCTCGGTAGCAGAGGCCCTCAACTTCCAGGGTGTTCTCATCACTGCTGGTGAAGGTCACATATCCCCGAGGAGGAACTTGCTCTGTGTACAGAATGGGCATGTGACCCCTCAGACATGAGTGAAGGCATCACCCCTTTGAGGGCTCTTGGGGTAAGGGAGCTCCACAGCTACCACCTCATCTCCTTGTACAGTAACTTGGTCATGCTCCAAGAGAGATTAGTTTGCACATCACAGAAAAGGAGCTTGGTGTAGTCAAGGCTAGCACCCAAGGCAAGGCCAGTACCCATTAACACCTGCCACTGTTTCTCTAAGGGCAGAAGCAGATAGTTGTTGTGGAATATTCCTTTATACTGTGTGAAGATATTTCACTGTGATTGGTTTGATAAAAAGCTAAACAGCTAATAGCTAGGCATGATTTTCGGGACAGAAGGCTGGGAAGAAGAAGGGTTGAGTCGTGAAGAGTTGCCAGCTAGACACAGAGGAAGCAGGAAAACAACATGGGCAGAGTAAAGGTAATAAAGCCAAAAGGCAGAGTAAGTTAAAGAAATAGGTTAATTTAAGTTATAAGAGCTAGTTAGGAACAAGCCTAAGCCATCGGCCCTGTAGTGGTATTTGCTCCGCCCATGACCTTGGACTATACGGCCGAAGGAGACGGTGCTTCTTGCCATTGTACATGACCTCTTAAAAGGAAAGGGAGAGGGGTCACGAGGCCCCTGCTTCCTGCTTCCTGGTATGATCGAACTGCCAGGTGGATTCGCTCCAGGTCAGATCAGAGGACGACTTCAGCTGTCTACTCGGTTCTGTATTCATGAGTGTGTTTCCTCAATTTATATCCTAATAAATTCCCTACTGCTCCTTAAGCAGACTCCCATGGATTTCTCACATAATATCACCATATGATATTTGCAGGCAAATGGATGGAACTAGAAAATATCATCCTGAGTGAGGTAACCCAGACTCAGAAGGACAAATATGGTATGTACTCACTAAT
>LZPO01087157.1:492532-506004 GCA_001675575.1 Neotoma lepida
ATGCTCTGACATGGGCCTTGCTAACTTCAGTTTTCAGATAAAACAAGGCTTGGGGCCCAGAGGTGCACTGATGACTGACAGATATGCACAAAGTCCCATTCCACTCCTTCATCTTACCTCTCATACTGGGGCAGGATGACCCTGCCTCCTTGCTTAGAGTTAGACGAAACCCAGCCCACTCCTGTGACCACTTAGCTGCAACAATCACCTCACGTTGGCATTGGCTCCACTGTCCAGGAGGAACTTGACCATCTGCTGGTGGCCGGCACTGGTGCAGTGGAAGAGTGCAGTCCAACCCTGGATGTCTTTCATTTCAAGCTCTGCACCTTGCTTCAAGAGAACAGTATATGGGTTATGCCCCATGTCTCCAGGAAAGGTGAAAAGGTAGGGGGGTGGGTGGGTAGGAGGCACCCACCAGGCCTTCAGCTGAAAGAATCTTAAGTGATTACATGTGCACATATGCACCTGTCTCTTATACACATCTAGATGTGTATAAGAGACAGGAAGAGTGCAGTCCAACCCTGGATGTCTTTCATTTCAAGCTCTGCACCTTGCTTCAAGAGAACAGTATATGGGTTATGCCCCATGTCTCCAGGAAAGGTGAAAAGGTAGGGGGGTGGGTGGGTAGGAGGCACCCACCAGGCCTTCAGCTGAAAGAATCTTAAGTGATTACATGTGCACATATGCACACTGTGGCCCGCAGCGCCTCATGTCCTTCCTGTCAGGGCAGCCAGGGAGCCCCTGAGTTTCTGGGCCTGTGCCCACTTGTAGCTCACCTGGAGCAGAAAGTAGGCGATGCTCTCGTTGCCACAGCTGGAGGCCAGCATCAGTGGAGTCTGCCCTTCTGGGGTCGGCACATTCACACTCACCCCTGCCTCGAGCAGCAGGTGGACAATGGTATCGTGTCCAATGTAGGAGGCATACATCAGCGGGGTCCAACCACCACCATTCTTCTTATTCAAATCTAACTCTCTCCTAAACAAACGCAAGATATGCTAGATATTCCCAGCATCCCACATGTGGGCTGCATCAGGTGCCAGACCTGGTGGGAAAGCAGTAATCACCTGCCCCGAGGCATTCCCAGGGAGGGAGAAGGCAGGCGGGTAAGTGTTTCCATCCTCTGCCTTAAACTCTTGCAATGGTTAATCTTGACTGTCAACTTGACAGGATCTGAAATCGACTAAGCGATAAACCTCTGGGCAGGTTGGAGGAATTTTCTGGATTGGGTGGGTTAACGGATGTGGGAGGAGCCACCCTAAATACAAGCAGCGTCATTCCATGGGCTGTGCTTACAGAATAAGTAAGAGAGCAGAGCAACGTTCACCTCTCTCAGATGCACTGNGACCAGCTGCCCCAGTCTCCTGTCACCATGCCTCCCTGCNATGATGGACTGCACCCTCAAACCAAGTTAAAATAAACTCTACCTTCCTTAAGCTGCTTTTGTCAGTATTTGTCATAGCAACAAGAAAAGTGACGATGTGGTATGGTGATACACACTTTTACTCGCAGCACTTGGGGGGTAAAGGCAGGTAGATCTCTGTGAGTTCAAGGCAAGCCTGGTCTACAAAGTGAGTCTCAGGCCAGACAGGGCTATATAGTGAGACTCTCATCTAAAAAAACAAAACAAACCCAAAGAAAAAAGAAAAGTGACTAATATAACCATCCCTTATTTTAATACTTTCATCTTTCCTACCACCTTCTGGCAAGGCCTACAGCTCTCCATTTTTGTACCTACAGCAATATCCACCATGCTCAAGTTAGGAGTTAGGCAAGATCTGGTCATTCCTTCCAGTTACCACATTCAGGGAGTAGCTAGCTGTTGACACACAGTAGGTTAGGATTATGTAGCTGGTCAAACACCCTACAGCACAAAGGACCCACCACAGACAAGACTAGCTGCCTAGTTTATCAGTATAAGGGAGGCTGAGACACCCTAACCACCAGCCACCAAATCAATAACCAATATGCCAGCAGAGCTGTGTAGAGGGGCCCAGGGGAAGAGAAAGGAATTGAGGACAAGAAACACCACTGCCACTGACTTCTCCTTTGCGACCTCACCCTATAGAAAAAACATCTGTCACCAGAGTGTCCTGTTTTCCTTACTGTTTTCCATTATAATTATGGAACTAAACTTTCACTCAGGAAGGCAGAGGGGAGGGGCTCTCAGACTTGGAGATGGGAGTCCCATTCTAGAATAACACCCACCACCTACTCCAAAGAAAGTACAGTTAATGCCTCCCCGCCTCAGCCTTCCCCTTCACAGTTCTTGCCTCCAGTGGTAGCTGACAACAACTGACAATCTGTTGTATGATCAGTGATCAGCACCTCTTGTGGGATCCATACTAAGCTAAGTCAGGCAGCTACTTCCCACACAGTAGTCACTCCTGCTGCTGACTCTGGTATATGCCATCTGGTCATTCTGGAATGGCCTGAAGCCCTGCCTGGAGAGCTACATGTAGATACTTCTGGAATCACTTGGCATCCGGCACTACCTCCACAAAGGGAACAGTGGCAAGTGCCTCAGCAAAGCTAACACTTACCNTTTAGCTCGTTCTCTGAGACCTCCAATTTCTCTCAGCCCCAGCCTGGACTTCCATGAACAAGCCTGCTTCTCACCTGGGCCCAAACTCCAGTGAGAGCACAGAGCTCCTCCTATTCTCTTCTTTGGGCTGCTCTGGGCCATGTTTTTTAACAGGACACTCAATATATAAGAACCTGAGACTTCAAAGAATAATAGCAGGATTCTTGGTGATCCTATGAGGACATGTACTGACTACATACCTAGCTGCTCATTTCTGAGGCCATTAGGTAAAGGAGTCCTAGACTGAGAACTCTCATACTCTACTGGCCAACTATGATGGACGACTCTGCTTTGAAACCAGAAGCCTAGGCTTTAGGAGGCTTTGCTCTGGCTCATCAGGAACCGAGAAGGCACAGAGATGTCTGGGAGACATCATCTCACCAAGGTACCAAATGAGAACCTAAGGCAAACTAAGTGTAAAGTGTGGTGGAGCACAAGGAAGTGAAGAGAGTCCTTTTACAGAACCTTCAGACCACATGGACTAAGAGACAGGCTCAGGGACTAAATACTCATATGCAGGTTGGTAAAGCTGGCAGGCAGGCAATGAGGACAGGAGGCCGGCCTCTCACCTCTGTGCCAGAGGGGACAAGAGCTGGGGGAACCACAACAAACCTGTAGTCAAAGGGCCAAAGTGCTGGCTTTCCATCCTTATTTTTGTTTTCTCTGGGTCTTTCCCCAGTCAGAAACTCAAATGTTTCTGGTTGAAGTAAACTATAAATTAGTGTTTATAACATAGACCACAATGTTAAGTTTTAAGCATGTTTTTCCTCCTCAGAATCAAAAGTCCTTTTTTCTAAGAGTCTGACATGAGTCATCAATGACATCTCTGACAAGCAGANGAGCCTAATCCATATGTATTGAAGGGACTGAGCTCTGCAATACTCCAGCCTGTGAGAANTGAAGCCACTGAGATGCTAATTAAAATGTGAGGTGAAGGGATGCTCCCCAAGACCTCTTACCGCTGCACACATTCCTTCACCACCTCATACTGGCCAATGGAGGCAGCTGTGTGAAGATCCAAGGGGACATCCAGCTCCTCTCGGCTGACCTGTGCACCAAGTCCATACCACATGGACAAGCTGCGGTTCAGGAGCTCCGGCTCGCTGGCTTCATCGCTGAGCTCAGACATGGCTGCAGAGGGAGGCCCAGGGGTTAGTTCTTCCTCCCTGGATGTTCCAAGGATGAAATACTCCTCCTAAATGGCAGGCTATGATCTCATTCCTAAGAAAATAAAGCCACCGAGGCTGACTTAGCTTTCCTCAAACAGCAGTGTCATCACAGGGCCACCAGTGAGCTTGCCACCAGACAGAAAATGGGAGCATCTGCTTCACACCACAGGCTCTACAATCAGATTTTCCAGGAGCCTGATAACCTCTCCATTGCTAGTAAAACAGTGCAAGTTGAGTTATTTAGCACTATTGGGAATTTGGGTGTGTAGCAAAATTAAGCTCTGTGTCTAGCATCTCCAGCCCCTAGCTCCTCACTGAGGGATAGATGTTGAAAGGGCTGCTGCTACAAATACATGGAAGCTAGGTGTGGTGGCATGCCCCTGTAATCTCAGCACTGGGAAGGCGGAACAGAGGCAGAAGGATTATGAATTTAAGGGCAGCCTGGAGTGCATAAGTTTAAGGCCAGCTTGGCTACACAGAGACCCTCTTTCAATGAAATTAAGGGTGGGACCCAGAAAAATGGCCCAGGTGTTAAGGGCATGTATTGCTCTTACAGAGGACCCAAGTTCAGTTCCCTGACCCTATGTCCAGTGGCTTACAACCTCCTATAACTCCAGTGTCAAGAGGATCCAACAGCCCCTTCTGGCTTCCTTGATCTGCATTCATGTGTGCATACACCACCCCCCAGATACATGCATACATATAATTTTAAGTCTTTTAAAACAAACCAGGGCTGGAGATGGCTTAGCAGTTAAGAGCATGCACTGCTCTTACAGAGAACCTGAGTTCAATTCCCAGCATCCACATGAGGCAGCTTACAACTGCCTGTAATTCTAGCCCCAGGGAATCCAACACTCATATGCACATGCCCATACACACAGAAACACACACATATGCACACATAATCTAAAACAAAAATAAAAATTTAAAGTTAAAAAAAAATGTAAGGACTAGAGATGCAGTGGTTAAGCACTTCATACCCACAAACCAACCACATGGAAGGCTACGTATGGAGAAGTCTGACTTAATTACGGCACTTGGGAGGTGGAGACAGGATCGTGAGTTTAAGGTCTACCTGGGGTACATAGCAAGAACTTATAAAAGAGGAAAAAAGAAAGAAGAAAGAGGAAGGGGAGGAGGAGAGGAAGAAAGCCCCTAGCACAGACTATAGAATGTGATCCCAATGATCAGCAAATGATACCTGACTGGGAATCTACCTATGCAACCCTCTAAGTAGCAAAGATGGACCACCACAAGGATGACAAGTGTATGAGTCCTTTATTCTGGGGAATCCTACTCAAACCAAAGCCAAGTCATTAACTTCCTAGTAGATTCCTAAGTCTAGGAGCAACAGAGCTAGTACAGAAAAGAGAGAGAAGAGCTCTGGGATATAGCCCAGTTGCTAGAGCACTTGCCCCACTGCATAAGGACTTCAGTCCTGAATCTAATCCCCAGCATGGCAACAACCTGTGTAAACAGCCACTTTTGTTTTGAGACAAGGTCCCACTGTGTAGCCCAGACTGGCTTAGAACTCAATTTGTAGACCAGGCTGGACTTGATCTCACAAAGATACACCTGTCTTTGCTGAGATTAAAAGCATGTGCCATCATACTCACTTCAATGGNCACTGGTACTAATGATCCTTGAGGGCTATTTCAGTGACCCCAAACCACTTCAAGTGGCAGAATCTCTCCAGGACCATATCATGGTGTCCTGGCAAGGTTATTACTCTCAGAGGTTGGCACTGGCCCCAACCTGACCCAATAGAGTTGAGAGCAGCACAACAAACAGCAAGGTGGAAAGACCCGGGCTTTGGTGTTGAGCCCACCTGGGGGGTCAGGACCACTGCAGGAGAGGATACAGAATACCAATACCCATAGTCAAAAGTTCTGGCAAACCCCCAGATGGAAGCCTGAAGGAAGTGTGTACCCAGAAAGTACTAACTCCCTGCTTCTAAACACCCTAGCATTCTTCAGTGCTGGTGACTGCCAAAACAGACAGTGTTGGGCCTGGTAGCACACTTCCACATGGAGGCAGAAGGGTCAAAATCACAAGCCTGCCTGGGCAACTTAGTGAGATCAAAAATATTTAAAAAGCAGAAAGACCGTTGAGGATGTATCTCAGTGATAAGAATCACATATAAATAGCTTGCAAGGCCCTAAGTTTAAAAAAAAAAAAGGATGACACACACACAAGCCACCAATCTGGGGGAGTTTGCAAAACCCTTGATGAGTGATATGTGTGCATGTGTGCTGAGGTGCATGAGGTGAAAAACAGGCCTGCTTTCTGGAACCACTAGCTGCTCACACTGCACAGCCTGAACTCAAGCAGTACCTCAGGCTCAGAGGGAGACTCCTGAGCCTGAACCAACAGAGCAAACACATGCTCCCTCCCCTAATGGGGAAACATTAGCAGAATCCTGTCAGGGTTCACATCTCTAATTCCAGCTCTTGGGAGGCTGAGACCGGACTACCTTGGAGTTCAAGGCCAACCTGGGATACATGAGATGCTTACTCAAAAAACATACAACCTGCCGGGCGCAGTGACACACGCCATTAATTCCAGCACTTGGGAGGCAGATCTCTGTGAGTTCCAGGACAGCGTGGTCTACACAACCCCACCCACCCAATCTCAAAAAACCAACTCCCCCAAATCTATGTCTTCTGCACCTCACTACCGGAACTTCAGTAGCAGCGATGATACATGTTACTCTTTAAAAAAAAAAATTATCTTCTTTAAAGAAAAGGAAAAACCCATCGTGGTGGCAACTGTCACTCCATTCCTTCAAGAGATCCGTCTAGGACTCGAGTGAGCCCCTGCAGCCCAGAAGCATGACGCGGTTCCGGCCCTATCGGGTCCCGGCGACCGTGCGCGACCACAGGCTCCCGCGTGGCTGGACACTCCGGCAGGTACCTCGCGTGACCCCTCAGCCCAGCAACCAGGGAGCCGGGCCCGCGGCCCCAAGCCCTGCAAGCGTCAGGGCTGGCCGCCGGAGCGGCCTCAGGGCGCCTCGGGCACCGCCTCTCAGAGAGCCCCGCCGGGGCCCGGCCTACCTGCAAGGCCTCCGGTTCCCGCGCCACCCTGCAGATGCAGCCGCACGTTCCCTCTCCAGCCAACAGCCCTGCGCCCGGCCCACCCCGGAAGTGGTTGTGGGAGCGCGCGGAGCACCCCGGGAAGAAGGCCGGCGTCCTGTTATTGGCCAATGAGATGGCAGNTACGAGGAGCCGCTCTTGAGGCAGAGGCGGGCGGAGCCCCGCGAAGAAGAGGCGTGGCTGGCTCTGCCAGGGGCGGGTCGCCTGGCCGCGGTAGGAGGTCTGGTTCAGCCCCCGGGACAAGGAAAAGAACAAGCGGAGCAGCCCGAGGCGAGTAGGAGACCGCGGAAACCCACGAGACGAGGGGTTGATCCCGGCTGCGGGTGGCAGGGAGTGCGATCCTCCCTCGGTTTTAGCAGCGGCAGGTTTGTCCCGCTGCCTTCCTGTCCCCTTGACAACGACCCCTGGGGCGGGGCGGGGCGGCCAGCCGGCTTCCAGGAGAAACCGTGAGCTCCTCGGTCATCCGACCCAGCCCATGCTCTTTCCTCTGTGGTCAAGCCTTCCTCCAACCCCACCGCTTTGCGCACCTAAAGGGCGATCAGTCTTGGGTGGCACTCTTCACCTCCGTGATTCTGAACCTCACTGAAACATCCGCTGAGGGGTATACCAAAAGCGTTCCTACCCGCGGCTCTCAATTCAAGACCGCCAAGCCCTGGTCCTGCTTACAAGATCCAGAGNCTTAAAGCCCGGACTCACCTCCTTGCTCTGCCCGGATTCGGCACCACTAGCTGATCTGCCTGCTCCGCTTGGCCTTCACTCCACAATCCTAAAGTCCCTTTGTCCACTGAGGGTCGAGCAAATTTTTTTAGGGCGAGATACAAAGGGGGGCGGGGCTGAGCTAGTGACTCATTTGAGGAGAACTAACAAAATCTGAATAATGGATCTTAAACACCTAACTTTTAAAGATTTATATTTTAATTATATGTATGTGTGTGAAGGTAGGTATGTATGTACTTCAGTGCAGGTACCAGTGGACACCAGAGACATAGGATCTCCCCGAGGTAGAAGTTACAAGTAGTTGTGGTTTTGGGAACCAAATTCCAGTCCTCTACAAGAGCAGTAGTAACTGCTGGGCCATCTCTTCAGCCCCCAAATCACTTTTCTCAGTGCTGGGGATTGGATTCATGTCCTGTCCATTACATATGCCAGTCAAATGCTCTACCAAAGAGGTTCATCCCCAGACCTTAACTTTGATTCAATCTCTCTTTGCTATTTATCAACCTCTCTATGCCTATAAAATGGAGATAATAGTAATATGCCTTAATTAGGGTNTCTATTGCTGTGAAGAGATATCACAACCATGACAACTCTTATAAAGGAAAACATTTAATTGGGGTGGCTTACAGTTTCAGAGGTTCAGTCCATTGTCATCATGGCAGGACATGGCATCATGTAGGCAGACATGAGCTAGAGAAGGAGCTGAGAGTTCTNCATCTGAGAGATCCACAGGCAACAGGAAGTGAACTGTGTCACTGAGNGTAGCTTGAGCATAGGAGACCTCAAAGCCTACACACTTTCTCCAACAAGGCCACACCTACTCTGACAAAGCCACACCTCCTAATAGTGCNACTCCCTATGGGGGNCATTTTCTTTCAAACCACCACAAGTATACATATTTACATATATCCACTACATATATGTCATGTGTATTTCCACATACATCACTTTTATCAGTATATGCACCTCTGTTTTCATGTACACACATCATTAAGCACATCACATACATACATATAGACACCATGCTCTTGTGCACTCATCCACACACATAGTCCTGTTACCCAGTAATACAAGGTTGCAGAACCAGAAGGAAATTGGTGGAAAATGGAAATCTGCAGATATGTTTTCATCTTCAGATGATCAAGGCTTTGGAGAGGCTACCCATGCTAGTTTGTCCTTGGACACCTAGACGCTGTCACCTCACCCCGTGTACTCCACAGGACTCCTCTGATGATGATATACAAAGAGAAGATCCTTTGAGCCTGGGCCCTCATGACATCCAAAGACAAAGACATGGTGTCCTTACCGGTTTCTCCCTGGGATGCCATCCTTAAGGCTGCCAAAGACCAGCTGCCATCCCTGAATTCAGACTCCTCCCTGGTGAGCAAGAGCTTCTTCCTGGATGTCAACTGTCCAGCCTNGGCAAGAACAGCTTTGGGCACTCCTCTCTACAGACCCCACTCTGATCTATAGGNTTTGTTTTCACTCATCAGTCCCTGGATTACTTCTGGGTACCTACTTCCTTTAGGATTCTTTCTGGGTTTGCCAGAACTCTTGAGTATGGGTATTGGTGTTCTGTATCCTCTCCTGCAGGGGTCCTGACCCCCCAGGTGGGACCCTGGTGGGCTCAATGCCAAAGCCCAGGTCTCTCCAACCTGCTGTTGTGTTGCTCTCAACTTGGTTGGGTCAGGTTGGGGCCAGTGCCAACCTCTGAGAGTAATAACCTTGCCAGGGCACCATGATATGGTCCTGGAGGGATTCTGTCACTTGAGGTGGTTTGGGGTCACTGACAGTACCAGTGGCCACTTACAGAGGTGGAAAGGGACACCTGTTATCCACTGGTCAGAGACTGGGCACACAGATTGGCATAGGACATTTAGAGTGAGGAACATTGGGTTTTAGAAGCAAGACAGCTGATTGTGCCCTACCTGGGCATTTGCAAAGATGAACATGACAGAACTGAGACTCGGACATCACCCAGTGCATGGTGCTGCAAAAGAAGTAGACGATGACAGTACCTCAATGCCCTGTCACTGTCATTGCTTTATGAAGAAGTCCCTGTAAGGTGGCAGGCCAGTGTCAGCCTCTCTCCATAGAGACAGCTAACCAAAGCTCCTGTGTTAAGTGATAAGTCAGTGTGAAAGTGAGCTGACCTCCACTTTTAGCTACCCCTTCACTACCATTATTGAGTGCCAGCATTANTGCAGTCCCTGCTGTGTGCAAGATCTTAAACATAGCCTGTGGAAAGGGAAGCTCACATCTCACCAACAGGAAGTGGTGCTGCTGAGCCTGGTTTTGAGTTTGCTGCAGAAAGCAGCACAGGACATGGCCCTTTGTAGAGAATTGATCTTCCCAGATGCTCCTGGGGAGGCTGGGCAAAGCATGGCTGCCTTTTCCTCTGAACTGCCCTGGTCTCTCTGCAGTCTGACTNTGAGGAAGAAGAACCCTTCATCTTTCAGCGAAACCAGCCTGTCTTGATTCCGGACCTGGCTGAGGAGCTGGCTGAAGACTCTGTTGGTGTTGAATCTGGGACCTGGATTGCTATAGGGAGGAGTTCTTCACCTGAGGTCTGTGGGACACAGGCTTTAGGGACTTACTAAGCTAAGTACCCTGGAGTGAGGTGAGGGTGGTGACTGCAAGTCTCACAAGGATTCCACCAACAGCGGAGATCTAAAATGTTAAAACCACTNGTTTTGCCTCTTCCCCCCCAGGACAGCCTGGCACTCGGGCATTCAGCACTTAAGCGTGGCACCTGTAAGCACATTAGATTTTCTGTCTGAGTTCTGCCACCTACTTACTGCCTTTCTTGTTTTCTTCTGAGACACACTGTACTGCCTGGCCATTGTCACAGCTGCCTGTCTCAGCTGTCTCCCTAACTTAGCTAATTCATAGCCGCTCAAGCTTGCTGAATGTTCAGTGACTAAGTGCTCCATCAGGAAGCAGAAGGGAGGAGTTCCATAAACGCCATCACAGTGGTGCCCAATGCTGGCTAGTAAGAGGGGAGNGGAGGAGTGGGAAACACAGCACAGGCTTGGGCTTCCCAGTCACAGGAACTGCCCATNCCCATCTCTCTCTCTCAGGTCCCGGGGGAGACCAAGACCTCTATCTAAACCCAATGATTCCTCCAGACCTGATGGTATAAGCATGTAATCTGAGCTACTTGAAGCTGAGGCAGGAGCATCAAAAGTTTGAGGCAGGGGCTGGAGAGGATGGCTCAGTAATTAAGAGAGCNGGCTACTCTTGCAGAAGACCCAGGGTTGGTTTCCAGCACCTACATGGTAGCTCACAACCTCTTGTAACTCTGGTTCCAGCAGCTCAGATGCCCCGCTTTTGGCCTCTGTGGACTCCTGCACACAAGTGCACATAAACACGCATACATACATACATATAAAATTATAAATAAACCCAAACTCCAAAACATCAGTGGCTTGATGATGAGAACGAATTGCTATCCTAATAGATCCCATCTGTGGCTTTTGTCCTTGGCCACCCCAACCTGCCAGACCTGTTAACTCTCTTTCATGTGGCTACGGCTAAACATACTTTCTGATGAAAATACTGCAGAGGCCAAAACCAATCTCTAAAGGCCAGGCTGGGCTCCAGGAGCCACTTGGCTCTGGGTAACCTCCCTCTGTTCAGTTCTTCCTAGCATCATTGTGGCAAACTGAGTATGCAAAGACAGAAAAAGACCACCTGATCCGTCTCCACTATAACACTGTGTGAAGCCCAGCCCTCATAGAAGCAAGTGTAAAATAATACCCCTCGTTTTCCCCAGGAGAATCTGAAAGTCAACTAGGACTCTGGTCAGTTTAGGCAACACGATTTTCATGAGATANTTTCTCCTTTTCTGTAAGGACTACCACCTTCTCTGGGAGAGGGGCAGTATAGAGTGCAATCGTTTTGGAAATAGTGGTGATGTCTATATGATGTGACAGTTGTTGAACTAAAAAGGGTCAAAACGGGGCCCATGAGATGCCTTGATGGGAAAAGGCACTTTGCTGCTCAGCCTGATACTCTGAGTTCCATACTTGGAACCCACATAGCAGAAGGAAAGAAGTGACTCTCAGCTGCCCTCTGATGGCCACTTACCCATGCATACTCTGTGTGTGTGTGTGTGTGTGTATGTGTGTGTGTGTGTGTGTGTGTGTTTCTCTCAAGTATGTCTTTGCAGGTTCTCACAGAGGATGCCTTTTTTCTCTAGCCACTTCTGATTCCTGGGAGACTAGCTATAGAACCCCGAAGTGGACAGAAGGTAAGAGAGAAGGACTTGGCCCCTCAGGAAAGAAGAGGCCCTGGCTGGTCTTGCCAGAGCTGTGTCAAGATCAGCCCTATTCTTGTGGAGGCTGCGGAGGGCCCACCNTGGCTAGAAGGCAACCTTAGAAGCCTGTCTAACCCCAGAGGATCCCAGAGTCCCTCAAGGACTTCCCAGGGAGAAGAAGCCACCTTTCCTTTGGAAGGAAAGCTGAAGACAGACCCCTCAGATACTGACTTTAGAAACTCTACAGAGCTCAGAGCCCTCCGCAGGGAGAGGAGGAGGATGATAGAGAAGGATATCCTTCAGAAAGTGACCCAGGCTGCCCAGAACACAGCCTGTGGTGACCAAGGCCAGGCTGCAGAATCAGGACCCCATCAAGAAGCCTCCTCGGAGCAGCCTCGGGAAGGATGTCCAGTGCTCTCACTGCAGGTAGGTGTGGTGTTTCCCCCGCCCAGCCTGCCCCTGCAACATGGCCACAGTCCTGCCACACTGTTGAGGCTGGCACCAGCTTCTCCTCTAGGACCTTAGGCTCAAATCCCAGGTCCACTGGCCAGCAAGAAGCTGCTCCTGTCAAAGTATGTGGGGAGGCTGGCGTGGAGCTCGCCCTCANTGAGAATCGGTGACAATAGGAAGAGAAGCCAACTCCAATCTTTAGAGAGAATGCAGAGGTGACCCCATGAATGCTGAACACATGCAGTCATGCCTGAGACAGAAGCAGGTGCTGCTGAAGTGAAGTCCTCCCAGTGGGCAGACCCGACACACTAGGAGCAGCTGTCCAAGTCAGACTAAATCCGTTAGTGAGAAGTGGCAGGGAGACAGACTGGGATTGGCAGAGGTGAGTCTATGGCACTACTGCAGAAGAGAAAGGAGTCTGGAGACTGCTGGGAAAGTGGATCTGTAAAGCACAGCAGTGACTCCCTGTCCCTCGGTGGTGAGTCTCTCCCACTATGGTGGGAGGGCAGCCTTGGGACAGCACAACTGTGATCTGTGAGGCCACCTTACCCACTGGACAGGAAAGAAACCTGTCATACTTGCCCAGTTTTCAAAGACTGAATACCCTGGTTAGCTGTGCCAGCTCACTTCCAGGTGGAGGTGGACATATTGGAAGATGCTCCAGCCTAGGATGGGAAGGCCGTGCACCTCTGCATCACTTTCTTTAACAACTTATAGAATGTGAGCCCACAGACATGCACAGAATTCTTCATTGCTGTTTATATAAGCCAGCAATTTCATTGTGTCCACCCTCACAGCTTTAATTCTTCCTCACCTATATGGCTGCAGAAATTTGAAAGGTTTCACTTAAGCATCCACTGTAGGTTCTTTGCTTCCTCCCTCCATCTATGCCTGCAGAGCCATCTGGGCCAAGCTCTCCAGTTTGAGCACCTGCTAGAACCACCAGGTTCTTAAAGTTGCAAAACTTTTTAAACATCTTAAATTGGTATGAACCTACACATTTGAGACAGAGGAGAAGGCCAGAATGTGCATTGGTTGGTAGAGTGCTTGCCTCTTATGTATCAAATGCATGTGGTGANATAGGCCTGTAATCCCAGAGCTGGGAGGTGAAGGTAGGGGATCAGACATTCAAGGTCATCCTTGGCTACACAGAGAGTTCAAGGCCAGCCATAATGAGATCCTGTTTGAAAAAAATGGAGTTTCCT
>LZPO01087157.1:506639-525820 GCA_001675575.1 Neotoma lepida
TTTTAAGAACAAAAGAAAAAAGAAAAAAATGCATGTCTAGCTAGGTGGTGGAGGTGCACACTTTTAATTACAGCGGTCAGGAGGCAGAGACCAGCCTGGTCTACAGAGCGAGTAGACAGGGCAGCCAAGGCTACACAAAGAAACTCTGTGTGTTTATGTGGTGGGGGGTGTGGGAGAGAATACAGGGCTCACCTTAAAGGAAGGGATTAGTGTGTAATCATTTACAACAGACAGTGCATTCATATGCTAGATGCACCCAAACTCCAACACCACTCTATTATGGTGTTTGGAGTCTGGACTGGGTGCTTCCAGGTTCTTGGCCTCTTATCCAAAGAATTGAAAACAAGGCTCATACAGATGTGCAAAAGAAGCATGATAACTTTATTGGAGCTAGGTGACAACAGATTAAAGAGCTATATACTGTCAAGATTAACAGGGCTTCATTTTATGGGGTCTGAAGGAAGGAGGAGCTGGCTACTAAGAGGGTATAATTTGGATGGTTCTCTATTTTGATTGATTAGATCGTATATTCATTTTTCCTACTGCACATGTTCCTTTCTCGTAATGCATCAGATTTTAATCATCTGAATGCTTGTTATGCACAGGTACAATATGGCAGTAAACAGGGAGTTTTCCCTAAAAGATTAGTAGAGACACAGTTCTTCCTTACTGCCTAAAAACACCCAAAACCAGTTCAGNCAAGATAACCCCTTCTCCTCTTCATACCTAGATACACTGGGAAGTACACTTGAATAGAAACTGTCTAAATTTGATTGTTACAGAGTTGAGGGGGGAAGATTTATACCATAGTCCAGAGAGATGGGAATACATGTAGCTTGATGCAGGTGGGGGGTGTCAGGGGAGTTCTGAGGTTGCTAGGTGCAGTGTTTGAAGAGGTGTGCATCTGTTTAGTATGCAGGTGAAGGAACTACAGTGCCAAGTGAATTATTACAGTGGGGGTATGGACAACCCAAAACCAAATGGGGGTGTCCCAAGCTAAACTGTTTCCTATGTTTGCCTGCCTCACTACATTGGATGACTCATGATACCCTCTGCTGGCTGCAGCTGCTGTGTAGGGGGCTCCTACTGCAGAACTTCCTGCAGCCTCGTAATGACCACTTTTATCATTTCAGCAACTTGAAGGCTGGGATTTGGATTACATCCTTCAGAGCCTGCCAGGACGACAAGACAGCCAGGGTGACAGTGCTCCCAGAACTGCATGGTGGTTAGCTGACCGCTACCAAAACCAAGGTCTGACCCTCAACACTGATGTCCGAGTGAATCCCCCATAAATATCTCCTTCCAAGATGGGCAGAGCTCTTGCCCCCTTGCTGTCCTCAGCACACTCATTGCCCGATCTTACAGAAGACTTCATTCATTCATCATACATATGGCTACCTGATCAGCCAGGATGTTCAGGCCTTCAAACTGACTTGCCCTGTGGCCCAGCCTTTCTCTTCTTTGAGCTTCCTTCCTTTTTCTCTTCCTCTTCTGGGGGAAAGCAGAACTTGTCTGTTGCTTCCCTTCAGGCAGCTTTAACACTCATATACCCTTCATCCTGTTTGAAAGTGAAGGCTGAGGATGTACTCTCACTGTGCTCATGGCCTTGCTACAGACAGCTGTTTGTTTATTTTGATTTTTGAGACAGGGTTTCTGTGTAGCCCTGGCTGTCCTGGAACTTTCTCTGCAGAGTAGGCTGGCTTCAGACTCGGAGATCCACTTGCTTCTGCCTCCTGAGTGCTGGGGTTAAAAGCATGTGTCATCACGCTTATGAGCAGCTCTGTAAAAGGCAAAAGCTCCCCACCCATGCAGGCCCCAAGAGCAGATGGACACTCGTCTGAGCTGAGGAGCACAGATGGGCTAGGTGTCAGTGTCCAGTTCCAGACCAAAGACTCGACTAGACTGACAGCCACTGGGATGTTTGAAGCAAGAAGGTTTTTTTTTTTTTTAAGTTGATTTTTATTTTTCTTCTATGTAATTGTTTTGCCTGTAGGTATGTATATGCCATCACATACATGTCCGTGCATGCACCAGGAAAGGGTGGCAGATCCCCTGGAACTGGAGTTAGATATACTTGTGAGCCACTGTGTGGGTGCTAGGAATTGAACCCAGATCCTCTGCAAGAGCATCAAGTACTTTAATCAGCGAGCCATCTCTTTCCAGCCCTGCCTCTGTTATGTCTTTGAGATGGGGTCTCACTGTTCAGCCCTGGCTGACCTGGAGCTTGGAACTTGATATGTTGGCCAGATGTGTTAAACTTGTAGAGATCTGCCTGTCTCTGCCTTCTGAATGCTGATGTTAAAGGTGTGCATCACCATGGCTTTTGTTTTGAGACAAAGTTTCACGTGGTAGCCCAGACTGGCCTGGAACTTTTGGCAATTCTCCTGCTTCAGACTTCAAAGTGCTGCCACTAATGAGCATGTGACAGCACATCCTGCTTCAGCAGGGCTTCAGGGTGTGGTGGAGTGGGTCTGCAAGGTTGGCAGACTTGTATAATGAGCACCCTCTCTGGTCTCTATTGTAAATGCTCATGGCTCTTTGATCAAGCTATTTCTTTTTGTTCAGTTTTATTTTGTTGAGACATGTAGTCCAAGCTGGCTCAAACTCATTATGTAGCTGAAACTGGCCTTGAACTGATCTTCTTGCTTCTACCTCCCAAGTGGTGAGATTGCCACTTCCACCAGACAAACTATTCCATTTGAAAAATCTCTTGTATAAACACATCTCCCAGGATGCTCACTGCTGTGCACTTGAAAACTCTGAAAACTTGCCGGGCGGTAGTGGTGGTGCTCGTCTTTAATCCCAGCACTGGTGAAACAGAGGCAAGTGGATCTCTGTGAGTTCAAGGCCAGCCTGATCTACAGAGTGAGTTCCAGGACAGCCAGGGCTACCCAGTGAAACCCTATCTCAAAAAAAAAAATCCCTCATAAAACTTGGAAACAGCCTATATTCATTAGGGGTCTAACTACCGCAGAGGGTGCACTCAGCTCAATGAGCAAAGTCTATTCATAGAAAGATGTAGTATGTAAAAAGATGAATGGGGGGCTGGGGATGTAGCTCAGCAACAGAATGCTTGGTAGCATGCACAAGGCCCTGGATTCCATCCCAAGTGCCCCCATCTCTGAGACACACTTGCACACGCTCACACACACACACACACATACACACACACACATACACACACATCTATATATGCCTATTTGATATTTTTTGAAAGGTACAAACATCTGTTCACCTGTGACCCTATGTCACAAGGCTCAAGTGTAGCAGCGTCTGTTGAAGACAGACTACCCCCTGACTTTGCCAAGTGGAGCTAGAAGCCTCAGAAAGATCTGGGGTGGGGCACATGACCTGAACTGAACAACCTCCCTCTCCTGGCAATCCCCAGGGCGTACCATTGGACTCTCCCAGGACACACTCCTGGAGAAGCTGGCCCTCCTGTGTGCCACTCAGACCAGAGTGTGCAACCATACCTGGAAGGTATCTGCTGACAAGCCCCAAGACACAGAAGAACAGGAAGCCAGAAGCAGGTGGGACTCCTCACCAGCCACATCCACAGCTATCTCTTTAGAACCAGCCTGCCTCTAGGCAGTTGTTAATTGGGCCTATTAGTGGGACATTTGGCACTTTCTCTTTGAATAGGAATCTAATTAGGCAAATGCTCCATTATCTCTATTTTTACTGAGAGGGAAACTGAGGTTCAGACTGCTATGGTCCTCCCAGGCCGTTAATGGCAGAGCTGTGTATTGAGCCCCAAAGCTGTCTCATTCCCTAACACTATAGGCACTTTCTCTTAGCTACCCATCTGACTTCCCTGGGAACAACAGAATTATCACATAACCCTGCCCCTCTGGCCAAGTTGATTAGTCTAACCTTGGTCAGGTGAATCCAGCCAGGACAATGGGAACCTTTCCCTGGAACCTTGTAGTTTGGCTTGGGTTGAAGGGCTGTGGGCAGCCACCTGTCCTGTGACAAGGAGGAAAGCAGGTTGGGACAGAGTGAGGCTGGGGATGGGGTCCCCTGAGGCCCAACATTCCTGCTTTTCCCACACTGCTTCTTCCACTGTTTTCAGCAGTCTGGGGACTCTTCCCCTGAAGTTCTACCTGGCTAGCAGAAAGAACAGACATGACAAGGCCTGTGCTTTCCAGTATGAGAGCCAGCAGCTCCACATGACTAATAAGCACTGGAAATGGGCTAATGGGACNAGAACGGTTTAATTTTATGGATCTATTTGAATGATTTAGCTTTTGCTAAGTGGTCCCCAACTGAGTGGATGGTTTATTTATGATATGAGGACTGAACTCAGGGCCTCATCCATGCTAGGCACATACTCTACCACTGCATGGCGTCCCAAGTCTTCTTTTTACTTTTTATCTTTAAAGTCTTGCTAAGAGGCTAGAGAGATGGCTCAATGGTTAGGGGCACTGGTGGTTCTTCCAGAGGACACAGATTTGATTCCCAGCACCCATATAGTGATTCACAGCTGTCTGTAACTCCAGTTCCAGGGGATCTGATGCCCTCTCTGGCCTCCATGAACACCAGGCACACAAATAGTGGATAAACATGCATACAGGTAAAACACTCATACACAAAAAATCTTTTTAAAAGTACATATGTAGCTGGGCGGTGGTGGCGCACGCCTTTAATCCCAGCACTCGGGAGGCAGAGGCAGGTACATATCTGAGTTCGAGGCCAGCCTGGGCTACCAAGTGAGTTCCAGGAAAGGCACCAAAGCTACACAGAGAAACCCTGTCTCGAAAAACAACAACAACAACAACAAAAAGTACATGTATAAAGTCTTGCTAAGTTGCTGAGGCTGGCCTTGAACTTTCTGTCTTCCTGCCTCAGCCTCCTGAGCACTTAGACAGGCCTGTCCATGAGCCTGGCTGTCACACAGCATGTCAGACTTGCCCAGTTCTGTGGGGTAGTGATAGCCTGTCCCAGAAGTGGCCTTGAGAACAGATGAGTTCCAAATGCCCACCAGCACAGAGAAGACACACCTTCAGTAGCTGCCCTGAGCACAGTGATTGGACTTGCCCAGCAGGCAGCAGGAATCACATAGAAGGGCTACCTCACCCCTCCCACTGCAGAAGTGCTTTGGCAGAGCCTGGCTCTCAAACTGAGCCAGCCCAGAAGCTGGCAGAGAGCAGGAGGCTGAAGACAGAGCCTCCCACCATCTTCATCGACCTACGGCAGACAGAGCCGTCAGAACCACAAGAGCGCCAATCCCAGGAGAGGTACAAAGTAATGCTAAGAACTCTGCCTGCGGGTGGGAAGAGGGACAGAAGGCAGTGCTCATCCGGGTTGAGCACACTGTACTTTCCCTTCAGCACATGGCAGGAAGCCCAGTGGCCCCTAAGCTTTGGCTGGCTACCACTCCTCTTGGATTCCCAGGGAGATCCCAAGGTGAGAGGCAGGCCTGGCAAGGTGCCTGGGGCACATCCTGAGAACCATTTTCTTCTACTTCCAGCTCTGAATATAGCTCCTCTGACAGTGAGGAGGAAGACGTGGAGACAGCAGGCCCAGTACAGGGGGCATCCTCCCGAGAATGGAGGTAACTCTGGAGTCCCCTCCTCTGCTTTGAGAAGCTCCCTCCCTGTGCCCTGGGCCCCCAGACATGTGGGTCAGCATCTGGTGTGGTGAGAGTGGGTATCATTGTGTTTTATAATCTGGCATAGGGGAAGCTGGTGTGGCCAGGCCTGCTGTACCCAGGCATCGTGAGTGACATCAAGCTCCCCACACCATGACAGCTTAGTCCAGCCCCTGAAAACAGCTCCCCAATTTGATCTTGCCCCTGCTTCTGGTCCCAGCAGAAATAAAGAGAAAGTGTAGGGCCAGTTGTTAGCCAAATGTGAAAAGATCTGGTAAATTAAAGAGCAGTGTCCAATCAGGGACATGTCTGAGACCCCAAACTGTGACCACAGGATAAATGAGAACTGTGGGTCATAGCTGCCTGAAGCACCGGGAATGTCAGAGCCAGGCTGTAGAATGATGTAACAGCTCAGACATAGAATATGGACATCCCAGGAAGACAGGGTAGGAAGTGCTGGAAGGTTCCCTACCATAGCCTGTGAAACAGCAGCACCCCAGGAGAGCTGCAACTACACAAAGTTTTGGCTTTTCCTTTGCANCTGCCCATAGATGTCTCTTTCCTCCTCTCACAACACCCCTGGGCAAGGTCTTGCTCATTCAAGGAAAGGGAGTCAAGGTCAGTGGGTTCTTTTGTCTGCTCTGAGACACTAGCTGCCTTGTTGCCAGGCACCAGGCCTAGGTCCTCCTATGACGACTGCAGCTCTAGCTAGATTTGGGCCACATTCAAACTAGCCCTTCAGCTTATCGCTTCATCCTCTTCAGGCCTAGATGTCTTCATCCAGATATAGGAGAAAACTGTAGTTCCTACCTCAGAGGACTCCAAGGCAATGCACATGGGAAGTGCTGTTGATGGCAGCTATGTGGTGGCCCAGGATTTGGATGTTAAAAATGTTCCCTTTTGTACAGATGGGAAATTAGCCATGTATCTGTGGAGAACGCTTGCCATGAGAACATGGCTGGTCCATAGTTTTGTTTTTTTCCTTTCTTTCAAGACAAGAGTCTCACTCTGTATCCAAGCTGGCCTCAGACTTACAGCAGTCCTCCTGTTTCACTGTGCCAGCCCACATGCTTTCCAGACACTTCCATCTGTTGGATTTAACCTAGCTAAGAACATTTGTCCTGTTGCCTCTCCTGTTGGGTGGAGTCATTGTATTTGTGCAGCTGCTTCTGGCAAAGGCTTGATGCCTGTCTTAGTCAGGGTTACTGTTGCTGTGATGAAACATCATGACCAAAGCAACGTGGGAAGGAAAGGGTTTATTTCACTCATCGTTCATATGATAGTTCATCATGAAAAGCAGTGAGGGCAGGAATTTACTCAGAAGCTGATGCATAGGCCATGGAGGAGTCCTGCTTACTGGCTTGCTCCTCCCAGCTTGTCAGACTGATTTCTTACAGACCCTAGGACCACCAGGTCAGGGTTGGCACCACCTGCAACAGGCTGGGCCCTCCCACATCAGTCACTGAGAAAATGCCCTACAGCTAGATTTCCCTCCTTTCAGGTGACTCTAGCTTATGTTAAGTTGACATAAAACTAGCTAAGACAACGCCCATTGCTAAGGGAAAAATCCACAAGGAGTCATCTCACATGCTTCCCAACCAGATTGCAGTGGCTGTCAGACACTGCTGGGAGCGTTCCCTTGCTTTGGAATGGGAACTGAAACTACATACGATATTCCTCTTTTTTCTGTGTTGGGAGATCTGGCCTTCAGGTGGCAGGGGTTAGGTTGGTTTTTCCGTGTCACAGGGATTGCACAGGGAAGAGCCAGCTTCTCCAGCAACTGAGGGCTTTTCGGAAGGGGGCTGTTCCATCCCAGCAGTCCATCAGTGACAGCCCTGGAGGCCAGAAGGCTCAGGCCCCAGAAGATACAGCTGGATCACAAAGTGGGAGGAAGGAACACATAAAACTCTGGGCTGAGAAGCAGAATGCCCTGGATCTAGGGAACCCTCTTGGGACACAGCCAGCCAGAGAAGTGCTACTACCTGCTATGGGCCAGCTATATTCAACTCAGGTAAAGGACCCGAAAAGCAGGTCGGGTGGCAGATTTCTACCCACACAGCCCTGATGACCCCTCTACAGTCGGCCTGTTTTTAATAGCATGGGCCTCTGAGGGCTGGGACCCTCACTCTGGACCCTACCCAGCCAGTTTAAACATATGTAAACTTTTTTTGTTGTGGTATTGGGAACCGTATCCAGGGCTTCATGCATACTAGGCAATTACTCCAGCACTGAGCTTACATCTCCAGTTCCCATATTTAAACATATTTACAGTTTCCTATAGAAACTTTCCCCAGGTTCCTGGATTTCTGGTATTTTGTGTATGCAGACCTGATATACTTTTTGAAAAAAGGTGCAACAAGTGAAATTTGCTTTCTCTGTCTTTTTACCCAAGACACAAAAGCACACATAGGCTCCAGGTCATTCCAAGTTGAAGGTGGCACTGATCTTTGCTAGTCTGGATGGAATACCATACCTACCAGAAGTTGGAATACCAACACCAAAAGTCACACTGTGTGAAATGCACTGATACCCACTCTCCCTCCTTGGTACCCATGAAAGCTGTGTGACCAGCCAAGGCCTGATCCCCACAAGGGACACCTGAACTTCACCTGGTTACTTGCAAGACTTGCCCCCCCCCCGCCACACTCCATCTTTAGGGTCTTTTTGTACCTGCTTTCTCAGCCCCTTTGATTCCTTGCCACCTCATCTCTCCTGAGTCTTCCCCTGCCTGTTCTGTGGATGAGCAGAGAAACCACTACCAAGGCAGGGCTTGGGTGGCATGGCAGGGTTCAAGTGACAGGGCAGGATACTTGGCATCTGACAAATGTGTTAGCATTCAGCTGTGGCAGGGGTGGGGGTGGGGTTGTCACTGCCAGCTGTCCTGCTGCTGAAGATAGGCAAAGATCTTAGTGTCAAGTCCTGAGCCACACAAAGGACAGACAGGTCCTATGGCAGGATCACAAACAGATCACTGTTGTCACTGGTAGCCAGCATCAAGCCCATAGCATCCTGATCCACAAACCCTGTCTGATATGGCCACAGGGACTGCACCATTAGTCCCAACCCCAAGGCATCCACATGCAAGTCAGGCCTCCATCAAGGCCACAGGCAGCCTCCCTGTAAGGGGGGCCAGGCTGCCCTGCCCAAGTGCAAAGGTCCCTTGCTTGAACTCCAGGGCAGCCTGGCCCCACCCTCTGCCCAGCAGCTTCCACTTCAGCCACTTAGCCATCAAGAACAAAAGTGCCTCATTGTTCCTAAACCTGCCTTCTCCCAACTCCAATCCACTTGATGTTAGAAAACCTGTTGAGAATGACTCATAGTGATAGGAAATAAATTGTGCTGTAATTTCACTGTGCCTGTCAATCACTGGCTTTCAAGGGATGCTGGAGGGTGGTGGTGGGCAAGCAGACATGCGTTCAAAGCCAGGTCTACCACCCGGACAATGTCATCAAGCCTCAGAAGATGATCATGGAGGAGATCAGAGGGGCTGGGAAAACAAGTACAAAATGACTAAAAGGTGGGGGGCTTGGGGGCTACAAAACTGAGTCAGGTCACCTAGAGGGCCAGATGAAGTGCCGTCATGATACACACCTAGCACCGCAAACTCTCGAGTTTCCTCATCAGGAATGACAAGGCCGTGAGGTGAAGACCAGATCCCAAACAGGAAGGGCCCCGTTGGTGGTGTGTGGGGGGGAGGGAGGACTCCATATGAGAAGCCCAAGAAATGCACATGCCCATCAGACTGCTCGCTGTGGCAGCAACGACAGGAACCTAGGGCTGGGGCTGCACAGGCTGTGCTAGTTCATGGGCAGGAGGTCTGGAGGGCTCTGCTGTTTCCATGCGCACCCCAAGTACTCTTGAGGCTCGTGTAGGAGAGAAACGCCATTCCAAAGCTTCATTCTCTAGAGAAGAGGCAGAGCACATGGGGTCAGGACAAGGGCTGGCATTTATTATGGGAGTGAAGAAAAACCAAGTAACAACCCTGGGACCTGAGTGATGGGGAAAGCACAAAGTGGGTGACAGAACAGAATGAAACATCAAAAATGACACCCTGGACTGGGGAGAGGGTGCAGCAGGTAAAGCACTAGCTGCTAAGTCTGGTAACCTGTGTTTGCTGCCTGAGACCCACAGGTGGATGGAGACATCCAACCAGCTGACCTCTGACCTCTACATATACACATGGTGCACACATCTCCTACACATACATACACACGATAAATGTTTTTTTAATAAGATTTATTTAATGTATATGGATGCTTTGTCTGCATGTACATCTATCTGCACATCAGAAGAGGTCATCTGGAAAAATAAACAGGCACACACACACACACACACACACACACACGAGGTCATCTGATCCCATGAGACTACAGTTATAGATGGTTGTGAGCCACCATGTGTAACAAGTCTTTCTCTGTCCCACCAGCCAGCTCCCATGGAGACTTTTTATTATGAAAGCTCAGCCTATAGTTTAGGTTTGTTCCTAACTAGCTCATATAACTTAACCCATTTTTAAAATTTTTTGTTTTCTGTTTTTCAAGACAGGGTTTCTCTGTGTAACAGCCCTGGCTGTCCTGGAACTCTCTCTGTAGACCAGGCTGGCCTCGAACTCACAGAGATCCACCTGCTTCTGCCTCCTGAGTGTTGGGATTAACAGTGTGCACCACCACCGCCCGGCTTCCCTTTATTTTAATCTACATTCTGTGGCGCAGCTCGTTACCTCATCTCTCTGTACTGCCAATGCTGCTTCCTCTGCGTCTGCCTAGTGACCCTACCTTTCTTCTTCCCAGAGTCCTCTCTGTCCCTGGAAGTCCTGCCTAACCTCTTCCTGCCTAGCTATTGGCCATTCAGCTCTTTATTAAACCAATCAGAAAGCACCTTGGCAAAGACACATCTTCACAGTGTAAACAAATATTCCTCAATAACCATGTGGGTGCTGGGAATTGAACTCTGGACCTCTGAAAGAACAGACAGTGCTCTTAACCACTGAGCCATCTTTAGCTCCACTAAATGTTTTTTTTTAATTTTATGGGCATTGGTATTTTGCATATATGTATGTATGTGTGAGGGTGTTGGAATTGGAACTGGAATTAGTTGTGAGCTGCCATGAGGGTGCTAGGAATTGAACCCAGGTTCTCTGGAAGAGCAGCCAATGCTCTTAAATGCTGAGTCATCTCTCTAGCCACTTCACATGATAAATGTTTTAAAAATGTATTCAGCCATGAGGAACAGGCATACTACCTGGATGGAACATTCCAGAGCTCCACAGCTTCAAAAGCTGCCTCATAACTTCAGGAACTNCTACCAAGGTGTCTACTTCAACTCTCAGTCATTCACCCAAGCACGGTGTGGACTGATTACAGAAGTTCACCTTACAGGCCACCAAGGCTTGGAGAAGAGGATAATGAGGGTCAAGGCTCCCACCCCAGGGACAGGTGCTCAATCCCCAGGCTTCCCAGGAGGATGAGATCTTGGGAAAGTATTCCCACCCAGTCAACCCCTTTTTACAGAGCAGCTCTGAATCTGTAAAGAGGACCCCAAACTCACCTAATTCCTTACTGGCTCCTGAACAATCCCTACATTTTCTTTTTGTAATGTCTGGAAGGAGGGGATTCTGAATTCTGGCTGGAGAGTGCTGGTTGGACAGCGAGCTACACAAATACCACAGTATAAACACCCACAGCTCTTACATTTGCTGTAGAGTGCACTGCAGAGAACCCCCTCCCAAATTCATGGCCCCTCAATCCTCAGAACACAACTTTAAAGCTGGGTGTGGTGGCACACACTTTTAATTCTAGCACTTGGGAGGCAGACAGCTGGACCCTGGAGTTCAAGTCCAGCCTGGTCTACAGAGCAAGTTCCAGAACAGATAAACCCTGTCTCGAAAAAACAAAAGAAAAAAAAGAGAGAGAGAGAGTTAAAAAAAATAGAAGGAAGATGTCATGGGGCCCAATTAAAGGGCCATTAACAGCAGTAGCCACTTTAATGTGGAAATGGGGATGGATTCTCCACCAGGTCCTGTGGGGACAACCATCACTGCCAACATTGTGACTGAACTATGAGAGGTTTCTGTTCCAGAAGCCACTAGGCTACAGGGTCTGTAACTCAGGAGACACATGCATCCTCCTTCCTGTTCTGTGCCCGGGGTACACTTGAAGGTACTTCCACAATGTCCTCATGGTGGCCACAGGACACAGAGAGGTAGTCCAAAGATATTTTCATGTCAGGGTTGCTACATTGACTCTGGGCTTGGTGGCTTCTGGAGAAGTTCTGGCTGTGGAGAGCATCATGCATTATTGGTCAGGCTCTGGCCTCAGGGCATCCTGGTCTGCACACTGGGGCTGTACCACAGAGTGGATGAGGCACAGTGGCTGGCATGGGACTGATCTTCCTAGTGCAGCCGTAACAGGNGTATCAGGTGTGGGGAAAGATACTACCTTCAGCAGTTGACTCAGCCAACAACATGAGGACTATCTTGCCCATAATGTCTGTCATTGACTGGCTCCTGAGACCTCAGTTCTAGACCTGACAGGCTGCTCAGCCCATGAAGAGGTCTACATTGCATGCAATACATTGCGAGGCTGTTACATGTGGATCTGCAGTATGCATTGTGGGTAATATAGTTCAGTTCCTAAGTCACTCACTCAATCTCCATTTCATCCATTCCTGATGAAAGACAGTCTCATATAACCCAGGCAGGCCTCAAATTAGCTGTGTTGTCAATATAACCTTGAACTTCTGATCCTCCAGCCTCGACCTCACTAGTGCTAAGATTGCCTGCACTCTCTATCACACCCAGTCCGTACGGTGCTGGGGATCTCACCCAGACCTTTGTGTATGCTGGGCAGGCATGCTACCTACTGAGTTACATTTCCAGTCCCATTTCAAATTTCTTTAGTGAGGCTCTTTATTTTGGACATCCATTTTTAAGTCTTGTGGGAAGTACACATAAGTACACTTGTAACTTGTAGCTACATNTACAAACGAGCATGTGCACATGAAATGATGCTGACAGGGATGGCACTGGGAATAAAATCTCCATCAGGAAAGGATGCTGTGGGGAGAGAGAAAATATTAAAGAAAAGGTGTTGCAGAATATTTGTTTAACTATGTAAAGATGTATTGCATTTGTTTAACTATGTAAAGATGTGTTGCATTTATTTATGTTGTAGAATATTAGCTTAACTATGTAAAGATATGTTGCATTTGTTTATGTTGTGGAATATTAGTTTAACTATGTAAAGAAGTGTTGCATTTGTTTAACTATGTAAAGATGTGTTGCATTTGTTTACTTTGCCTGCCTAAGGCACTTGATTGATCTAATAAAAAACTAAATGGCCAATAGCTAGGCAGGAGGTATAGGTGGAACTTCCAGGCAGAGAGAATAAGTAGGAGGAGGAATCTAGGCTGGACAGAGACAGAGGGAGACAGAGTGTAGAAGAAAGAAAAGGAGACGACAGGGAGATGCCAGGGACTGGCCAGCCAGACAAAGAGGAAGCAGGAAAGTAGGACATAGAGAATGAAAGAAAGGTGAAAAGCCCCAAGGCAAAACAGGTGAATAGAAACAGTTTAAATTAAGTTATAAGAGCTAGTGGGACAAGCCTAAGCTAAGGACGAGCATTCATAATTAATAAGTCTCTGTGTCTTTATTTGGGAAGCTTGTTGATGGCCCAAAGAAAAATCCAACTACAGAAAGGACCCCTAACTCTCTTAAATCTACTTCAGAAGGGAAGGAAGCTTTAATTCTTTAAAGGCTTCCTTAGAAAAGACAGATGTCAGGACTAAGAGAAAAGAAACAAGTGTTGGGCTTCCCCATGGAATTCTGCTAGGGACTGAACCACTGTGCGGATCCTAGGCTATGTATACCTGAGGGAGGTCTATCTAGGGCAAGTGAGTCTTTCCTATTCCCAGAAGGCATGTAGACTGTTCTCAAGAAGTAGGAAATGCCCCCTTGAGGTTCTCATTTCCAAAAAGCAAAACTTCAAAATAAACTGGGAGCAATGTCAGACACCTGTGGTTCCAGCTACTCCTGGATGAGGCAGGAAGAAGGCTGAGCAGCCTGGGTGACAGAGAATCAGTTGGCAGCAAAGCAAAAGTGGGAAAGATATGCTAACTGCCTTTGCCATCATCTGCCCAGAGACAGTGGTCTCTCTGGTCAATTCCCATGTGCCCTCAGTGAGTGCCACCCTGACTGTCCCTTCCCAGATCAGCTCTGTCTGTTTCCTCTTCCTTTTCCTGAGCTGAGGTGGAAGCCCAGGGTCTATGCACTCAGAGACAGGAGGGGACCCGGCTCAATTTTTAAAAATGCTGTGAAAATCACCTACATGAAGACAATATTCCTTCCATAGATACTTGAAATAAGAATGCTGAAGGGGCAATAAGCCGCTTGATATCTAAGTACATATGACAAAGTACAGCTCCTTTCCCAGCTATGGACAGGCAGTTTCTAAGACCACCTTGTGACCCATGGTTTTTCCTTGATTGTAATCCTATTCAACTAATGCACCTCAAGAACCACTCTATGATTTCATTTCCCAAAAAAGAAGAAGAAGAGGAAGAAAAAAAAAAAAACTCCTTTAGAATCATTGTGGATAGTGTAATTTCAGAAGCTACCGTGACTGTGTATGGTTACTGCTAAGACGCTCAGGCATGCCTGAACCTTGAGAACCCCACACCCATACTTGGGTGTGTACTCTCCCTGAGTGCCTATTAACTTCTGTGCTCAAATCTATGTTCAAAAAAATTGGTTTTGAGACAGGGTCCCAGGTAGCACTGGCACACCTGGAACTCTATGAGTAGAGAAGGCTGCCCTTGAACTCAGAGACCCACCTGTCTCTGCCTCCTGAGTGCTGGGATTAAAGTCATGTGCCACCATGACTGGCTGTAAAGTCTCCTTTTCTTTTAAAAATATTTTATTTTTATATACATTGGTGTTTTGCCTGCATGTATGTCTGTGTGGGGGTGTCGAATTCCCTGAAACTGGAGTTACAGACAAGTATGAGCTGCCATGTGGGTGCTGGGAATTGAACCTGGGTTCTCTGGAAGAGCAGCCAGTGCTTTAACTGCGGAGCCATTCTCCAGCCCTGTAAACTCTCTCCTTAAGAAACTCTAACTTTGTATCACAAAGACTCATCCTGAAATTGTCTGTGGCCTCACTGGGCTGAGGATATAGCTCCACTGCTAAAGTGCTCACCATAAAGGCCAATCAGACTGCAACCCACAGACCAGGGAGGCTGCCCAGCAGGAGGACCTAGGATGACTGTGGCTTACAATAAGTTTTGGTTTTGCCCAATCACTGGGCAAGCTTTAGTGAAACATTTCACTATTAGGATAAAAATTTGTACCGAATCAAGCTGATGAAAGGATATGCTGGCTGTACTTTCAGGAGGGGAGGCTAAAATCTCTTTAGATTATGGATTAGCCTATAGAAAAAATGTCTGCCATAAATCAAACAGTGAGGGGGAAGATGAATAGGATTCTCACTTACACAACGTAAGTAAAACATAGCTCTCTGAACAAATGAAGATAGGTTTCTTCTGTATCCCAGAATCTAATCAATATTTATATGTATAATTCACTATTATTTTGCTTAAAGGGGCTTATTGGGAAATATTATCATTTTTACTATTTTCTACAGAGAAAATATTTTACAGTTTCAAATAACTCTGGACTTTTGAAGTATAACCTGTTTTTATGTTCAAGCTATCTGTATATTATTTCTCCTGCAGTTGTACATAAAATGTTTTTACATTCAAATGAATAAAGTACTGCATTATGCAATAATAAAGATATCAATGCAAAAAAAAAATAAAGTGCTCATCATGAAAGCATGAAAACCTGAGTTTGATTCCCAGAATCCATGTTAAAAAAGAAAAGACCAGGTGTGGTGGCCTACTCTTGCAATCCCAGCACTATGGGGGCAGAGACCAGCCTTCGTAGCCTACTTGACAAGTTCCAGGCCAAAGCACAAAAACAAGGTAGATGGCTCCTGAGGAACATCACCAAAGAAACAAACACTGGACACACACACACACACACGCACACACTCACACATACACACAACGCACACACACACAACATACACACACACAACACATACAACACACACACAACATACACACAACACACACACAGGCCAAGTTCAAGCTCATCAACTACTGAGTTTGGAGCTAGCCAGGGATACATGAGATGTCTGTTTCAAAATAAAATCCATGCCAGGCAGTGGTGGCACACGCCTTTAATCCCAGCACTCAGGAAGCAGAGACAGGCAGATCTCTGTGTGTTCAAGGCCAGCCTGGTCTACACATCGAGTTCCAGAACAGCCAGGGCTACACAGAGAAACCCTGTCTCAAAACGAATAAACAAACAAAAAACCAAAACAAAACTGCACTCTGACTGAGCTGAGTGCCTCATGCCTCCCATGTCAGGAGGTTTTCTGCAATTTCAAACCCACCCTGGGTTACATTGTGAGGCCCTGTCTCAAAATCCAAAACAGCACAAATAAAAGCTGCAAGTTGAGTCCCCCTTCTCCTATTTCCAGCTGAAACCTTGGTTTTGGCCCAGCGACTATTGAGTTATTTTTGCTGACAAATCTCCTGTTTGTGCTAATTTGTCAGAGTAGCCATGGGTTACTAATCCACGTGGCATTGCTGTCCTTAGACAGACAGACTGTTTCCCACCCTTTATTACACTGGAAAGTCTTGGAGGACACTNTTTACACACTTGTGTCCCTGTAGGGAACATGTGGCAATGTCCTGGTTAACTTTCAGTTGTCACAACAGGGAAGTTAGTACTGACATCCTGCAGGTGAAAGACAGGGATAGTGGTAGCCATCCTACAAGAGTGCAGGGCAGCCCCTTCACCACCACCACTGACGGAGCAGTGCAGGCGCTGTGATCAGCAGTGTTATGTGTAATACCCATTCCTAGAAACGCAATTGCTGAGCCAAAGGGCATGTGTTCGTGAAATACCATGGGCTTTGCCAAGTTGCCCGAAGCTCATCTGAACCTTCCAAACCTATTGTGTCATGGGTAATGTCTCAACCTCTGTGTAGCAATATGCCGCCTCTGAGATGGTGGTTATGAGTGATGTGTGTCCACTTGAGCCCTAGGGATAGGAGTTCCCTAAGCCTGGAGTCAGCCAAGGGCAGGGGTAGAGAGGCAGGCTTGTGAATTCACTAAGCAAACAGAGAAACATCAGCATAGGGTCCATTGTTTCCCGAGCACCAGCTATGTGTTAGACACAGGGGTGAAGATAGATACAGGGATAAAACCTAGAAATTTTTGTCCTCCCAAAGTGTAGTGGTTTGAAAGAAAATGGACCCCAAAGGGAGTGGCACTATTAGGAGGCGTGGCCTTGTTGGAGGAAGTGTGTCACTGTGGGGGTGGGCTTTGAGGTCTCCTATGCTCAAGCTAAGCCCAGTGTCATAGTCTACTTCCTGTTNCCTTCTGATCAAGATGTAGAACTTTCAGCTCCTTCTCCAGCACTATGTCTGTCTGTATGCCACCATGTCCTACCATGATGATAATGGACGTTAAACCTCTAAAACTGTAAGCCACTACCCCAATTAAATATTTTCTTTTATAAGGGTTGCTATGGTCATAGTGTCTCTTTACAGCAACAGAAACCCTAACTAAGACACATAACTCCCCAGTGCAGGTGACTAATGAGAAAATAAACCACGGGACACACACATAGCAAGGCCTGAGAACTGTAAGGAGGAATCCTGGGAATGCAGTTCACTTGGCAGAGCNCTTACCCAGCATGTACAAAGACTTGGGTTTGATTCCCAGCACAGAGAACTCACAATGATCTGCCTGCCTCTGCCTCCAGAGTGTTGAAGTTAAAGCATGTGCCACCACACCCAGTTCAGCTTTTTTTTTAAGTTAAGGAGGATGTCCTAGTCAGGGTTTCTATTGTAATGAAACATTGTGACTAAAAGCAACTTGGTGAGGAAAGGGTTTATTTGGCTTAAGTATGTTAAAACATAGTTCATTGAGGGAAGCCACAGCAGGAACTTGGAGGCAGGAGCTGATGCAGAGGCTCTGGAGGGGTGCTGCTTACTGGCTTGCTCCACATGGCTTGCTCCTTTTGCTTTTTTTTTTAAGATTTATTTATTTATTATGTATACAGTGTTTCTGTCTACATGTATGTCTGCACACCAGAAGAGGGCACTAGATCTCATTATAGATGGTTATGAGCCACCATGTGGTTGCTGGGAGTTGAACTCAGGACCTCTGGAAGAACAGTCAGTGCTCTTAACCTCTGTGCCATCTCTCCAGCCCTCAGCTTGCTTTCTTATAGAACCCAGGACCACCAGCCCAGGGACAGCATCACCCACAATGGGCTGGGCCCGCCCCCATCATTCACTTATTAAGAAAATGCCTTACAAACTTGCCTGCAGCCTGATCTTATGGAGGCATTCTCTAAACTGATCTTCCCTTCACTCAGATGACTTCAGCTTGTGTCAAGTTGACATAAAACTAGTTAGCACAGAGGGCTTCATGGAAGGTATGAGTTCTTAAAAGACGCATTTTTATATATATAGATGTTTTGCCTGCATGGGTGTGTGTGCACATGTGTGTGTACAGGGCCCTCAAAGGCCAGAAGAAAGTGTCAGATCCTCTGGAACTGGAGTTACCCACAGTCGTTAGCTATCATGTGGGGGCTGGGACCTAAACCCAGGCCCTCTACNAGAATGACAAATACTCTTAACAGCTGAATCATCTCTTTTGTAGCTGGGACAATACTATTGCTAACTATGGCCACCCAGTATCCCCTGACTCCTGGATGTAAAGTGTCATCTCAGCTTCTTGGGTTCTAGAAGTAACCCCGCCACGTGGGATCTGTGCACCTCAGCACGTTTCTCTGTCTCTTTCTGTCTGGGTCTCTGTCTTGCTCTTGCTCTCTGTGCACAGATCAAACCCATGGCTTTGTGCATGCTGGATAACTGCTCCACCATTAGCTGCAGGCCCAGGTCTAATGCTCATCTATTTTGTGCATGGTTGCTACATGTGTATGTATTTGTGTGTGTGTGCGCGCACGCACCTGCACATGTGTGTGGAGGCCAGATGTAGATGTCAGGTGTCTCTCTCAGTCACTCTCCACCTCGGTTTTTTAAGACAAGGTCTCTCACTGAACCTGAAGCTCACCGATTGGACTAGAATGGCTGGCCACTCCCCCCGGCGCTGGGGCCGCAGTTGCTTTTATGAGTGCTGAGGATCCAAACTCAAACCGCATGATTTTTTAACGAATATGTGACCTACTGAGTCCTCTCCCTAGCCCAGCCCATCTGTTTTTGAGAGTTCCAGAGAGTTCTATGAGAGTACAACCCATAGGCTCTGCCACGGGCCCTCAGCCCTGTGCCCACATTCCATCCCACTGTGTAGCTCTGTCTGCATCCCACATCTACTGAGTGTGGCAGGCATGCTCTAGGACTCACTTTGTTCGTCTGAATAACACGTAGTACTACAAGTGTGGCACTCCCATCCCTACTATGTAGGTTTGGAGACTACAAGTGTGGCACTGCCATCCCTACTGTGTAGGTTTGGAGACTACAAGTGTGGCACTGCCATCCCTACTGTGTAGGTTT
>LZPO01087157.1:541645-552725 GCA_001675575.1 Neotoma lepida
TCTTCCAGAGGTCCTGAGTTCAATTCCCAGCAAACACATGGTGGCTCACAACCATCTGTAATGAGATCTGGCGCTCTCTTCTGGCATGCAGGCAAACATGCAAGCAGAGTACTGTACACATGATAAATAAATCTTAAAAAAAACATTTATTTATTATGTATACAGAAGAGAGCACCAGATCTCATTACAGATGGTTGTGAGCCACCATGTGGTTGCTGAGGATTGAACTCAGGACCTCTGGAAGAATAGTCAGTGCTCTTAACCTCTGAGCCACCTCTCTAGCCTCAGGGTTTTCTTAAGAGAGGTTTTCTTAAAGAGGACTTTACTTAAGATGACCTTGTCAGGACGCTGGCAGGTCCCCAAGGGGCGGGNCTGAATGCAAACACTCTCCTTCCNTCGTGTGGGCTCCAGGGATTGAACTCCAAGTTGCCCAGCTTACTGGCAGGCACTATTTATTACCTGTTGAGCCATCTTGACAGCCTCACCAGTTGTTTTTTTAATTTTTAATTTTTTGAGACAGGGTTCCTCCATGTCACCTTAGCTGTCCTGGAGCTCACCCTGTAGACCAGGTTGGCCTCAAATTCACAGAGATCCACCTGCCTCTGCGTCCCGAGTGCTGGGATTAAAGGTGTGCGCCTCCACTGACAGGCCCTAATTCTTTTTTGAAACAGGGTCTCATGTAGCTCAGCTTAGCTTCAAACTTACTATGTAGTTGAGGATAACCTTAACTTCTGGTCTTTTTTACCTCTAAGTACTGGGATTACAAGCCCAGTTCATGTGGTGCTGGGGATCAAATCCAAGGCCTTGTCCATGCTAGGCACTCTACCAACTGTACTATGATCCCAGCCTGGGAAGATCGAGGTCATCTCTTCAGGATCACTCTGTGAATAAGCCAGGTCAGGTGTATGCTGTGTAAGGTGAGGGGCCTAACATTGGACACTCCCCCTCTGCATACAATTAAGAGCCACATGACTAAGAAATTGTTGTCAGGCTTGAAAAAACAAAATGTCATATGCAGTCACCTGGGTCTTGGCTGAGCAGAGCATCTGGACCCTCAGGTGCCAAGAATACAGGGGAAAGTGAGATCTGCTTTCACTGGGGAAGGTCAGAGGTTCCAAGGTCAAGGGCTCTAGGCCCTTACATACCCTAACTTCTGGAACTGTGAGTTCCCATTAAACGCTTTAAGTCAGCTGGGCCCTGGCCTTTGCCAGTTCTACAGCCTCAGCTGGCCCTGAGGGGAGGGCGGGGCTGGTTGCTAAGGTTTCAGGTGGTGTGGATCCGGAAGCAGGAAGCAGTGTGAGTTCCCAGGACCCTGGGACCTACCTGGCTTGGGGGAGAGGGCACCACTAGAGGCAAGTGGGGCACTGGAAGCAGTCTTGCTTAGGGGAGAGAGAAGGTAAGGGCGTGGTGGGTGGGTAGAGGCTGCCCAGGTAAGGGTTAGTGGGGGGCTGAAAGGACCAGAGGAGGGAGGAGAGACAAGCAGGTCTGGGGAGGAGACGGTGGAGAGAGGCGTGACAGGCAAGGAAGGAAGTTCCTGGGTCTGGAGCAGAGGGAATAGGAAGAGGAGGAAGAGGCTGGAGGGCTCACAGGGCAGAAGGCAGGGGTATGGTCAAGGTTGTGGATGACCTGAGAGAAGCGTGGACTGAGGTGGCCCTTTGTGGGGCTGGGGCAGGTAGCTGAAATGGGACGGTCTGCTGATGAACTGGGGCAGGAGCTGAAGGCCACTGCTGAGGAAGTACTGGGGAGGCTGAAGAGCCACCAGCTGTTCCAGTCTGAATGGGACATCGCTGCCTTTGTGGTCTTTCTCACATTTGTGGGTGAGTGTGGCTCCTGATCCCAGGCTCTACCCTGGTGTTGGGCAGGGGCCACATCTGGATGCTTGTTGGTCTGGTCCCTAGGCACTGTGGTGGTGTTGCTGTTACTGGTCGTCATTCACTGCTGCTGCTGCTGCTGCTGCAGCTCCTCCCCTAGGCCCCGGAAGGTGAGCCCAGGGAAGGTGAGCCTGGGATGATGAACCCGGGAAGGGGTGGGTGCCCCTCAGGAAGGAGAGCTCGCATGGCAGCCTCATAAGTGGGACAGGCAGGGGCAGGATCTTTTGCAGAGGGTTCTGGCAGAGCTTTGGAGTGTTACCCACAGGGCTTCTCTCTCTCTCTCTTGCAGGAAAAGCCCCAGGGTGTGGATAATTTGGCTCTGGAACCTTAATGCTAGGCCTTGGCATGGGTCTTGCTGGATTACAGTAACAAAGCCAATGTTTGTCAAAGCTTGAGTCTGGACTGTGTTCTAACCCCTGCCATGGATTGCGNGGTGGCTATGATGCACATATGGCTCCCTCAGACTAAGGGCTTGAACCCCCAGATTGACTATCCCACAGGGCCACTCTGCAGCCAGGGGTCCCTTTCTCAAAGGTGTGTTCTGCCTGGGCACAAGCTGTGATGGCAGCACTCAAGAGGCTGAGGCAGGAGGATTGTCAACTCTAGGCCAGACTCTACTTCAAAGGCCTTGACATGATGTTGAGTGGGGGAAACCAGGCGAAAGGAAAACCAGAGGCCATTGATGACCAGGGTCCTTCAACCTAGTCCCTACTAAGCAGGGAGACAGACAGAAAACAGGGCTCCAGTCAAAATCTGATCTTTATTTCTTTGAGGCGGGCTGTCACAGAAGAAACCATTCCAGCACTGCAGCTTGTTCACAGAGCTACTTCCCCCTGCCTGGTCCCTCTCCCTCNCTGCAACTCACAGCTCAGTGTCCACTCCCATCCCACTCTCTAATGAGAGCTGAGAGTGGGAGAAAGGAGCCCTGGGTCTGGTCCCACCCTTAGTCCAAAGGTTCCCAGAGTGTCCAGGAAGGCAGGGTTAGGAGCATGGCCACACCTCAGCCCACCCCCATCATAACAACCAAGCCAGCACCCCTTTCTCCAGGTGCCTCTACTATTTGCAAATGTGTCACGGGGTGGTGAAGAGGGAGAGCAGTAACTTGGGGGTGCCTGCAGTGACAGGCACTACAGGGAGTATGTGTTGGGGAGAAGGAGTACCAGGCAGGGCTACCCTCCAGGGAGGATTCTGGCAGGTGCTTGCTCAGAAGGGCCGGGAGCTCCAGTAGCTGGAAAATACAGAGATCTGCAGAGGGTGGGGGTGTGGTCAACAACAGGTGTGGGAGGGTGTACTGGCTTCAGGGGGTGCAACCAAGGAGGTGCTATAGGTGTGGTAAGTGGGGTGCTATACCCCCCCCCCGAGCCCAGGTGAGATGTCAAGGTTACAGAAGGGGATCGTGTCTGGGAACTGTTGCCAGATGACTGGTGTGTGCAGTGCAACGGGCTTTACAACTTGGGGGCACTGAGGAAGTGTGTCGGGGGCACTGAGGAAGTGTGTTGGCGGCACTGAGGAAGTGTGATGTGGCCCCTGAATGGCCTCCCCTGCCCCATATGCCCTGAACACACCTTGTCCTTGAGCTGCTGGCAGAGCTGCAGAGAGACAGTGAAGTACACCAGGGCGTCGTTGAGCCAGGGGACCACACATTCTACCTTGTGTACGTGGCTCACCTCTAGGCGCTGTGAGCCCCACTCACTGGAGAAAGATGAGAAGTGGATCCCTGAGGGTAGACCTGGACCCAGTTCCCAAGATGCAGAGCATAGGAGGGAAGGGGCTCTAGGACATCTTACTGTGCACTTACAACATGGCCCCAGGGCTGTGGAGCACTGCACCTCCAGATGGGCGGAAGTTCTAGGCAGAAGCAGCAGAATCCATGAGGTCTAGGTGGAGAGTCTTCAGCAGGGCTGGTGTGGGGGCAGTGGGAGGCAGGGAGAACTTTACCTTGGTAGAGGTGGGCTGCAGGGCGTGCAGCTGGTACACGGTGAGGCAGAGCTTGTTGAGGTTGATGTAGACATTGACCAGCAGGTCAGAGGGTAGGGTAGGTGCAAACATCCGCTNGGGAAGGGGGAAGAGGGGTGAGGCCCTCTCCCACTTTAGGCTGTATCACTACAGGGTATGGAATAACGGGGGGGGGGACCCCAGCCCTATTTCCAGGTGCTTCTCCATAGGCTGGGGCACCAGCAGCTCCCCAAGTGTCCCCGTAATCTTCATGTGCTGCTAGGTTGGAAGCCACTGGCTGAAAACTGGGTTAACATATTGGGGGCAGGATGCAGGCCAAGAAATCAACCTGGAAAACTGTCCAGGCGCAGAACTCCCACTGGCTGGGCTTCTNAGTAGGAACGTCTCTCTTAGGGCAGGGGATGTCTGAAGTACTAACCGTGAGGCCGCTGGCAGCAATCTCAGGCAGGGTGAGGGTGGCTGGGGTAGTGAGCCGGTTTCTGGCTCTGGTCAGTTGCAGCATCACAGCATCCATGAGCTGGGAAGGGGTAGGTCACCACTGCTACAGTAGCAGTAGCAGTAGCAGCTGGNGTCCCTCATGTCCCACCCCCTAGCATCACACTTGTGGCTTCTGCTCCTGCCAGGGTGACCACGGTTCCCAGGCCTACACTCTGCAACCCCAGCAGGGGTACTTGCCATTCTGAAAGCCTATTACCTGGGAGATCTTAGAGAAAGAGCTAGAGTCCTGGGCTTCTGAGTCAGCTGTCCCCACACACCATGTGGCCTTGTTCTGGAACAGGTTTTTACTGCCACCACCACTGCAATAGGACTACTAACAGGCAGATCTGGGGGAACAGGGCACTTTACCTGAATTATTACAGGTGAGTGTCACTACAGGTGAGCTTTTACCATGTGAGCAAATGGGGGCTTAGAGTAGCAAAGAACTTAAGGTTGCACATCTCATGTCAAGGACCGGGGACTGGAGCCAGGTCTGATACTGCAATCCAGGTTATAAACCAATAANTTTGGTCAGACCTGTGAGCACTGACTGAGGAAGGAGCAGCTTTCAGTGAACCCTGNGGACATGGGGCTGGCGCTGTTCAGGCTAAGGAGGTAGGACAGGAAGAGTCACCTTGAGGACCTCGGCTCCTGTCTTGAACTGGTAGCTCTCATCCCGGTTTGCCAGGAGGTAAATGGCTTGNCTCACGTGGTTCCTGGCATCCTGGATCTGGGAACAGCCCCCACCGCCCACATAACCAAACTCTGTTAGTTTCAGAGAAGCCACATTTCTGGGTTCTCAGCCTGATCTCATAACACAGGACCCCACTTGATGGGCTAACCTCTCAGGAGAAGGTAGTGCCACCTATGGTCACAATACCCTCCAGAGCTGTAGTCTTTGAAGCTGGATGGCCAGGCCCTGGACAATCCNGGTTGCCAAGGCACATTGGCTCTTGGCCCTATGTACTCACTGCTCAAAAGACAACCCCTAGTACATCCACAAAGTAATAAGCCTGCAGGGAGCTCAAGGGAACAAGGAAGGACAAGACAGACCTGTGAACTATAAGCCACAGGATTGGGTGGTGGTGGCACACCCCTTTAATCCCAGCATTCAAGAGGCAGAGGCAGGTGGATCTCTGAGTTCAAGGCCAGCCTGGTCTACCGAGAAAGTTCCAGAACAGCTAAGAATATACAGAGAAACCCTGTCTCCAAAAACCAAGCAACCAACCAACCAACCAACTAAACAAACAAACCAACCCCCCCCGCCCCCAAACAGAGCAGCGTACATAGGCAAAGGCCCTGGGGTATGGACCAACTTCAGACCAGGATGTATGTATAAATGATCATTGTGTGTCCTGTGGCCTATGAATAGGCAGGAGGCCTTTGTATGACCCCAGGTACATGGGAAGCGTCTCGGGCCAAAGTCACAAAGGTAAGTCCAGTTTCACATCCCTCATGTGGAGCAGGCTCTGGGGCCCCAAGGCACCACCACCCCAGTTCTGCTAGGAAACAGCCTCCTATGTTTGCTGCGGTCACAAAGCCCCTACTGCCAGACTTCCCCTTGGAAGGCAATCCCAGGAAGGCCTTAGCTCGGGCCTGTCCTAGGGCCTGAACCGGGGTTGGGCAATGGACCTCACCTGCTGTAGCTTCCATTGCTTGTCTTCCCGGAAGGCAAAGTGTAACAGCTGGTTGTTCCGAGGCATCTTCAAGTTCACATCCTATGGGCCAGGGTGTGATAAGCAGGCAGAGGTACCCCTGTCCTTCCTGACCCCCTGAGCCAGAAATGTAGTAGATGGGTGGCTGAGGCCCCAGGCACTTTGGGTTAAGTGAACAGGAATGTCAAGAAATAGGAACTCAGGTCCAGAACCACAAAGCAGTGAAAAGGAAAAGAAGAAAGGGGAAGGTCTAGAGAGGAGGGGAGTGCTGAGCCACAGAATCAAGACTGAGCCACAGAAGGGACTGTCCCCCATGCCTTGAGGCCTCGCATAGTCCATAGTCTATAGCTAGGCTGCCAATGCTCACATTTGACAGGGTCCAGATGCCAGGCTGAGCTAAGTGTAAAGCCACCCACTTCTTGTCCCTCGTTGAATCTATACGCCTATCTCATGAGGTAATGTGAGGGTTGCTTGTCAAGTTACAGACATATAAGGAAACAGGTCCAGAGAGCACAGGGGTCCTGCCCAGAGTCACACAGCTAGCAGGGGGGCAGAGCTAAGAGGCCATCACCATCCTGGTCACCAGCAGGACTGTTAGGGAGTGACTAGGGCCCCGGGGGACTCACCGCCTGGCTGAGGGCATCCCCTTGCAGAGTCAGCACACCCTTCACCTGGTCTGTGCTATAACACACAGGAGTCAGAGGGGTGCCTGCTGCTGCCCCCTCCCCCTGCAGGCTGCTCCATAGTAAGCATTTCCTCCCCCAGGTACTCCAAAAGTACCCTCCCCAAACCTCCTGCCCAACCCAGCTCACCCACAGCTTCCCAGGATGAAGTTCTCCTGCTTGGTAGGTCCCTCTGTGCTGGGGCCTGGGAGAGTGAAGCGGAGAGAGGCCTCCTGTGGAAGACAGGGCGGTCCCAACACCTCAGTCTGGCCAGTGATCCATTCTGAGGCCCTAGATACCTTGCCAGATTAGCCAGGGAAAGGACAAGGTGGGCAGGTCTGACCTGGCTCCTCTGCCTTTGCCCTACCAAGCGTCCAAGACTCTGGGAGCTCAGACCTGTTCATTCCACGGCCCTGTGTATCCATCAGGAGCAGCCAGGTAGGAACACAGACCAGAGAGGCCCATTACTTAGCTAACTGGAGTGTTGTGATANGGTGTTGGGAGCAGAGGCATGGAATCATGCAGTAGTCATAGTAACATACTTTCCTAGGTCACCGTACTAGGTATTTTGTGAGATGGATTATTCATCTTCACAACAGCTTTGTGAGCCTGGTTAGGGTGAGGGAACAGGCTTAGAGATGTGGGTAACTTGGCTGAGATCACACTGCAGGGCGGGGGATCCTTCAGAGCTGGGATAATCAATTTTCGTTTTGAGACAGTGTTTCATTCTGTAGCCCAGGGCTAGCTTCTAACTCGTGATTCTCTAGCCTCACCCTCTCCAGTGATGGAATTACAAGCTTTCACCACCACCCGGCTCATAGATGAAATGTCACTGTTTCAAAGTTAGTCCTCACTCAAGACCCCGTGTTAACCCTGGGGTCTAAGACCTCGCTGCACACACACACACGCCACCTTGCCTGAGTTTGGACTGTAACTCTTCTGAATGCTACCACGCTCAGCAGCCGCTACCACGGGACCGGTGTTAGGAGGGATGGCAGGCCGGGCGTGACCGGCGCTTACCTTGAGGATGTCCTGCAGCTGTCTTAGCACGGCGTGCACCTCAGCGTTTAGCAACCAGCGGAACTCCTCCTCCTGCGGACAGCTCGGCGTCAGACCCGTCCGTCCCTGCCGCCCGCCACCCACCGCCCGCGTCTCACCAGCACTGCCCGCTCCGCAGCACTCGCAGCCATCGCGGTCGCCATCGTTGCGACCGCGCGCCGTCTTCAAGGGCTGTAGTCTGGAGCTTGGTGCGCCGTGCCCGCCCCTTCCCCACCTCCCGCGACCGATTGGCAGATTGGGCTCAAGCTACGCCCCCAAGCCGGTTACGCCTCACACGACCAGCTGCCGCTCGCGATCCTGGCTCACCAGGAGGCGGACAGGCCACGCTTCACCGCCCATCTGCCCTCCTTAACCCTTGTTCTTCAGCAGGGGCGGGGCNCTACANCCAACCAAGCTCTACTGCTTACTGATTGGCCAACGGGGCCGTCCCTCATTGCATATAGTTCCGCCAGGTGGCGCCCGCCCAGCAGGCAGAAGACTGCTGGGCTGACATTGGAAGGAGGCCTGGGCTTGGGTGCGTGCCCTCTGGCTCTCACTCTAGGTCCCCAAAGCGCTTTGGCACAAGTGGCACAGCTGTGGTACCAAGAAATGTTTTATTTTTCTTTTTTCTTGCAGTAGCTTTGTTAATTGCACAAAATCATGTTTTGTTTTTGCCATTTAAACATTATCACACAATCCTATTCTGAAAGACAAATGCTCATTAAAAACAAAGCGAAAATAAAAATTCACAACCTTAATCACCTAGATTTGTCATTAAAAGGAAAAGGGGGAGGAGGGGCTTTCTTACAAGCATTTTCACAATGTCACATTTTCTCCTTAAAAGGGAAGGATTTCAAAATGAAAGGTCAAATAGCTTAAACAGAAATAGTCATAAAAAGGAATTTTACAGAATTCAACAATATTAAGACAACATTGACTAACCGGTTTCCTTACAGCATCTTCCCCACCCCCAACCCCCAGGACCAAGACAGGATGTGTCCAGACAGAGAAAGGGTCAGCATCCCAGTGAGTGAGCAGTTGTGCTGAACCCCACAAGCGTTCGTTACTCTATGCCCATGTCCTGAGATCCTAATCCCAGGTTCTTCCCAGTGGAAAAGTCAAATTGTGGCTTTGGAAATCCAAACCCATGAGAAGGAGGGCAGACACCCCTCAGGTGATTCCTCTCATGTGACATTCTAAGCCTCTCTGGTTCCCTCTCCAAGGAGAAATGCTAGGGCCTACAGATGATTGGCTCCACCTCTGAGGGGCAGTTAGGTTACTAGAACAAGGCCAAGTTCTCTTCTGTCCCAACAAACCCAGGACTTGGAGCCATTGATACTGGCAGAAGGGAGGTTCTGCCTCACAAGTCCAGCCTATGAAATGCTGCTCATCTAAGACATATTANTGGTGTTGGTCAGGCTGGGTCTGGGCCCAAATAGGATGGGACAGAAATCCTATCTCCTTGGGANGAAAAGGGAGAGGCATGCAGGGGACCTGTGTAGAGCAGGCTGAACACCTGGTGGCCCAGCTGAGGAGACTGCCATTAACGGAAAAAGGAGCCACCCCCACACTCCACTGCTCTCAGTGCCCTCAAGACCCTTTCCAACGGGCTGGAATGCAAATCCAAACAAAACCTCCTGGGAGGAGCAAGCTCCAGCCACAGAACCAGCAGCCAGGGGGCAGGAGCCTGTGGGCCCTGCTCCCCTTGAAGGTGTCTGTGTGGCCACGCTGGTCTCTCTTCAGTTCACAGAGACGTTCTGGGAGCTGCTGCATAATGGTAGTGTCTACAGGAAAATCCTCCTCAGCTGGAGGCCCACAGAGCCTCCTTTGGGAGTCTGCTGGTTCATGATGGCTCAGGGGCCTCTCCTTCCAGGGGTCCAGTGGAGGCCATGGACCCTCTGCCAGCCTTTTTCCTGGGGAAGTTGAGAGAAAGCTTCCTGTGCTCCCTGCCAATTCTAGTTCCACTAGTCCCTTGACCAGAAGGGGGCTGAGATAAGACAAGCTTGGAAGAAGAACAGCCGGCAGCAGTTTCTGGGCAGCTTCTATCCTGGGGTGGGTCAGAGTGTATGTCTGTGTGTGTGTCTGTGTGTGTGTGTGTGTGTATGTGTGTGGCGTGTGTGTGTGTGTGTGTGTGTGTGTGTGTGTGTATGTGTGTGGCGTGTGTGTGTGTGTGTGTGTGTGTGTGTGTGAGAGAGACAGAGACAGAGAACACAAGAGAAACAGAGAGAATACACAGCCTCCTGCTCCAGGGCCAATGCCCAGCTCAAGAGCTTCTTCACAGCCACCTGTGGAGATCCTCAAATCCCTGCCCAGGACCTCGGGGAGGGAGAGTGCTGCTGTTTACTGTGTTGATGCAAGTCTCAAAGTCTGTATAAAAGGAAATGGAGACAGGTGACTGGTCCAGAGCTAAGTCCCAGAATCCTGACCCCACTTTGGGAAGAGAGGCCAGAGGGAAGATGGGAGGGGTAGATGGGCGGGCAAGGCTTAGTGTATGTAGGCTCGGTACACGGCAGACATATCATTGTCAGACTGGTCCAGTGCCTTGGCTCTTTTGTATACCTGGAAAAAAAGAGGCAGCTGTTAATCTCCAGCCACAGAGATGTTGTGTAGAGACCCAGCCCTGATACTTGGAGGCATTTCCAGATGATTCTTGCTTGTTGCTTAGCAGGCAGGACTTGGAGCTTGGTATGTCTGGGTATGAATCCTGGCNTGATGTGGGGCAAATGCCCCAGCTTCTGTGGGCTTCCACCACAGCCTGGTCTGAAGAAGCAATGGTCACAACCTGCATGACTTTATTCAGAAGACTACATGTACTCAAGAGATGTGAAGTGTTCAGTGCCATTAGGAGTCATGGTGGCAGCCCTCAATGCAGAAAAAAAAGTAAATTTTTTTTTTTCGAGACAGGGTTTCTCTGTGCAGCTTTGGCACCTTTCCTGGAACTCACTTGGTAGCCCAGGCTGGCCTAGAACTCACAGAGATCTGCCTGCCTCTGCCTCCCGAGTAAAAAAGTAATGTTTTATTGTCCCCAGGGTCACTGTGCCCTATTGTTCCTGCTGCATGGAATACTTTCTTAAAAAAGGTTGGTACCTCTTAACCAACTTTACAAAGGCTCCTTTGAGCTCCTCATCAACATAGCAGCTGTGTGCCCTTTGATTTACCGGCTACCTGTTATTTTGCTTTATTCAATTTAAAATTTTTATTTTATTATTTCATATGTCTTCATGTATGTCTGTGCACCATCTGTGTGCCTAGTATTCTTAGAGGCCAAAAAAGGGTGCTGGATCCTCTGGAACTAGAGTTACAGACAGTTGTGAACTGCCCTGAGGGTGCTGAGAATTAAACCCAGGTCTTCTGCAAAAGCAGCTAGTGCTCTTAACTCCTGAGCTATCAGTCCCAGTGTTTGAGTTTTATTGTTCTTTGC
>LZPO01087157.1:553600-570596 GCA_001675575.1 Neotoma lepida
GCCACCACCGCCCGGCCAAACTCTATTTCTTAAACCCTGAAATCTTTACTTGTTTAAAAGCTTCCAGCTCATTTTCTGTTTCCTCCATTAAAATATAAGTGCTGTAAAGAAGCGGGGAGCTGCCTGTANACCAGCATGTTCCCAGAAGCTAGAGNAGAGTCTGGCAATAGCAGTCATCCAAGACTCTAGTCACATAAAGGCTTGAAAAGAATCAAAGCCTCTGTGTGACAGGCAGCAGGGGACCTAGTTTTGCAGAGGTGATATGCTTGGCTATACACAGGGCAGCTGAACAGTCTATGCAGAGCCGCTATAAGGGAGAATACATACAGCTCTGGTGTATCTGTTAATGTAGAATGAAGGCTGAGGAGCTTTCTAGACCAAACACCAAGAATACCACCACTGGCAGGAATGTGATAAGTTTTTTTTTTGTTTTGTTTTGTTTTTTGAGACAGGGTTTCTCTGTGTAGCTTTGCACCTTTCCTGGAACTCACTCGGTAGCCCAGGCTGGCGTCGAACTCACAGAGATCCGCCTGCCTCTGCCTCCTGAGTGCTGGGATTAAAACGTGCATCACCACCAACCAGCTGAGTGCTAGGCTTAAAGGCATGCACCCCTGCCCCTTTTGATAAGAGACTCTTAGCAGCCTTCCAGCTGAAAGGAATAATGCCAGAGAAACCTAATTATTATTATTTTTTTTTTGGTTTTTTCGAGACAGAATTTCTCTGGATAGCTTTGGAGCCTGTTCTGGAACTTGCTTTGTAGACCAGGCTGGCCTTGGACTCACAGAGATCCTCCTGCCTCTGCTTCCTGAGTGCTGGGATTAAAGGTATGCGCCACCATCACCCANTGAGAAACCTAATTTTTAACAAAGAATAGAAAGATGGAAATAGTTATCTAGAGGAACTAGTTGANAAATTATGGTTAGGGACGACTATGTGGTAAAGTGAACAAGGTGGTTGGGTTTCTGTTTCTTGCAAATTGGCACAGGATGAATTCTGAGGTCATCAAGTTAAGGGTGTCCACTGAATACTGACAACAACCACTACAGAAAAGCCAAGTACTGTCAAAAAGCCAAGATATGAATGAAAATGAAATTCCACCACACACACAGATAACCTTAGAGAAGATAAGAAAGAAGAATAGCTGAAGAGAGAGACTGACGGAAACAAATGTGAAAAAGACAGCTCCAAATCCAATTGCTCTTCAATATAGGGGCAACATGCTAATAGAGGGGCTAGCCTTGGGAACCTGCCCTCAGGGTCGTGCGCAGAGCCTGAACTCACATGATCCAGGGGTTTCACAGTCTGTGTTCCAGTGTGAAGTGAACCAAAATTCTGCAGCCAGAGCAGAAACAACCTGGACCCACTAAGAAGCTCTCCCAGCACAAAGAACCCTTCCTAACCACATCTAAGACGAGTTTTATGAAGACGCTGCAAATACAAAAGGAATTCCCTGCCAAGAGCCCATGGTGAGAAATTAAATTGAGGATGCAGAGATGGCTCAGTGGTGAAGAGCACCAAGTGCTCTTAGAGAGGGTCCTGCTTTAGGTGGCTCACAATTGCCTGTATCTCCAGGGGCATCTGACATCTTTGGTCTCTGTGGATACCAGCACTTACGTGCACACGTAATTAAAAATAAATCTTTTTTTTAAAGTGATTAAAANAACAAGTTAAATGGAAACTAAAATTCTAGCTACTTAAGAGACTGATGGGAGAGAATATGTGAGCCCAGGCATAAAGAAGCAGCCAGGACAAAAAGAAAGTTCTCAAAAGTGACCATGTGATCTAACATGTTACATTATATGAAAGGACGTGAATGGACAAAGCACTGCAATTGTAAGAAGACATTGAAAATGGATGCAAATGCAAGTCCCAACCATAGGCCATGTAAACACAACATAATTCAGCCAGGGATGCTGAAATACACCTGCAATCCTAGCACTCTGGACACTGAGGCAGGAGGATTTTGAATTTGAGACTAGTCTGGGCTACCTAATGAGATTCAAGACAGCCTGAGCTATAAAATGAAATCCTGTATGAGATGGGCAGAATTAAAGGAGAGTAACAGGAAGAATTCCAGTCACAGCTATGTGAACAGTCAACCACTTTGATCAATAACTGCACAACACAAACCAGCCACTGCACAAACTCACATTCCGCCAGGCGGTGGTGGCGCACGCCTTTAATCCCAGCACTCGGGAGGCAGAGGCAGGCGGATCTCTGTGAGTTTGAAGGCCAGCCTGGGCTACCGAGTGAGTTCCAGGAAAGGCGCAAAGCTACACTGAGAAACCCTGTCTTGAAAAAAACAAAAAAAACAAAAAAACAAAACAAAACAAAAAAATCCTCACATTCAGTTTTCCATTTCTTTTGTGGCATTAGGGATTGAACCCAGGGTCTTGTGCATGCAAGCCAAGTGATCTACCAAGAAAGGTTATCTTCAGTCGCTTCTGTTTGTTTGTTTTCAATAACTTATTTCTGAGACTGACTCTCACTAAGTTGTGCAGGCTGGCCTTGAACCTTCTCCTTCAGCTTCCTGAGTAGCTAAGGCTACAGGTATGTACTGCTGTACCTGGCTGGACAAACTTTAGAATAATCCATAGAGCAAAGAATAGTATCATGAGGAAAGAGTAACAATAAATTACTGTGGTTCAGAAGGAAATGTGCAGCTCTCATGCTCATGTCATAGGTAGATCTAAAACTGTTGCCTAGGGTTCCTCCTTCAGGACCACACAGAAAGAAATCAGATCCTAATTTAAAGACAGAAATAGTGCAATTCTACACATGGTGTTCTTTTCCTTTCTTGGCTCAGTGCAGCGAGAATAAAATATAAAAATTTAGCCAGGCTTTGGTAGCACACGCCTTTGATCCCAGCACTCGGGAAGCAGAGGCAGGAGGATCTCTTGAGCACAAGGCCAGCCTGGTCTACAGAGTGAGTTTCAGGCAGCTAGGACTACACAGAGAAACCCTGTCTCAAAAAACCAAAAGCTGGGCTGGAGAGGTGGCTCAGAGGTTAGGAGCACTGGCTGTTTTNCCAGAGGTCCTGAGTTCAATTCCCAGCAACCACATGGTGGCTCACAACCATCTGTAATGAGATCTGGTGCCCTCTTCTGCATACATAATAAATAAATCTTTGAAAAAAACCAAAACAAACAAAAAAAAAACCCAAAGCTAAAAAACCAAAACAAAACTTAAGAGTTGGGTGTGGGGGTACACACCTATAACCCCAGCACTCAGGAGGCTGAGCAGCAGGAGGGGCTACAAGATCCTGTTCAATAACATGGAAAGAAAAGCTAAGCAAGCAGGACAGAAATAACAAACAACTCAAGGAAAAAATGTAAGTGGCCTGGACCATTTGATGTCAAGTTACCTCATTGGCTGCAGCTGCCATGGGGGTGGGATGGTTGACTGCATCACCCAGTGCAATAGCCAGGCGGAGATCTTTCTGAATGTACTTCAGGTAGAAGTCAGGTTTAAAGTTTCCTTGTAGAATATCTGAGGAGGGAAAGCCATTCATTATAAGTCTAAAGACCTACNTGAAAATTGCCTTAGAGTATCAGGCGCACCTCCAGCATTTCCAAAGGGCATNGCCCTGTCTCTCCCCATCTCCTAAAGACTGGGAGCCCCAGTCTGGGGCCTCAAAAACCATTCACTGTGTCCCTGGGCCTCCTCTGATTGGGTCAAGGACTGACTGGAAAAGGGGCTCTTTTAACACAATGAACCATGAAAGGACTCTCTCTCCTGAATGGTCTGGCCCAGCTGCTCAGTTCTAATGAAATAAAAAAATGCAAGAAGGGAGGCAACTTACTTTGGCACTTCTGGTCCAGGAAGATGCTGGCCAACTGTCCCTGATTGAGGATGTCTAAGAGTGTCTGCTGTGACTGGCCTGTCACCTGGGCCAGTGTCAGCCCCTCAGCAATGGTAGCCATGAAGCTCCCTTGGACCATGTTCACAATCAGCATCATCTTGGCTGCATTGCCAACTTCACCTGCAGGGCAAAAGTCATGTCTCAAGATCCTATAGGCAGGTCATCTATCTGCCCTCACCCATGCACTCTGAAAACCTCTGTTTCATCTGTCCTGGACAGGACAGGTTCCTTTTCCTTCGAGGTACTAATTGTGCCTGGCAAAAAGCCTTCTTTTCAGGGAGCCTGGTGGGAAGGCCATGTGGGACAAACACTGCCACCAATATGCTCCCCTGCCCCCAAGCCTTCAGGTTCAACATGTCCAGACAGGTGGGCAGATACATTACCTAAAAAGAAGGAAGTCTTCCCCATTGCCTGGAAGCAGCTGCTGCAGTCCTCATACAAGCCCCTGTCTCCAGCTGCTAAGATCACCAACATCCCATCATTGGACAGTTGCTGATTCCCTGAGACTGGAGCTTCCAGAAAGCGTCCCCCTCTGGATACAATCACCTGCAAGGGAAGCCACAGCTGCTGATGGGCCTTGCTTCTCCGAATATGGAGAAGGAACATGGGGGTCATGGAGCCTCATCACAGGGTATGTTAGCATGTAGCTNTCTACGCTAAGGTTCCAAAGCCTACTACTGCTATGGTGGGTCAGACCTGCTATCCTTTAAATAGAAGTGAGTCACAGAAATGAAGAAGGGAGCTAGGGTCTGCATCTTGTTTCCCAGCATTCTGGTTCTCAGAGAGCAAGGGGCAAACATGGCCACAGAGATACCTTGGCTTGAATTCCTGCCCACTAGACCCTGCCCATCACTGAACTCAGCCACCCTCAGAACACAAGTGGGCCCAGAAGGTTGGGAGGAGGACACTATGCTAGACTCAACTGTAGACAGCTGCTTAAGCCAAAAAGGCCACACTGGCAGTCTGGAGGCTTCTCACTGCAGGAGGGCTGACAGCATGGGACCTCCTGCCTACTAGCCTGCAGTGACCTTCCATGGCAGTTCCAACCAGCTGAGGCTCTGAAGGGGGACAGTCAAGAGGCTAGTCCCAAGGTTCCCGACGTCCGTTCTGGCTTTGGCTCTAGTGTAACCAAACTGCCCGTACTTGGGTGTGGTCAGCCTGGGTCTTGGGCTCCCACTGAAAAGATGATCCAGAGCCAGCCTAGATAAGGCTGCTACCTGGGCCAGCTCGGTGACTGTATCCGCATCCACCGTTGACATGTCCACATAGCACTTCCCAGGGCGGATCCCTTGCAGCACACCGCTGGGGCCCAGCACCAGCTGTAGGGACACAATGGAGAAGCAATAGCCCAGGCTTGCAGTTAAGTGCTCAGAAGTCCCTGTAGAACACAATCTGTTGTTTTTTTCTGGGACTCACTTCCTNATCAGAAATTAACTATTAAAAANGAAAAGGAAAGAGCCACTTAATATGTATGGGACAGAAAAGTAATTCCAGGCAGAGGGATTTCTATGAGTTCCAGGACAGTCTGGTCTACCTACATAGTAAGTTCCAGATCAGTGAGATTTTGTTTTTAAAAAAAGCCTTCCAGAATGTTCCCTTTTACTTTTGTGTTCTCTTCCAATGGTTTAAAAGACAGAATCTCATTACTTATTATGGGGGCTTCTTTGGACTAGATCACTCACAGTTTAATAGGATTACTAGTNCACTTGACTTTGTAACACATGCAAACTCAGCAATAGTTAAAACAGGAGTTGGCCCTTGGACCAAAGAAAGGCACACTCAGCCACAAACAGTCCAGCTCAATAGAATACCTGGAACCAGTTCAGAAAAAAGTTTCAGCAGACTTAAGGACCCTAGAAGTTCTTCATTTTGAATTAAAGGAAGTCTGTATTCAACTATGACATCTTTCCCAATAGGAGATGGCCCCCAGATGGGATATCCCCCAACATGCAAACACTCACTCAGTGTGCAGGGGAGAAGGGGAGGAGGCCAGCCAGCTCTCTTGGCTACGACCTGAAATGCAGAGGGAAGGGGGATCCTTACGTCCTTGGCTGCCTTTGGATCCGACACACAGGCAAAAGTGATGTCACAAGTTGAAACGACTTCAGCGGGGGTTCTTCCTAGGCGGGCCCCCTCCTGGATGAACAAATCACACTGCAAAAGTCACAGATCCTAACGTGAGCTGCATGCAATGCACAACAAACATGCTGGACAGGCCAGAGATGTGTGGACCCCTGGCTAGTCTACCAAGGNAGGAGGCTGANCTCGAGGTCTGCCCTCCAGAGACTTTATAGACTATCCTGTTTTTGTAGACAGACATGGTATCTAGAATGAGATGCTGTTTACAAACACAATGCAAGTGTCTGTTGAAGGCTGGCGGTTTGAAGAACAGGAGACGAATAGTGCCTATGTCCAGCTCCTCTGTGCAGGTAAGAGCTGTGGCAAAACCAGCCTAGTGACCTGAGTCACTAGCACATGCAGAGGGAGCAGGGCTGTTTTGTGTGGTCCCTTTCTTCTGACCACCATTCCCTCTTGGGTGGTTCCAAATCCTGTAGTCAGGCTAAGACTTATGAAGGGTCTTGAAGACCCAACTTCTTCTTGTCTAAAATTAAAATCATCCAGAATCTCCTCTTAAAAAGATCACTGGTATTTCGGTGTACATTTCCCCCCTAAGATATATTGAAAGTGAAAGCTGGGTGGAGGTGGCGCACGCCTTTAATCCCAGCACTCAGGAGGCAGAGGCAGAGAGATCTCCGAATTTGAGGCTAGCTTCATCTATCAGGATAGTCAGGGATACACAGAAAAACCCTATCTCGAAAAACCAAAAGAAGGTATTAAAAGAGATAGTAAAATAACTTGGGCACACTATTTTGTAAGCAGGTTTTTCTTTTTTTTTTTAACTTTAAGAAGTTTATTTTATACGTATTTTGCCTGCATGTAAGAATATGCACCACATGTGTGCTTGGTGCCCTTGGTGCTCAGCTGAAGGTGCTGGATTCTCTGGATCTGGAGTTATGGATGTTTGTAAGCCACCATGTGGGTTCTGGAACTGAAACTGTATCCTCTGCAAGACTAAACAACGTTCTTAACTGTTGAGCCATCTCTCCAGGACCTCTAAAATGTCTTGTTTAATTGCATTAATTTTATCTGTGTGCATATACATGCATGTGCACATGTGAAGGTCACAGGACAATTTGCTGGAGTCAGTTCTTTTTCCACTCCAGGGTCCTGGGGACTGACACAGGTTGTCAGTCTTGGCAGCAATCACATTTATCTACTGCACACACTGAGCCATATCTGTCTNCTCTTATCATATTGCCACAACTACTTGCANCTGGTGGACATTCAATATTGTCTAATATTTGTTTTGGAAAATTATTATCCAATAACTATTGATCAGAACTGTAGAGATGGCTCAGCAGTTAAGAGCACTTGCTGTTTTTCCAAAGGACTTGGGTTTTATTCCCAGCATCCACATGGCAGCTCACAACCTTCTGTAACTCCAGTTCCAGGGGATCCAACACCCTCTTCTGACTTCCAAGTGCACCGGGTATGCATGTAGCATATATATACACATACAGGTAAAACATTTATACACATAAAATAAATACAAAGTATATATAAAATAAAAGTAAAATCTTAAGACCAGATATAGTGGTGTACACCATTAATCTTAGCACTTGGGAGGCAGGAGGTGGATATCTGGGAGTTTAAGATCAGCCTTGAACTCACACTGAGTTCCAGGTAAAGCCAGTGCTATATAGTGAGACCCTGTCTCAAAAACAACGTTAAAAAATACTTTTCTTTTCTTTTAAAAAGATTTATTTATTCATGTATTTTATGTATATGAGTGCTCTGTCCTCATGCATATCAGAAAAGGGAATCGGATCCCATTATAGATGGTTGTAAGCCACCATGAAGTTGCTGGGAATTGAACTCAAAACTCTTGAAGAGCAGCCAGTGCTCTTAACTGCTGAGCCATCTCTCCAGCCCCCATATTTATCTTCTTCTTTAGAGAATTTCAATTGTTTATAGATGGTCTTTGCAAATTTCCTGAAAACACTTCTNTGATCAGTCTTTGCTGCCCCTCCCTATCTTGTAATGAGCAGCCTTTGTTGGAGGCCAGTGCTGTCTAGTCTACTTTGGGGGCTTTGAGTTCTATGGTTGCCATCTGAGAATGAAGCTTTAGGTTTTGTTTCCAGGCTAAGTGAGAGTTTTCACTGAGTGTCCAATCTTTTGAATTTTTAAATATTTTTTTCTCATTGAATGCCCCACTTTTGAATTTTTAAATTTTTTTTATTATTTGTATGCTCTTATGCTTACAGGTGCACGTAAGTGTGGACTCATGTGCACAGGAACATTGGAGGCTAGAGATCAACATGTAGTGTCTTCCTAAACTGGCCTCAATTTTAATTAAAAATTAATTGTAAATGCCCAGCTTTTATGTAGGTATTAGNGATTTGAACTTAGAACCTCAGTGAACAGCAAGCTAGTTAGTAAGACTAACTAACCATCTTCCCAACCCAATAATATTTTAGAGAGAAAAAAAGAACAGTGGGCATGGCAGTATCAGGAGAAACACTGGCCTCCTCCCCTTTTATTTAAAGAGTTATGTATTTTATATAGATGAATGTTTGCCTGAATATATGTGTGTGTGTATATATTATATACATATATGTATATATAGTATATATGTATATATATAGTATATATGTATACACACATATATGCGTATAGTATATATGTATATGATATATATGTATATAGTATATATGTATATACATATATGTGTGTATATATAGTATATATGTGTACACACACACACACACACATAAATATACGCGAACCTGGTGGCCTCAAAGGCTTTAAGAGAGTGTTAGATCCCTTGATCTGGAGTTATAGATGGCTATGAGCCACCACAATGGCACTCACACCTGAACCAGGCTGGCTTTGAACTCTTGGGTGATCCTGTGTATGCATGAGCCATCATAACTCAATTTTACCCCCACCCCCCACCTTGAGAAAGGGTTTCTCTGTATGGCTCTGGCAGTCTTGGAACTGGCTATGTAGACCAGGCTGGCATGGAACTCACAGGGATCCGCCTGCTTCTGCCTCCCAACTATTGGGATTAAAGGTGTGCAGCCACTATCACCACCATTACCCACATGGTTTACTCTTTCTTTTCTGGAAATTAAAACCATGTTTCTTATTTTTTAGTTCAGAAGCATCAGAAGATCACTCTATTTTGCTATCATTTGCTATGGAGTCTTACTATGTTGTGCAGTCAGTCTGGCCTCAAGAGCTCCTCTTGCCTCAGCCTCCTGAGCAGCGGGGACTATAGACATGTACTTCTGCACCTGGCCAGAGGACTATTCAAAGTTTTTTCTTGCTTTTATATTTACTTACTTAGTGATGCGTATATGTGAACATGTGGGTCAGAGGTTAGGAATCCCTCCTTTCATAATATGAGTCCTGGTGATCAAATTCAGGACTCNGGGGTTAGACTTGGTGGCAAGCACTGTTACATACTGAGCCATCTCCCCAGTCCCAGAAGTCTTTCTTTTCTTTTCTTTTCTGAAGAGAGTGCATGTGTGCATGCACGCGCGCGTGTGTGCGTGCGTGCGTGCGTGCGTGCGTGTGTGTGTGTGTGTGTGTGTGTGTGTGTGTGTGTGTGTGTATCTCATTATGTACCCCTGGTTGGCCTGTAACTTGCTATGTATATGTAGATCAGGCTGGCCTCCCTTGAACTCTGCCTCTGCCTCCCAAGTGCTGGGATTGAAAGCAAGCACCACCATTATCAACAGCCTTAAAAGAAATTCCAAGGGCATTACTACAGGACTAAATTGGCTTTTTACAGCAGTCTCTTGCCCAGGTCCTGTGCTGAGTACTGTCGATTTCTGCCCTCTATGAAGCACGTGTTTCTTGCTCTGCTACTCACATAGGCAAAGACAAGCAGAGTGTCTTGCCATGTAAGGTAAACAGCACATCTGTGATTTGAATTTGGGTCTGCCTGACTTATTTCTTGGATGCTTCACTCTGTTGTCCATGTTTTGCAATCAAGAAAAAGGGCAGCCAGAGGCACTTCTATCAAAGGAAACGTCCCAGTTACTACACATGCCCAGACACCCTGCTTTCCCTCACTTGCAGCAACTGCAGTCCTGAGGAGAATCCTGGCGTCACAAAAACTGTAGTGGAGTTTTAGATCTTACCTGGGTTAGGTCCCCATAGCATCTACCCAATGCTCAAACACATGTGGCCTAACAAGAAANCATGGCTTTTGGAGCCTACTGTCTCAGGCTTCCCACAAAACCCAATCATTTTTCTGTTCTTGAAANGCATCTGATCCAGTAAAAACCATTTTGAGAGTGGAGGTACTGGGGAAGAGAACCAGGGCCTTGCTCTAGCTAGCACTGCACTACATTCCAGACCATAGACTATTTTGTTTTGTTTTGAGACAGGGTCTCACTATGTAGCCCTGGCAGGCCTGTGGAACTTACACTGTAGGCCAGACTGGCCTTGATCCCAGATCTTTTTGTCTCTGCTGGGATCAAAGGCATATACCACCATACCCAGCCCCTAAGATTTTTTTTTTTTAATTTTTTTTTGGTTTTTTGAGACAGGGTTTCTCTGTGTAACTGGCCTGGTTGTCTTTGTAGACTAGGCTGGAACTCAAGAGATCAACCTACCTCTGCCTCCTGAGTGCTGGGATTAAAGGCGCATGCCACCACTACTTGGCTTGTTTTTTTGTGACATTTTTGTTTTGGTTATTATTTTTGTAAATATTTTGTCATCATTTCGCTCCAATGTCTCCTTTAGCAATCAGCTCTCACTTCAGTTCTGTAGTTAATCATTCACAGGGCTAAAGCATAGCATGTCTCAAAAGGGAGCACCTTTCTAGGCTCTGGTCCTTCATTCCATGCAAGAACAATGCTCTCATTTCCTGCAGAGATTCACTACTGCAGAATGCCTTGCTGTTCAACCTGCTCAGAATGGACCACATCACAGACATGGTGTGGTGGTTACAAAGGAGGAAGCTGGTTGCCTACATGCTCCATGTGATGATAGAGTACCCTTCATTTTATAGCAATGGTATGTCTGCTGCTGTTATTTGTATTTTTTTTAAAAAAGATTTTATTTTTTATGTATGTGTATATATGTGTAGACGCATGAGCACAGGTGTCCAGAAGTCAGAAGAGGACATTAGATCTGCTGGAGCTGGAGTCACAGGTGGTTGTAAGACACCTGATGTATATTCTAGGAATCTCTGGAAGAGTAGTACATAGTACAAACTCTTTTAACTGCTGAGCCATCTTTCCAGTCTGATTTTTTTTTTTTTTTAAAGACAAAGTTTCTCATAACTTGCCCGGTACATCAGGCTGGCCTCGAACTCACAGAGATCTGCCTGCCTCTGCCTCCTGAGTGCTGGGATTAAAGGCANGACAATGCCAAGCTTCTTGTTTGTATTTTTGAGAAAAGGTTTCACTGTGGTCTGGGACTTCCTATCTAACCTAGGCTGGCATAGAATGCAAGGCAATCCTCATGCCTCAGTCTCCTAAGTGCTGGAATTACAGACATGTGCGATCATGTGTGGTACACCTTGAGTAGTTTTAAATACTTAAATTTTTATAACAACATCCAATATATCCTTCTGCCTGGATTAAGCTTTGCTTGTTTTCCTGGGTGCAGAACACTGAGTAGAAACACTGAGTAACTACCCTCAGTTATTTCACCTTCCATGTGATAAACCTCACCCTTAATACTTACTTTCTCTGCAGTCCGGTTCCAAACAGTCACTGTGTGACCCATTTTTAGCAAGTTGGAGACGATGCCACTTCCCATTAAGCCAAGGCCCAAAAATCCTATCCTGAAAGAGACAAAGATTGATCAGTTCAGACAAAGGCATATCCATCCTGCAGCACAGTAACAATGTACGTTTTTCTTTTATGACACTGGGCATCAAATCCAGGGGAGTTTCATGTTAGGCAATGCTTTACAGCCTTGGTCCAGCACTGTACCTCTTCTTCTTCTGGATGAGCAGTAAGGGTCCCTAAATGTATATGGCCACATCTAAGTATTTGACCACCCAAGACCAAAGCATGACTCCCANGGCTCATGGCAAGTCTTCCAATTGTGGGCCTTCTTGCTTCTGACAGAGTATNTGAGCATCTAATTCCACTCCCAGTGACANAGCACAGAGCTGTCTTCAGCTCCTGAATGGCTTCCTGATCAGCAACCCCATGCAGNAGGCTTTCAGACCACTACACAGTGTGCCCTAAATCCACAAACCACAGAGACAAGTGTTGATGGCCAGGAGGCACTAGTAGCAGTATGCTCCGCTTCTCCCTGACATCTCTTCTCCCAGGCTCTCACCCTTGGCCTCCCTACCTACATCCTCCAAAGCATTGTTTCCAACGCCTTCTTTTCAATCCATCACAACTCTCTGTGACTGAAGTGCATAGGGCAAATTTTGCTTACTTTAACTTCCTCTACGTATTCCTTCCTGCCCCTGGAGAACTCGGTAAGACTGCTTGCTACTACTGCTATCTTTATATACTTTTACTGAGATCTTCATCTTGCCTAAATGTCTTTTCTGGTTCTTGTATTTTGTATGTATAGGTCAGAAGATGACTCTGAGTGTCATTCCTTAAACAGCTTTTTTGGGAGACAAAACTGAAACTTGCTAAGCAGGTGAAGCTGGCTGGCCAGTGAGCCCTAGTGATCTGTCTGTCTCCTTAGCACTGAGATTAGAGATATGTACCACCATGCCTGGCTTTTTCATGTGGGTACTGGGGACAGAATTTAGATCCTGAATTATGTGGCAGGAGCTTTATCAACTGAACCATCCCTCTAGACATTTTTTTTTTTTTTAAATTGAGACAAGGTCTCACTTTGTAGCCCAGTCTGGCCAGATATGTTGCTCAGTAGCCTCAACTTAGAGCAACGGTCCTGGTGTCAGACTCCTGAGCACTGAAGTCCAGGGTGAACCACTGTACCCAGCTGGNTTNTATATGCCTTTACGTCTTCACGCATGCACAATATTTAAATGCCCTTCTTCTCTCAGAAATTCCTCTATGTTATTTTCTATTGGTTTTTTTCTCAGCTCTCAACATTCTCTGCAGATTCCCTACAAAGGCTCTGTGCAGCCTCCCCATATTTTTGGTTTTTCTGGAATCCTGCCTGCAGGCACCATTGGAAAATGACTCCTTTATTTAGAGGCTTCTCTTACTCTGGCAGGAATATCCAGTACTCAACACTCTGTCTCAGCACAGAGAACGTCATGTGAATCGAAGCCACCACCTTCCTAAACAAAACAGGATTCTTTGACCACTAGGTTTTATGCTGAGACTTTGGCCACTAGCTCTCTTGTGTAGTACAATTTCTTCCATGAAGCCTTTCAAGACAGGGTAATTTTCTTTCCTTTTGTGTTTTAGGAAACTCAAAAGACCTATGAACAAAGTATCTGTATTTCCAACATGACAAGTAACAGTCCAACAATCTCTAGTCAGTGTGGGTTAATGTGGATCAGCTGCTTTGTGTGACTGACTTTAAACTCATATTAAGAAAGAGATGCCTTGCTGGGCAGTGGTGGCACATGCCTTTAGTTCCAGTACTGGGGAGGTAGAGGCAGGCGGATCTCTGTGAGTTTGAGGTCAGCCTGGTCTACAGAGCAAGTTCCAGGACAGACAGGACTACACAGACCCTGTCTCGAAAAATCAAAACACAAAGCAAAGCAAANCAAAACAAAACAAACAAAAAAAGAGTTGCCTTGAGAGGCAGTCAAGGTCTTGGGTGAGAATATGAGGACTCAAGCCCTGTGCTGGTCCTGTTTTTTAAATGAATATAATCCTTACTAAAGGATACCTACCTTCTATGCCTGGCCCTCACCTTCTTTTTTTTTGAGACATGGTTGTGCTTAAGCAGTCCACACACTGGCCTAGAACTCCTGATCCTTCTCTGCCTCAGCCTCTCAAGTGCTGGGATTGCAGGTGTGCACCACCACCTCTGGGCTCTATGTCTTCCCATCTTTGATCAGTTTCTAACAAGCTCCTATCTTCTGCACACTGCAGAGGGGAGTTCAAGAAGAACCTGTATAACTAGGGATTTCAATAGTTTGAACTGTCAAAAGATACACTGAGGGGCTGGAGAGGTGGCTCAGTGGGTAAGAGCACTGACTGCTCTTCCAGAGGACCCAGNTTCAANTCCCAGCACCCACATGGCNGCTAACAACTGTCTGTAACTCCAAGATCTGATACCCTCACACAGACACACATACAGGCAAAATACCAATGCAAATAAAAAAATAAATAAATTAAAAAAAAAAGATACACTGAGTTTAGTCTGTGAGAGAGCTATATGGAAGGTACAAACTAGAATTCGTATCTGTTATATTGCTCACAACACACTTCCTAAGTAATGAAACCCTTTCCACTAAATGACTGCAGACTCAACTGGCTCAGTTGAAGCAGCAATGAAGCTGCAAACACAAGTCTCTGGAAGGTTCGGGGCCCATCATCTAGGCAAGGTGAAAAGCAGCTGACTGGTGCATGGGAAGGACAAGGAGGGGACAAAGGGAGAAAGGGGTAAATTGAGACAAAGGCGTTTATTTAAAAAATCTGCATGTCTCCCACCATGGCTAATCTTGGAGTTCCCACCATACAAGGCAAATTTATATACTGAGCCAAATTTCCAAGAGTGGCTCCAGACTAGCAGTGGCAGCAAGGGCAGTTCTGCTAGTTGCAAGGAAATGAATTCTTGGGCTGCACTGTAGACATACTCTATCAATTGAGAAGCCCTATCCAGGATGGGGGCCTGAGATAGTGCTTTACAAGCCATCTTTTGGGAGGCTCAGAGAACTTCTGAAGTAGTTGTTCAGACTCACTGACAATTAGGAAGCCAAGACCTGACCCTATTCCCAAGGGAGGACCCCATAGGAGGTGGGGATGGGAACGACAACTTCCTCTGATAAGTAAAACTGTTGCCAAATATTTATCAGACTTGGACCCAGCCCTTCATGGCTCCCTTGGTGCCATTTCCCCAGCTCTAAAAGAATCCAGAGCCTCCAGGAGGCCTCATCATCCAAGGTCTTACTTTTTGTCTGTGGGTGTGATGCTGCCATTCACGGCTGTGCTGTCTGCTGCCTGGATGGAGGTGGAACCAGTTTCCTAGGGATAGGGAGCACAAATAATCATCTAGTAGTCTCTGACCACAGTGAGACCACAGGTGAAATAAAAACTAAAGGCAGGGAGCCTACATACCTCTTCACATATTTTCAACTTCTTTGTGATTGCCTGGTAACAGACAGCTGGCTAATAAAGAGGGAGGAAAAAGACAACTTATCAAGTGCAACAGTTCTACATGGTCATTTCCCTAAATGGTTAGGCCTAAAGTGAGACAGTACCACAGGATACTTCTTTGTTGTATAATTTTAACAAATCCAGAGGAAAACACTCATTACCTCAATATTCCACATAGCTGTTTGAAGGTCTTTGTCTGACTCCGAGTGTCAGAGGTGTCAACTTACATGCCTCGTTATGGAGTTGGTCAGTAAAAGCTGGGCTGGAAATCAATCTGCCTACCTCCAAAGCCACTCATTGCTATAGGGTCTCTGCAAAGTTTGGCCCANCCCCTAGCTCACAAACTTTAGTAAAGCTTTCTGCTATAGCCACAGGGCTGGGAAGCTATCCTGACCACAGAGCCACAGGATGTGGCANCAGGCAGCATGGGCAACCTCATGGAGATAGCCTTCATGTCTAGCTCCTCCTGCCTTAGACTCTGAAGGCAACTGCTGATATCTCAGCAACATAAGTAGCTAAGGTCTAAAAACTTTTTTTTATTTTTAATTTCACTGGCACCTGAATTCCTCATGGGCCTACACTGTCACTTAGTTTGTTGCCATNGCATTCACAAACAGCTCTGCCCCAAGTGAGCACTCACCTTCTCTGTTTGGCTCAGAAGAAAATGATGGAAATGAGGATCTGCATCTTTGACTGGCTGAAATCATAAGACAAGGATATCAGATGAGCTGCCCTCTACCAAAATCACTTCCTCTTGCCCACAGAGGGAATACCCTCCTGCTGCATGGTTTCTCCAACAATGTCTCCTTCCAAGCTGTTGGGAAACTTCTATTTTTCGAGACAGGGTTTCTCTGTGTTGTCCTGGCTGTCCTGGAACTCGCTCTGTAGACCAGGCTGGCCTCAAACTCACAGAGATCGCCTGCCTCTTTGTTGGGATTAAAGGCGTACTAGGGATTGAATCTAGGGGCCTTGCCCATGCTAGGCAAGTGTTCTACCAATGAGCTCTACCTCCAAGCCCTCTTTTCACAGTTCTGGTTGTTTTTTTGCTTTTTTGGTTTTTTTTTTGAGACACTCTCACTTTGTAGCTCTGGCTGGCCTTGAAGACATAGAGATCCTCCATGAGTCTTTGCCTCCAGAATGCTGTCTCTNTTCACTTTTTATTTTGAGACAGTATCTAAGTTACTCAGGCTGGCCCTTCAACTCACTTGGTTACTCAGGCAGGCCATGAACCTGTGATCCCCCTGCTTCAGCCTCCACTACGATTGCAAGCCTGTGCCACCAGGCCCAACTCTGGCCTTTCATAAACTGCCATTCTAGTTAAGGGAAAATGAGTTCAAGTATAAAAAAGATAAATTTTTCTGCAGGTTAAGATCAGTCACTCTAGTAACTCTGTGAAAAAGTATTACAAAGCTCTCCTGAATTTTAGTACAAAGCATTCACCAGGCATACAGTTGGCCTGGCTGCATAAGCAACAAACAATTCCAGGACTCTTCTAGTTTCAGAGCTCTGGTCTCCTTGGGTCTGAGGCCAGACCTTTGTAGGGCTCAGCTTCCTGGGATCAGTTCTGATTACAGTGGCCATGACCATAGATCTCCACAACTGTTCACAACTATGCCTAGTGCCAGGTGCAGGCACAGTGAAGCTGGTGTGACTCCAGGCTACTCAACATCAAGAACTGCATTCTGGGCTTGGTGGCTACATTTCTGTAATCCTAGTACCTTACCTGGGTATCTGAGGTGGAAGGATCTCTGGTTTGAGGTTGGCATGGACTACCTAGGGAGACCTTGTCACAAGACCAAATAACCTCTCCTTCAACCCTCCCCAGAAAAAAACTACCCCT
>LZPO01087157.1:577686-594370 GCA_001675575.1 Neotoma lepida
AAAGACATGAACTCCTGATTCTTTTGCCTCCACCCTCCCAAATGCTAGGATTACAGGTGGTGCTGGGGGATTGAATTACCTATCAACTAAGAACTCTACCCTGAATACAACATCTAAAGTTTGCTGTTCTTTAGATATCTGCAACCACTGAGCCTACATTTGTTCTTAAATGATGGTATCCATGGCTACTATCGATACATACATATGGTTTGGGATGGGGGCAGTAGTGACAAACGGAGGCTTTAAATGGCATTCTTCTTGAAAGGCAAAATGAACTCCTCTAATTGTTAATTTCAACTGTCAATATGTACCACACTGAAGTAAAAAAAAAGCAGTCAGCTGCTAGTTCTGGAGTATCTGGCCTATCATTGAACCTGAGCAAGTTTCTTGCAGTAGGTTTCTGTGGCTTCCCTAAATGACGTTCTGGATTCCAAGAGCAAATGAGAACATATTACAGGTATCAGTTGTACCTGGCAAGGTATTGGTTAATTTACGTATGTTTTCCCCTGTAATACTCATAGGGTCTTANAGCATAACCTTCAGAAAAAGTGGGCCAAGCTAAGGATATAGTAACTGGGTTACATCAATAGCTGAAGTTTCTTTCCCTAGGGGAAGCCAGAGAATATTCACCCCTAATGGCCAAAGTGTTTCTTTTAATCCCCTCCATCTTCCTGCACTCTGAGTGTTGTGCAAGCAGCTGTGAGAATGGGTCAAGAACAAATATGGTAGCCTTGAGACCTCAGCCCACAAGGTCGAGACAGCATACTAGGGCAGGCATGGTACCTATGGCTAAGGGACAGACACTGGTCTCTGGCACACAGGGTCAACCACAGCAGTGGAGTGAAATGTTTTCCAGTGGCCAGCTCAGCTATAGTCTGCAACCTGACAAGAGAGCCACGAATCCAGTCCACAGGGAGGAAACAGGGACTAAGGCAGTGACCCCCTAATGCTGCCCAGTATGTCCCTAGGGACCCAAACCCCTAGCCTACCTCTCACTGTATTTACAAAATTCTAAGGACAGAGGTAAAGGCAGTGAAGCTGCAGTACTAGCTGGTTGCTCAGTTCTGAGATCATGCCAGTGTCAGGGACAAAGCCTAAAGAGGCATGGTTCTCAAGACCCACACCGTTCATCTTCCAGAGCTGTAAACTAGGTTAGATGCTCCACAGGCAATCATCCATTCACTCCCTTTTGTCACCGCCACGCCTGCCTCCTCCCACCAACCTCTGATTCAGAGAAAAAGCAAAGGTGAAGACTTCCGTGGAAGAAACGCCAATAAATCAGGCCCCATTTTTTTGGATCATAGTGTTTTAAACAGATTTCTGTAAGAAGAAAGAGTACACACAAAATTCCACTCACCTTCCTGACAGGACTCTGAGAAACTATAATGAAATTTTCTTCGATACAATGATCTTTGAAATATTCAAATGAACTGACAATACAAATATGACTTTGAGAGGATAAAAGAAAGAAATGTTAATCTACTCAGGAAATCGACCAAGTGTCAGAGAGGCATCCTGCCTCACCAGAGTACAGTCAATAAAATGCCAGCTCACCAGAGCCCAGGAGGATCACCTCTAGAAAGCAAACTACACTCGCATCACTTCAGCCATCCAAACANAATGTGTTCTATAGTGGTCACATTGCAAAGCCCTGTCTGCTTAATGACATGGTGCCTTTTAGCTGGAACCTCAGTAAGACTTCTAATCTTGAAGGAATANCAAAGCAGGTATGAAACTGGTGCCAGTAAACGATACCTTCCACAAAACTTTCCAGCCATTTTTAGGGGCTAGAAGGATTGCTAGTGAGTGGGTGGAACGGTGCTAAATAAAAAGCTCATCTGGGTTAACTATTTGATCTTGTTTTAGTTCATGTGTATGGATGTTTTTGTCTACATGTATGTAGATATACCATGTGTGCCTGGTACNACTCATGGAGATCAAAAGGTGGTGTCTCTAGAACTGGAGTTATAGAAGGTTCTAAGCTGCCATGTGGTGCTGGGAATCAAACCCCGGTCCTCTGNAAGAGCAGCCAGCACACTCAACCACTGAACCATCTCTCCAGTCCCTTGCCTGGGTAACTTTTCAGCATTTAAAAAAAAATTACAATGAATAAATAAATAAATTGGGAGGAGTAGGGTCTAGCTTGGTATTCACTAGACCCTTGGTTTTCATTGTCGACCAGGCTAGCTTCAAATGCATAGAGATCTGCCTGCCTTTGCCTCTCAAATGCTTCAATTAAAGGTGTGTGTATCACCAGAGCTGGCCTTAAATTAATTTAATTAGTTAATTAATTAATCTATTTTTTGAGGCAGCATCTCTCAAGAAAAAAGCCATGTAGCCCTGCTTTTCTTGAACTTAGAGATCTGCCTGCCTCTGCATCCTAAGAGCTGGGACTAAAGTCATTCATTACTATACTAATTTTAATTTTGGGAGACAAAGATCTCATGTAGCCCAGGTTGGCCTCAAACTCCATATGTAACTAAGGATGACCTTAAATCTTTGATCCTTTTAATTTTACTTCTCAAGTGCTAGGATTATGATTACAGTTGTGTATCACCATGTCTGATTAATGTAGTGATCAGGATCAAATCCAGAGCATTATGCATGTTAAGCAAACACTCAACCGAGTTACAGTCCTAGCTCTTGTGATAGCACTTTAAAGACTGTTGTCTTTTTTTTAGGGGGTAGGGGTTGTGGTAATAGGATGAAGTCAGGGCTTNCACATGCTAGTCATGTGCTCTACCAATAAGCTGGACTCTCTGCCTTACAGAGTTGTTTTGTTTCTTTACTTGTAGTGAGCTGTAACCTGTGATTGGCCTTACAACCTTTTCCTAGGATTTAAAAGAAGCTGTACCCATTCAGACCATTTTGCTATAGATTGGGAAGTCAAAAACCAGCAAGCTCATTCAGTCTGTGCCTAAAGTACNAAGCTTTACTTTTATGTTCAAGGTAGTAAATGCTGGAAAACAAGCTAACTAGCAATCTATGAGGTCACCCAGTCAGATATTTATTAAATTTAAAAAGCAGAAAGAGCACTATTTGTAATATGCTACTAGATACACAAAAGGAATATGCAACTTCTTGATTCTGTGTCTCTGGAATGGNACAACCCCAGAAACTAGTCTACCTGAGCTGGGTATGTTACTCCCAGCACTTGAGAGGCAGTTGCAGGCAGATCTCTTGTGAGTTCCAGGNCAGCCAGGGCTATAATATTTAAGACCCTGTTTCAAAAACAAAACAAAACAAAACAAAACCAAAAAACCCCTACCAAACCACAAAAACCAAAACCCACAAAAAAACAACAAAAATGGAACTAGTCAACCGGGCATGGTGGCACACACCTTTAATCCCAGCACTCGGGAGGCAGAAGCAGGTGGATCTCGGTGAGTTCGAGGCCAGCCTGGTCTACAGAGTGAGTTTAGGACAGCCTGGGCTACACAAAGAAACCCTGTCTTGAAAAACCAAAAAAAGAAAAAAAGAGAAGAAACTAGTCTACCTGAATGACTGAACGAAGAAAAAAAAAATGGAATCACTTCATTCTTTTCTGATTCATTTTAAAAACCATTAACATTATCAAGAATCCAAAAATCAATTGTAAAGACCTTTATGTAGACCATTCCAGATGCTCAGCAGGTGCTACCTAAACCTCCTGCTATAGTAGGAAACTCAGCCTGGATGCTGGTGTGAGTACATCTGACATGGCTGACAGCATGTTCCTTGGTGTCTTGTCACACTTCCTACAAACTCTTCAAATGGAAGATAGACCTGCCACTAAGCCATTCTCAGATTANTTCACTTAAATAAAAATTTCCATACTTTGGAGCTGCTTTCTCCTTAAGTGAAAAACCATATGACAACCTCATACATGNGTCTCAGTCACTGCTTAGATACAAGAACTTGGGTTGGCGCTTTGAAATGGAGGCACACAACAATAGGAATGCATGGGGATGACATGTAAAAAGACACAGGAGCAGAAAGCCTGTGTCAGACTATATGGCCTCCTTCTCTATCTGGATGTGTGGTATTAGAACTTGGAGGCTGAAGACGACACGTGCCATCTCCAGTTTTAAGCTATTTAGAAATGAAGGCATCAGGAAACAGACTCACACATACTCACACAAAGACAATATGGAATGTCTCAGTTCATTTCAAGCAAAGTTTTAAGACACCAACAAAGCCAAGTGTGGCTGTGTACTCTGTAATGCCAGCACTTGGGAAGTGGAGGAAGGAAGATCAAGAGTTCTAAGCCAGTGTGGGTTATGAGAGATCCTGTTTCAAAACCACAACAAGAACAAAACAAAGTATCACCATCACTACCACCACCAACAAAAGAAATCACCAAAAGACTTGCAACTGAGATGGATTTAAAAAACTGTTTCTAGAATTTGGTGACCTGCTTGGTTTTTATTGTCAACTTGATACAACCAAGCACGATTAGATCCTCCTCCTGAGAAGAGGGAGAACTCAGATCAGATTGGCCTCTAGTCCATGGGGGAAATGTCTTAACTGCTGATAGGAGAGGGCCCGGCCCCCTGTGGGCAGTGCCACACTGGGAAGTTGGTCTTGGACTGTAGAAGAAAACTGGCTGAGTAAGTCAGTAAGCAGCTCCTTCATGGTTCCTGCCTGACTTCCCTCAAAGATGGACAGGGATCCAGAGGCGTGAGATTGAAACTGCTTTTGGTTGTGGTGTTTATCACAGCAACAGAAAACTAATCAGGATACTTAGTAACATCCTCAAGTGCCAGATGAGGCTTTCTAGCTGTGCTGCCTACAGTAATCAACAGTCTCCGCTCCTCTATGAGGTCACACGCCAGTTTCTATAGTTGTATTCTGTGGCACCTGTTCATTCATGGCATTGTCATCAGTCATGGAGGGAGTCACCATCTGGACATGAGCTGTTCCTGTTATTGGGAAGGAGGATCTAAGATCTAATTCATTCTATTCAGGACAGCTACCATGCAGCCCTGGCACAGGAATAGGTTGTGCCAGTCAAATATCCAGAACATTGGACCTCATTACTCACTTAGCTCAACTCTCTAACTATTAAATGGTGTTAGATGTAGAGAAAGTGGATTGGTCAATGCCAGGTGAAAACAAAAAGGCATGCTCGAACAGTTCCAAACCAGTATGTTCTTCATCATTACCCACAGANTGTAGAACCTTACACCTTATATCAGCCAGGCCTGGCTCACCTTATATGTGGTAAAAGTTCCTGAGTCTGGGATTTGCAACCCCTGGCCCTCACGTGAGAAGAATCAGAACACCACCCATCTACTTCCTGAAAGCAGAGGGAAGAACTGGCCATGGAAACGGAGGTCTCTAGTCACAAGCTGCCCAGTTTGCCTACAGTATTCTTTTAAAGGAGAAAAGTCCTTAGGGCCTTTCCTTGATTTATCATCATTACTTTTAAAGATTTATTTATTTTAAATTGCTGTATCTGTATTTTACCTGCATGTATGTCTGTGCACCATGTGCGTGCCTAGTGCTCATCAAGACTAGAAGAGGGCATGGGATTATATGGAACTGGAGTTACAGACAGTTGTGAGCCCCATGTGGGTTCTAGGAATTGAACCTTGGTCCTCTGGAAGAGAAGCCATTGCTCTTAACCACTAAGCTATCACTTCAGTCCCTGAAATAGTATTCTTGAAATGGTGGCTCTGAGTACCTGCAAACTAAATGAACACTTTCTCATTTTGCTATCTCCAGCTAGAGATCAAACCAAAAACTTTCAGTAGTGTGAGTGTGTGTGTGTGTGTGNGGGCATGTACACAGACCATGGTGTAAGTACAGAGAGATTAGGGAACAACTTGAGAGTCAGTTCTCTCCTTTCACAATGTGGGTTCTGAGACCTGAGCTCAGATTATATGGACTGGCAGCCAGGTACCTTTATCTGCATCTTGCCAGCCTGCACTGATCAAAAAAATTTATTTTTTAANTACATAATTTATTTTTTTATGTTCATTGGTGTTTTGCCTGCATATATGTCTGTGTGAGGGTGTCAGAAGCCCTGGAACTGGAGTTACAGACAGTTGTGAGCTGCCATGTGGGTGCTGGGAATTGAACCCAGGTCCTCTAGAAGAGTAGCCAGTGTTCTTAACCACTGAGTCATCTCTCCAGGCCCTCATCAAAAAATTTTTAAAGATTTATTTTTATTTACTTGTTTGTATTTGCATGCNCAAATGTGTGCAGGTGCTAGTGAAGAGCAGGTGTCAGATCCTCTGAAATTCGAGTTATAGGTAATTATAAGCTACGTACCACGAGTGCTGGGAACCACTAGGGTCTTCCAGGAGAGCAGCAAGTGCTCTCAACCATGGAGCCTCTCTCCAATGTCGGGATAAAATTTTTTTTAAACTCTGAGCCTCATCTCTTCTTTGATGAGCAGCAATCAAGGACAGACTTGTCCAAGGTGGATTTTCATACACTGGTTCTTGATGTTTAACTGTGGTCATATGGTATAGTTAGTGAAGCTATGCTGAAGTTATTTTTCCCTCTAGATTTTAAAGTAAATGGGGAAAGTTGTGTCTTGGAGAGCTGAATCCATCTCATTAAGTCCTGTCCTCAACAGGGAGGCTTGATGAGGTAGGTTTGGCCTTCTTTTCCTAACTGTGGGATGCCAACATAATTTGTAAGATGTTTTGGTAAGAAAGGAAAGGAAAAGCCAGATGTCTAAAACTTTAGGATCATATTATATATATATATTATATACATACACACACACTAAAATTTTTGCTTTTTATTTATGTGTGTATGTGTGTGTGCGTGTGCCATGTGAGTTAATGTGTACCATGTGCATACAGGTACCCTTGGAAGTCAGAGAGTACCTGATGTGGGTGCTGGGAACCAAATCTAGTCCTCTACAAGAGCAAGCAGTAAGTGCTCCTAACTGCTGAGCCATCTCTCCTAGATCATCATAAGATATTAATAATCTTGAAGAGGCTATGTATGTACTCTGCAATAAAGGTCCCTGATAAAAATAAAAATTAATTACCTGTATTTTTTTCCATTAATTCATGTGTCAATTTTGAAACTGAGTATATCTGACTGAATCCTATGCTTCTCAGGAATGTAATAGCATGGGTTGGGCNTCATTCACTGGGCCAGGGTCTAGTCACCAATGAAGTCTTCAACATGGGATGAGCCAGGGTCACACTTACCCCCATCCCTAATGTCAGCCTTAAAGGTTCCACCACAGCCACAGACATAATTGTCCTTTAGAAACTAGTTTTTAATCTCTAAAAAAATTCAGTAATCATTTGTCTATACCACCTCCAAAGTGACTACTTCACATAGGAGTCACTGTGCTGTTCTTGAGCAATCATACAACATTCCATTTGGGGTGTCCCTNGCAGAACTCCTGAAGGTCACTAGCTAGTCCCTAAATCCTGACCATGCTTTTTTTCAGGCTTCAGTTTCCCACAGTAAAGAGCCCTATTCTCCTGTCTGACACGTCCCTTCTCTGGGTCTTGACTAGCTCTATCTGGTCTTCTGGGAAACACAACTAAACTGCACACAGTTTTCTTGGAGAGCCACAGTACAAAGGTGGAAAAATGTACCCTTTCATGTTAGAAGTGATGCTGCTTTTCCTCACAAAGCATTCCCATATGAGGATGATGGCTTAGGAAGGTAAAATGGCTTGCTTAGATCAGAAAGCAGGTAGAACCAGTTATCTGATACATGTTAGGCAGACAACACATTCAAAGCTATTTCCCCAAGTACTCTGCTGCCACCACCTGATCTGGAGATCTCACCTCCACAGATAGTGCACTGACCCTAAATAAACCAGCCTTAACACTGAGCACCGAGGAGGTTGTCCTTAACAGCAGTGCTGCCAACCCTTATCACTTGTTCACTGCCCACCAAATAAATAAACAAGCACTTGATTCGTCCTACAGTGGGTTTCATCTTTTGGGAAATACTGGGTATTGAACCCAGGACCTCATGAATGCTAAACACATATACTACTAGCTTCACCCTGAGCCCTTCTAAAAAATTTTTTTAATGTGGAACTCCATGAAAGGANCTAAGATGCTTAAAGTCATTTATAGCCACTCGTTTCNTTGTATCCACTTGCTAAGTACCTACTAGAGAGCGCTTATTGTTTAGAAATCACACCATCACTAGGTTATTATGTATGTATTCAGCACATACCCTTTATCACTGGGTACTCAAGTTCATGCAATTCTAATGTCCTGTGTCTTACTTAGGTCTAGTATTTTATGTATACAGAGAAACTACTACATCCTTCTAGGGTTTTAGCATTAGAAAAAAAAAATTACCAAATAATGGCTTTCAGACATCAAATAATCTGAATGAATTCCCATATTTCTTTCAGACACGTCTAATTTTTCATTTAGCCACTCTTAAAGTGAGGCTAGTAACACTGCCTGTGATTCTCTAGCATCAGTTACCCCAGGCAAGAAGCCTTGTCTTTCCCATAGCTCAACAGGATCTACATTGTCTTTTTTGTTCCTGATCATCCAAACTCTATTCATGCTTTGCAACTGGATTCCCATCTTGTCTTCCATCAGCTTTCCTAGACCTTGCTGTTCTNCATTGACCTTGCCTCTTTCATCATAGTGTCCTAGTTACCCTGGTTACTCTGCACACTATCGCAACTGAACTATTAAATCTCCTTCCTTTACTGGGCTCTACAACATTCACTATCCTAGGAATTCCTTCAGCGTCTAGCACTATGTAATGTAGACTTATATGCAATATAACCAACACCTGATTTTCTTATCAGGATAATCTTCTTTAAATAGTCTATGGCAATAACACTTTCCTTCCTTTCTGTGGCAGGTGGGGTAGTGGTGGTAACGGGGATTGAACCCAAGGCTTTGTACATGCTAGGCAAGGGCTGTACCACTGAGCCATAGTCCAATCTCAATGCACAGCACTGAACAACACTCCCTCTTCCACAAGCTCTGCTCTTACAACTCAGAGTATTCTTCCTTGAGATACTGCCACCACAAAGCTGGTAAGTTGGCTGGTGANAAGAACATGGGGGCAGGGTATATCTGTATTGTGAAGGTCAACATACTATGTAAACTGAAACCTGAAAGAGCACTCTGACACATAAACTCCTGAATGTATGAAGCAATCTGTAAGGGACTTTCATATATAATATTATATGTTACTTTTAAGGAATTAATATTTTAGCCATTAGTGTCAGATTTAGCAGAAAAAAAAATCACATTTTTAAAACCTAAAGTAACATTTTTCTTTTAACAGTTATAAATACAAAAACAACTGCTTACAGGAATCAGGTTACCTAGCCAGAATCAGGTGACCATCTTGTACTGAGAAGAACAAATCACTGCAAATTCAAGTTAATACCCATTTCTTCCCTCTGTGTAACTTNTTAAACTGCTTTCTGTAATGTCAAAGACCCTCAAAGTAATGGTTCTAGATCCTTTCAGCTCAGCACATACTGGGAAATAAAGCTTTATAATTACAATGACACAGTAAGTTACTTTGTCTTACAAATGGGAACAGGATTAAACAAGCACTTTTATCAAATAACATCTTAGCTTTCAGTGTACCTCAGAAACAGACCTCACTACACGGTCATTAAAAGAAAATCAGCTGGGCATGTAGTTCAGTGGTCAATGGCTTGTCTAGTATGGGCAAGACTCTAGGTTCCATCCACAAGGCCACAAAAANTTTAAAACATTGATGAGAGAAGCAAACAGGAACTANTGATTAAGTGAAGATATAAGAAATTACTTCAATGTGCCTATAATATGTAAAAAGTTATGAACTCTAGTTCTTACCTGAGGGACATTACTATTGGCCCCAGAATAATTTTTGCCAGAAAAGAAAGAATATCACCTTTTATTTAGGCATGAAGCCACGAGGTGCCATTTTTTTCACATACTGCAGTAAGCCTGAACCAAGGAGCCTTAGAATAGTCCCAAAGCAGCTCAGACTCAGGGGAACAACCAAAGGCAACATGAACCTTCAGGGAATACTACTCACTGATCTTCTGTTCCAAAAAACTTTACAAAGAAGCATTTCTTCCCACGTGGTTTCTTCAAGTCCTTGGGTGGATTAACAATCTGAAGGATAAAAGGGAAACAGGTATGAGAACTAGAAAAGTCATTTGCCATAGCTCTAACTAGGCTGGAAAAAACCAAAGATTTTTAAAAAGAACTATGTCCCAAAAGAAACCAAGGCTATCTGTCCCATATCTGGCACTTTTCTATTGTGATGTGAAGAAATGTGCAAATATTCCTTTAATTCCCCATAGCTAACAGGTAGAGTATTGTTTAGTAGATATAGTTTTTACTACAACGGGTCCTGGTATATACAAGCAGTTAAAACCAACAGCAATANCCCCCCTAACCTCATGTGATATGTGATCAATGAAGAAACAGAAAACATTCAAAATACTTTCAGTGCAGCAAGAGTTAAGACAGGAAATGGTGGAAATAAAGGACCACTGAGGCACAGGAAACACCATATTGCAAAGAGTCTACAGACATTTCCTGGATTNCTAGCAAGACTAAAAAACCAGAACATTTGGAAAGCTATGGTGGATCACCTCTTGAAAAATCTGGAATGTCAACTTGTGCAGCTATGCACTGGAGCAGGACATATGGTAACAGGGGAAGAAGATTTAAACTTAGTTGGGACAAAAATACTTTGGCTTTTCACTAACCTACATTTAGACTTCCCTCTTCCTGGAGAATCTGTTTCTTCTTTCTTAGATTTAAGCGTAATGCTACATTCTGATTACAATTGATTTCCAAGATAAAAACAACAAGAAATTTCACAAACCATCTCTGACTGAAGAAAGATGTGATTACTGCACATTAAACACTTGGACATACCTTTCAAAACCGAATGCTAACTAGAGGTAAAATACTAAGTTTTATCTGAATGAGCTCATTTTAAGCCAAGATTAGAGACTGAGGGAAACTCAGCATTCTCCCACACCCTTAACTTCAGCTTCAGATGTCTTCCTTTTNATAGTAGCAATACACTCACCTTTCCCGGCCAGGGAGGATACCGGCCCAGCTTCCCCCTAGAGAAAATAATACAGAGTCAGAACTTGCCCTGGAAAAGCCAGTCCATCTCCTTCAGCCCACTCAACAAGCAATTTATGCTCCTATAACTCTAGGCTGGCACTTTCAAGGGTCAGAACAAAAGCAGGCAAACTGGAGTCCTTCATGGGCCTTCCACAGCTGGGCTCAGGACCCTCACACATGGAATACAGAACTATACATATATGTGCCTGATGTCTGTGACTTCTTCCACTGAGAAGGAATACAGAATAACAAAACCATTAAGAGTCATTGGTCTGGGGCCTCCCAGTGACAGGGTTGGAAACAGTTCTTTCTCTTTGTAAACATACTTTCCCTAAGTCTGGTTTAATTCACCACAAGATCGGCCTTCCTTTGACAAATGATCATGGAAACCTTCCTCTAGGTCGGGAAACTACGCAGCTCCAAGGAGACAATGGTCAGTCTTGATTCTGGCTGTTGTCGGGGACACAAGGAACAGAACGAGAGGCACTGGTCACCGCCTAGCCATCATTTGCAAAGGAGAAGTCCCCCTCCCCTCGATTTCTTCATGGGGCAGCGCCGGGCAGTNGGATTTCGCCACCTGGAACCGATCCTCGAGCCCATGTCTGTCCCATGGGAACGCGGGTTTGGACGGCACTGTCCCCCGCGAGGTAGCCTCTGCTTTGAGAAGAGCACGGCAGAGACCCCGGGACTCGCGAACCCGCGCGACAACGGAACTCTCAGCAGTGGCAGCCAGCGTCCGGGTTCCAGAGCCGGAGCCCTCCCCTGGGATAGCCTCGGGGTTCAGAGCCTGGACCGCCGCGGCCACCCTCGGCCTCGGTCCCCCGGGGACCGGACAGCCCCTTCCGCCCAAGCGTCGTTCGCAGCGCGGCGGCACCTCGTCTTCCCCACTCTGGGCCGCCAGGAGCGCATAACAAAGCAACTCCTGGGACAGCCGCCAGCCTGCAACCAGGAAAAACAGCTTCGCGCCGTCTTCCCCTCAGCCCTGGCCGCCGGCACTCACCACACCAAGTCGCCGAGCCGCAGACTCACAGCCGCCATCTTACCACCCAACCACCGCCACCGCACGGGCAGCCGGGAACTTCAGGTCGCCGCGGCACCGCCCATTGGAGTGGGCCTGACCACGTGACGGGGGCCTGCTGTCATCCGCCAAGCGGATGCGCTGACGTCACCGCGCCGCCGGCGCTCATTGGGCGGCTTGGAGACACGTGACTTAAGCGCCGCGCTCTCGGCGCGTCGAAGCCCGGAGACTCCGGGCTCCTGCCCCCTCCTCCCTCCGGCTCGTGACAACGAAGCGTCCACGGTCCAAAGCAGCCGCGGCGGAGGCGGCGCGGCCGGACGAGCGCGAAAGGAAGCCGACTGAGCTGCCCACCTCGCTTCCGGGGCTCCGGACTCGTCTCAAGTCTTTCTCGCCGCTTCCGTTACGGCCGTTAGTCGGGCGCGGGCCCCGGGCCGTTCCTGATCCTTAGGTGCCGGGCGGACGGGTCTTGGAGCTCGGGTGCTGCCCCGACTGACCCCGGCGCGGCCTGGAAGCCCGTCTCGGTCCAAGCCGGGGNCCCGAGAGGCCCTGGTTTCCCGCGAGCCCGCGCTCTGGGCGGGAGCTCCAGCCTGCCGAGGAGCGCCCCGCTCGACGGTCGGTTTCCGGAGCGGCATCCGCGCCAAGCGTTCTCGGCGTCGCCTGACTTGTTTTCTTGGACGCGGACTTGGCATATCTCGGCTCCCCCCCGCCCCCCGGGCTGGCGAGGGAAAGCGGCGGTTTGTAGAGAGGCTCCCTCCCCACGGGCTGGGGACCCGGCCATGGGCCGCGGCGCTGGCCCTCCGCGCGCCCGCATGCAGCGCTCGGGAGCGGGCCGCTGAGCCGCGCCGCAGCCCGGGGGTCCGGGGCCGGCATGAGGACCGCCACGGGGGGACGTCTGCGGCCCGCGTCGGCTCTGGGGACAACGGTGTGTGCCGCGGTCCGGTCCAGCCTCCCGCGTTAGCCTTCGTAAGTAGTGTGACACTTTGCAAGAAGTTGTGACAGCTGGAAGACAGATGACAGCTTAGTGGGAACTGTTAGCTGCCGAGGGGCAGGGCGGCTATCCTAACTTCCGCAGACNGGGTTGAAGTTTGACTTTTGAGTAAGAAAGTCTCACTCCCAGAACAGACGACTGGGAGTACGTGGACTTAAGAGTGGACTTAACTTACAGCTGTACTTTTTTGAGTCAGTGTCCGCTTGGAAGGNGTCAAATTCATGCCCATTTTCCCAAGGCAGTGTTCCCATGTAGACAGAGGCTTTGATTGCAAATTACTCTGAGAGTGGTAGGGTGGAGAAGCTTAGTGGGTGCTTTTTATTGACCCCAGCCTGTTTTTTCTTTGAAAACAAATTTCCCAGAAGTACCACAGATTAGTTGCAGGTACTGCCATTTACACTGTGTTAGTTTAAACACAAACTGACCATTTAAAGTGTATTTACTATTTCGTAAAATTACTTAATAAAGTTCAACAAGTGTTTTAATTTAGAAGTTAGAATTTGGGAGGAATTAAAGAATATTGTAATGACGTCTTTAAAATGTGAATCTTTAAAACTAGACCTAGAAGAAATTCCATTAAAGAATAGAGCAAAGGATACATTGACTAATTCTAGCTAATGAAATAAGACAGGAAACAAAAATTAATGTGAAAGAAAAGTTGTCATTTCTGTAGATAATAAAACTGCATTTTGGAATAAAAAGAGAAAAGCCATTAAATAAGAAAAAAATTAATGATAAAATTAACATACAAGTTTCTTTGTTTCATCAGTAGTCTGTTCAAAAAGTAAAGTGATTATAAAGAATGTATTTATGAGAAAACAGTCCCTGGGAATACCTGGAGATACAGAAGAATTCAGTGGCTTTTGCATAATCTTTTTTTGTGTGTGTGTGTGGTTTTTCAGGACAGGGTTTCTCTGTGTATTCCTGGCTCTCCTGGAACTTGCTTTGTAGAACAGGCTGACCTCAAACTGAGAGATCTGCCTGTCTCTGTTGGGATTATAGGCATATGCCACCACCTCCCTAGGCACAGTGTTTTTTAAAAACATTTTTTTTCCTGTGTGCATTCTATTTTTATTTTTTATTTTTGGTTTTCCGAGACAAGGTTTCTCTGTGTAGCTTTGGCGGCGCCTTTCCTGGAACTCACTCATAGCCCAGGCTGGCCTCGAACTCACCGAACTCACAGAGATCCGCCTGCCTCTGCCTCCTCTGAGTGCTGGGATTAAAGGCGTGCGCCGCCACCGCCTGGCGCCCTGTGTGCATTCTAATGTTCAACTCATTCAAAGTATTTCAAAACTTATCTCACAGCCTGGGCTACACGGAGAAACCCTGTCTTGAAAAAACAAACCCTAATCTTTAGGTTTGTGGTTTTGTTTTTTGTTTTCTTTTTTGTTGTTTTATTTAGAGACAGAGATTTATGTAATCCAGGCTGGCCTTCAATTCCTTATGTAGCCAAGAGTAATTTTAAACTTCTGATCCTTCTGCCTCTACCTCCACAATGCTGAGATTACAGGTGTATATTACCATTCCCAGTTTAATTCACTGTGGGAATTGAACCCAGGGCCTTCAGTGTACTAGGAAAGCACTCTACTGAGCTACATCTCGAGCCCATTTGTAGCTATTTTTAAGACTTGTAAAATTTCATTCATGTTTTGTTTACAAATTTAAGAATCTATATGTCAAAAAATTACTTGAGGGTCTGCAAGATGGCTCAGCAGATAAGGGTGCCTGCCTGCCTCCAAGCCTGAAGACCTACATTCAGTCCCCGGAACCCACATGATGAAAGAACCAACTTCTGTAAGTTTTCACACGTGCACACACATGCATACTTGGCATGTGAAAGTAAAACTTGGACAAACGTTTGAGACAGCACCAGCTTAAACAGATTAAACTTTCTTAAACAATTAACTCTTAGACCAGGTTAATTAGATCCTTTGAAGTGTTTTAAACTACATGTAGTTTTTTTCTTAATTCATATACTGCATATTTCTTTTCTCTCTCTTTTTGGGGGGAGGGGTATTTCGAGACAGGGTTTCTCTGTGTAGCCCTCCCTGGCTGCCCTGGAACTCTGTAGACCAGGCTGGCTCGAACTTATGGAGATCCACCTGCCTCTGCCTTCCGAGTGCTGAGATTAAACACGTGTGCCACCACTGCCCTGGTACTTCCTATTTCTAGAGAGGTAAACTTGTAAACCTTATACGAAGCTCTTTCCAAGACCATAACTCATAAATTTAATTGTATAAATGCAATTTAGATTCTTTTATGGACTTTAGAATTTAATTACATTTTTCTTAAGCATTTAGAATTAAGTGCATAAGTTTAGCATGACCTTTAATATATCTGATTGTCTTAAATGTTTCTAATGGCCTAGTCCAAGGACAAAATAGTATGTTGTGATGACCATAAAACTTAACCAAAATCTGACTTGTTAGAGTGTGATTTACTTTGTCCTCTAGTCCTGTCTCCCTGCTGGCTAAAGCTTGCACAGACTGTTGTAGCTAAAAGTATTGTTATTGGCTATGTGGATTTGAGTTGTGCCCTCTGAAAGCCTGGACTGAGATGAGGCTACATTTAAAAAATTTTGGCTAGACAGAAAGACTAGGATCTGGTTGCCACTTCCTTCATCCAATTGAGTAGCTTGCTGATCCATTTCTTACAGTAAGATTGTGCTTCCTCTCAGAGGGGAGCCTGTAAGCCTTTAACTTTCAGTTCAGGTTTATTTTCACAGTCAGGTGAATTTCCAGCAATGTCCTGAGGCCCTTCCAGGTTTCTTTTAGGGTTCTTTTTTCCAGTATCCTAGTGCATGTTGGTAAACATTTTGCACAGGCCAATCTCTTTTACTACTTATGTCTTTGCTGCCTGGTTAGATGATTTTTTTTTTTAAACTCATTTGTATAGCTTTTTACTCCCTTATCTGGTCTTGTATCACCTTTTTATGACGATAATGAAATGAATGAATTTTCAGTATATCCTAGTACATCTCCATATATATGGAGATAGACAAATCATCCTGAATTGATTCATATTTGCAAAGTACAGTCACATTTTGGAGGAGACTTGCAAAAATGATTCTACAGTTGATCTGAAGTAGGTTAAAAGCCAGTTATTATTTTTAAAAATAATTTATTTATTTTTATTTTATGTGCATTGGTGTTTTCCCTGCGTGCATGTCTGTGTGAAGGTGTCAGATCTTGGAGTAACAGATAGTTATGAGCTGCCATGTTGGTGCTGGGAATTGAACCCAGATCTACTGGAAGAACAGAGTGCTCTTAACCACTTCTCTCCAGCCCCCAGTTATTATTTAAAAAAAAAAAAATAAAGAACTTTTAATTTAGTATACTAAAAGTGTAAGAGTTTTCAAGACAGAGCAGTACTGGTTAAAGAATCTCTCCAGTACTTGATTAACGTAACACGGCTTTTAGCATGGACCATAACTATATATGAGGTCTGCCTTGGTCTATGACAAATGAGCAGGGAAAGGAAGGTTATTCAGTAATTGGTACTGGGGAAAAAACAAGTTAGAGCCTGTTCTTAGACCGTGGAGCATAGTAAGTTCAACTTAGGTTAGAGTTATGAAAGACTGACTGGGTGATTTCTTCTAGATGGTCTGTTTGTAAAGGGCTTTCTAGCACAAAGGAAATGAGAAGGGTC
>LZPO01087157.1:598254-616568 GCA_001675575.1 Neotoma lepida
AGTTGAGGCAGGACCAAGACCCTCCTCCCTGCACCAAGGCTGCACTAGGTGTCCCACCATAGGCACTGGACTCCAAAAAGCCAGCTCATNCACCAGGGACGGGTCCTGATCCCATTGCCTGGGGNCCCCCTAAAGAGTTCAAGCTAAACAACTGTCTCNCGTATCCTGAGGTCCTAGTCCAGTACCATGGGGGCTCTACAGCTATCNGTCCACAGTTCATGCATTTCCACTAGTTAGTTCCAGGGGATCTGATGTCCTCTTTTGACCTTTTTGGGCACCAGGCATGCACATACTATACATATATACATTCAAGCAAAGCACTTGTACATATAAAATAAAGATAAAAATTTAAAAATAAAACCCAGTCATTTATTACCATTAAATGTTTGTATTTTGTATGTACCACAGTATTCCAGTGTGTATACATATATATATACACACATATATATACATATATACACATATACACATATATACGTATATACATGTATACATATATACATATGTATACATATATATGTATATATACACATATGTATACACATATATGTATATATATACATATGTATACATATATATACGTATATATGTGTATATATATGTATATATGTATACACACACACACGCTATAAATCATGTAACTGATCTTTTAGGTAGGTGGGTTTTAGTAGACAGGAAGGTGGAATACAGGAGTTTTTTTTTTCTTTTTTCTTTTTATTTTTTGAGGTTGGAAATTGAGCCTTATATAATCTCGGCTGGCCTAGAATTCTGTTCTTTTGCTTCTGTTTTCCAGGTGCTGAGATTACAGGCATGTACCTCCATGCCTGGCCTTTTGTTTTGAAGCAAACATCCATTTTTGAGTATTTTATTTGTACTCCGAAGTCTTAGCATATTTAGTGTAATCTCTATTAATATTAAAATTCATTGCCCAAGAACATAAATCCAGCTATGGAAAACTTACTTGATAAAAATAAACGCATGAGAAAACTTATGGAGTAAAAATAAACTTTAGAAGAGTAGATGAAAATATTTGGAATGATTATTGAGGTTTGCAGACAATAGAGTTATGACAGTGGACCCTTGAAGGTACGTTTCCAAGGATAGGAATTCCTTGAATCAGTGTTTGACTTGAGAAGTACTATTCAGACCACTTTTTGAATTCTCTTAAGTTTTTGTTTGATTATTATTATTATTATTATTATTATTTTTTATGGTTTTGGTCCCTTTTTCGTTTTCTTCAGTGCCTTGTGCTCACTAAGCAAGACCTCTCCCAGTGGGCTGAGTTCTCAAACCCCTCATATCACTTTTCTAAAGTTCTGTCAAGAATTTGTATTACATTCAGTGAGTTTTTAACCTTTTTTTTTTTCTTAATATGGAATGCTTCATGAATTTGTGTGTCATCATTGCAACAGGGACTGTGCTAATCTTGCTGTATCTTTCCAATTTTAATATATGTACTGCTAAACAATGCACGGTTTTTAACTTAAAAAAAAAATCTTTTGCTGGGGTGGAGGTGGTAGGGTGGTGGGGAGGTGGGAGAGGGGTGGTGCACACCTTTAGACCCTGCACTTGGGAAGCAGAGGCAGGCAGATCTCTGAGTTCAAAGCCAATCTGGTCTATAGATTGAGTTCCAGGGCTACACACAGAAACCCTGTCTTAAAAAAAAACAAGAACAACAACAACAACAAAAAACAAACAGAAACAACAAAAACCTAAAACTTTTATCTATTTATTTAATGTATGTGGGTGTTTTGCTTTCATGTGTGTCTGTGCCAGAAGTCTCATATCTCCTGAGACTGAAATTAGACATGACTATGAGTTGCCATGTGGATGCTGGGAGTTGAATCCAATTATTTAAAGAGAAGTCAGTGCTCTTAATCCCTGAGCTATCTCCCCAGACATCATTTTTAACTTTTTTTGAACCTTGACTATTTTAGAAGTTTCATGAAGCCTATAGACCTCTTGAAATGTTTTCAAGTACCTAAAATAAATTGTTACAAAAAGAATCAACTTTATTGAACACAGCTCTGTAGACATGGCACATCTCTAATAAAGGCCCTTTGCTCAGTTTGAAGCCCCATTTTTAGGCCATTGTAGATATTTGATCAAGTTCTCTTGAAATTATGTATTCTCTCTTCTCCTCTCTTCCTCTCTCTCTTTAACATATGGTTCTTGGATTGAGCCTAAGGCCTTGATTATGCAAGGGCAATAACATTAAACTAGGCCCTCAGCCCTTTTTCCTTTTAGTTTAAGAGAAGTTTTCCATGCCTTGTCTAGGTTAGCCTTGACCTCACTCTGTAGTCAGGCTGGCTTTGAAATTGAGGTCCTTGTGCCTCAGCCTTTCTAGTAGCTAGGATTACAATGAGCTGATACACTTGCTGAAATTCTTTTTTTTTTTTTTGGTTTTTTGAGACAGTGTTTCTCTGTAGCTTTGGCGCCTTTCCTGGAACTCAACTTGGTAGCCCAGGCTGGCCTTGAACTCACAGAGATCCGCCTGCCTCTGTCTCCTGAGTGCTGGGATTAAAGACGTGCACCACCACCACCTGGCGAAATTCTGTTATTTAAACAACAAAACGTGGTGTGGTGGCAGTGTGTATTCTATCTTAGTATTTCTGAATAATAGTTTAGGTGTTGGGTAGTCATTGAAGGTTCTTTAACCAAGACTATGGCTTTTTGTGTGTATATGATTTATTTTTTGTGAAATGATCTCTTTCCAGAAAAAAGATGTCTTGGATCCTTTCAACGATGAAGAAAAAGAAAGGCATAAGGTGGAGGCCCTTGCACGGAAATTTGAAGAAAAATATGTAAGATTTCCATGTTGGGCAAGACAATAACCTTATTAAGTGAGAGCAGTCTCCAGGCATTTTCATGTTCATTTAGTGGATTATCATATAGTCAGAAATGATCTGGAAATAGATGTAGAACTCAGAGGAAATAGAATACAGCTATTAAACAAATGCATTAAGGTTCAGAATTCTCATGTGGCAGGAGAAATGTGTGAGTTAAATGAGTAAATAAGGCCTTAGAGGATGTGTTTTATTACAGAGCAAAAGAATCCATGTATTTCATTCTTCTGTCTTAGGCCATTTATGGAGATATAAATCTGCCCTATTTTCAAAGGTTTTTAGACAAGGGGATTGAGTGTTTTGGGGTATGTGTGTGAGAGAGACAGACAGACAGAAGGGAGAGAGACAGGGTGAGGGTAGTATGTGTTTTCAGTGTTTTTTAACCTTTAATCACTAGCTGATGAGACTCAAGGCAACATTTAATTCATTGTACTTACCAAAAAGCGTGTGACTCCTGGCTTTTAAATTTCAGGGTGGAAAGAAACGTAGGAAAGACCGAATACAGGATTTGATTGATATGGGGTATGGCTATGATGAATCGGATTCTTTCATTGATAACTCTGAGGCGGTGAGTAGTTCATGAATATATGATACTGATAGTGGAGCAGGGTTGTGACATCTCAATGTGTCCTCTTAGCACAAACACCCTCAACTTGAGAGGAAAGGACTTCCGGAACCCAGGCTTTGGCTCTTTCATATGAAAATCACAACCTCTTCTTTCCAAAACACCCAGTAGCTTGCACATTAGTGATTGAGGAGAGAATGTTTGAGCATGGTATCTGAAGAGTGACAGAAAATCCTAGTTGCATCTCTTAAGTTGTGCTTTGTACTTTGAACTATAGAACCAGAAATGGGAGCTGATGGTTTGTTTCTTCCCCTTAGTATGATGAACTTGTTCCTGCTTCTTTGACCACAAAGTATGGAGGATTTTATATTAACTCGGGAACCTTGCAGTTTAGACAAGCTTCAGAATCTGAGGATGATTTCATTAAGGAAAAGAAGAAAAAGTCTCCGAAGGTTAGGATATTCTTCCTTTTGGATTTCAGAAATACTTTTTGATGTGACTATGAGATCAGTAGGTGACTCTAGAATATGCAGTCTCTTAGGATGGCTCAGGAGACTGGTGGAAAGGTAAGAGTTGTCTCAGCATGATGTGAACATGGGGATACTGGTCAGACCTCAGTCATTTCATCCATGTCTCAAGATGCTCCAGCAGGCTCAGCAGTGTCTTGTTTCCAGATACATCACAGTGGGGAGAGCCATGAGGGTGTGGACTAATGAACTATACCCCACTCTTACTGGCTTCTCTGCTGTGGACTTGGAGAGGACTTTAGTTCTAGGGCTGTCACCCACTGAAAACTGGTCAGCCTTAGATTGAGCATATTTTAGGGTCTGCCTACCATTGCTCATTATGTAATGAGAGGGCCCACCTACAGCCCATTCCAACTCTGTCTTCAAAACAGCCACCATGGTCTCCATTTGGGTGTTTGCAGGAAACACTGTTGATGAGATGCTCTAGGTTTGTGTCCCAGCGACTGCTTTGAGAGAGAAACCTTTTTTGTTCATGAAGGAAATAAAATGGGTCTGAAGATGTACCCTACTCAGAGCAAGGCCAGTGCTGTTTAGTGTACTTACTCTCTGACTCAGGGAGTTGTGTAACTATGCCTTGTCTTTAATTCTCAGAAGCGGAAGTTGAAAGAAGGTGGAGAAAAGATAAAGAAGAAGAAAAAAGATGACACCTATGACAAGGAGAAGAAATCGAAAAAGTCCAAGTTTTCCAAAGCCGGGTGAGAGGCAGCAGCTTTTTGCTAGGGTACAGTCTGTCCCATGAGGGCACATGAAGGCATGACACCTGGGAGCTGACTTGCCCTCTCCCTCTTCCCCAGCTTCAAAAGAGGCTTTAGGGCCTGACCCTCCTTTTCCCTCCTCTGACAGGGCTATTCTGGGTAGAGTTAGCCACTCTCATCTCTGTGTGTCAGATAGCCTGTGTGTCTGTGTTTCTCTGTCCATGTCAGCAGCAATTTCTGTCACCATATAATTGCTGATGTTCCTTGTTCTCTTAGAACTCCTCTCTGCCCCAGTTCTTCTGTCTGCTATTTTCTTAACGTCTATGGTCGTGATTCCTCCTTAGTCAGCCCAGCTGCCTTCAAGTTGCTGCTGCTCTTTCTCTGTTTCTCATGCTTTCTTCCTTGAAATACTTTTCTTGCCCCTCCCATTTTTTGCTAACTTTTATTTCAGCCTGGCAATGGTTCTTAAANCCCACTGGATATTTAGCATTATATGACACTGTGTTGCTAATCTGTATTCACACTCAAGCCTTGGTCCAGCAAGAATGAGAGTTCTGTATGCCAAGAGAATGGAAGGAACAGGGATCAAGGCTACTGGATTTCTCACGGAGAGTCCTGAAACCTGAGTAATTAGTTTCCTTCTTGCTTGCAGCTTCACAGCCCTCAATGCCAGTAAGGAGAAGAAGAAGAAGAAGTACTCTGGGTCCTTAAGTGTTAGAGAGATGCTGAAGAAATTTCAGAAGGAGAAAGAGGCTCAGAAAAAGAGGGAGGAGGAGCATAAGCCTGTAGCTGTGTCGTCAATAGAAGCTCAGGGCCTGAGGGAATTGGAGGGCACTTCTGACCCCTTGCTGTCACTCTTTGGCTCCACTTCTGACAATGACTTGCTCCAAGCTGCCACTGCCATGGACTCCCTGACTGATTTGGACTTGGAGCAGCTGCTCAGTGAGTCTCCAGAAGGAAGCCCTTTTCAAGATATGGATGATGGAAGTGATTCCCTTGGAGTGGGATTGGATCAGGAATTCAGGCAGCCCTCTTCCTTCCCAGAAGGCCTGCCAACACCCCTGGAGAAGCGCGTTAAGGAGCTGGCTCAGGTATGGGAACACAATAGGCTGGTCTTTCCTGGAAGCTCTTTGGGTAGATTGGCATTAGCTCTATACTGTGTGAAGCTTGATGCCCAAGAAACCCTTAGTGAGTTGGGAAGTGAAAGGGTAAAGTTCCCAAATTCATTCTTTTTTTTTTTTTTTTTTTTTCTGAGACAAGCTTTCTCTATGTAGCTTTGGAGCCTGTTCTGGAACTCACTCGGTAGACCAGGCTGGCTTGGAACTCACAGAGATCCACCTGCTTTTGCCTCTGCCTCTGCCTCTGCCTCCCAAGTGCTGGGATTAAAGGTGTGCGCCACCACCGCACAGTCAGTTCCCAAGTTCTTATCTCATCCCAAGGAGGAAACAGTGTAAAGCTTTGCCCACTGGGCTTCATTTTTTCACCTCTTAATTCCTTCACTCNGGAAATTTTACTTTGGGCAGATTTTTTTCTCTTATTCTGTTTTCTGCTTATTAGTTTCTTTCCCACAACTCACCTTTGCTTTTGTGGTTGACCAGCCCTGATGTGTGAACACAGCACATGCTTAGCTGCTTCTGGGTTTTACTTGCTCCCTTATGTTGGGTGTCATCAGGAGTGTTCAGGTGTACCTGTGTGGTGACACGTGGGAGCTTAACGTTAGNAGCACTGTTCCTGTCCCAAACAGCAGCAAGCAGTCTTTAGCATGGGATAACTGTACTGCTGTTTTCCTCCAGTGTTTAGAGTTGACCCCTAAGTGCTAAGAACTGTTAATTCAGTAATTTACTACTAGCTGTAATCTAACTATGGATCATTAGTTTTGATACCATTGCCTTTGGTTAAAACAACATTTCCCTCTAGGCACTATGATTTGAACTGTAGCTCCAGGAGCATTTGTGCTCAACAGATGTACATTTTGAACTAGTGATTCTTACAGCATTTCCAGATTATGAATAATATTTCATATTTTAGGACAGTATAAAACATCAGCTTCATCTAGAAATGTTTTTAAACAATATACAAAGCAAACAAAACACTTTATTTACATCTGTGGTTCCTCCTTGTTAGCCCATATGTAGTACTGGACATAAACATTCTTCTTGAATATAATGCTTTAATGAATTGTGCCATGTCAGAGACACATAGTATATCTTAATATGATATTGAAGGGAGAGCAGTTGAATCTGCACTTGGCATGTTTGAGCATACTGTCTATTGCTCAGAATTCATGTTTAAAAATGCTTGTTCTTTTCAATGCTTTAATTTGTAAGCACATTGTTTTTTAGCCTTTCAAAGTCTTGTTAACGAAATGAAACAGGAGTAAGCGACAGTAGACCATTGTTTATTTTACAGAAAAGTAAAAATAAAATTCTTGGGTATGCCCTCACTCCCATGGTAAATTGTGATCAGAGTAGTAACCTATATTTCACTTTTTGGAGGGAAAAGGTTTAGTGAGACTGAAGTGCTACAGCCTGAAACAGTGTTGGACTGTGATACAAGAAAGCCTCTCTGGGTAGACCTGCTATTTGGCAAGTTGTCTTTCCTGAATAATGGCTCCTGGGCATTACAGATTTTGCTGCACCTGGAGCCCTTCATGTGTGTGCATGAGTGTCTGGATGCCTGCCTGGTCCTTTTTGACGATTTGCTGGGAAAGGTAGTCTTTCCATAGAAGAATGTATTTGGACACAGAACATTACATGGAATTCCAAAGCCACATTAGATATTTGTATCCTTAATAAAAGAGTTCTATGTATGAAATGAACATGGCATTTTAAAAATTAATTAGATAGCTGGGCATGGCGGCACTCACCTATAATCCCAGTAGTTTGGAGATGGTAGCAGAGGAATTTGTTGTTCAAGGTCATCCTTGGCAACAAAAAAAGTTCAAGTTTAGCCTGAGCTTCATGAGACCCTGTCTCAACCCCAAAATTAAACTTGGTGTGCATATTTGTTAGTAGAAGTTTAAGTCTTTCTCACTTTATTTTTTACTTACCTAGTTTCATTTTCCTCTTTTTAAACATAAGATTAGATAGATTTTAAATCTTGACTTTAGATGAGATCTATGTCAATTTCTATTGACATATATCTAAAACTTGTACTTGGCCACATGTTAATCCTGACTGAGCTGGCTAAATGGCTCTTTTCTAATCTTGTCTGAGCTCACACTTACGACTGCATTCAACCAGCACATCAGCCTAGCCAGATGCTGGCTGGACCTTCCTATCAAGGCCTTCTGTAGATCATGGTTGTCTCACTGAGTTACTCAACCTTATCTCAAATTTGGAATCCTGCTTCAGCCTCCAGAGCATTATGGGTGTGTGGCACCAAGCCCAACCTCAGTTGGTCTTTAATTTGGATTTATTTAAAAATGTAGCACCGGGTCTGGAGAGGTGGCTCAGAGGTTGAGAGCACTGACTGTTAACACTTCCAGAGGTCTTAAGCTCAATTCCCAGCAACCACATGGTGGCTCACAACCATCTGCAATGAGATCTGGCGCCCTCTTCTGTATACATAATAAATAAATCTTAAAAAAAAATAAATAAATAAAAATGTAGCACCTCAGTAATTTACTGTAAAACCAGATCTTACAAACTACAGCCTATGTAATTTAAAAGGCTTCAGAAAGTAACTTTTTAAAAGGTTATACAGGCAGAAAGCTTTTAAAGTACTGGAGAAATGGCTTAATATCTAAAAATAAATTTGTAGCCTGGTGTGGTATTGCATGCCCTTATAATTGCCGTTCTCAGAGTAGAGGATGAAGAAGAGTTCAAGGCTAGGAGCTCAGTGGTGAAGAATGCACATCCATGAGGACCTGAGTTTTGGATTTTAGCACTTACATAATAAGCTAAGTNTGATCTGGCATGTTCCTGTAACTTTAATACTCTCGGGTGGGGTGGAACAGAAGGATCAGTGGGGCTTGCTGGCTAAAAGTCTAGCCAAAAAGATTGAATTCCAAGTTTAGAGAGAGACCTTACCTCAAAGGAATAAAGCAGAGAGTGTGGTGTTGGGGTTTTTTTTTTTTTGGACTCTTTTCGGGGACCCGCTCCCAAATAAATCACACATGGAGGCTTATTCTTAGTTATAATTGCCCAGCCTTAGCTGGGCTTAGTTTCTTACCAGTTTTCCTTAACTTATCCCATCTACCTTTTGCCTCTAGGCTTTTCCTGTTCTCTTACTTCTGTAAATCTTACTCTGTTGCTGGTTGTGTAGCTGGGTGGCTGGCCCCTGATGTCCTCCTCTTTCACTGGCTCTTTCTCCTCCTTCCCAGATTTCTCCTTTTTATTCTCTCTGCCTGCCAACCTTGCCTATCCTTTCTCCTGCCTTGCTATTGGCCTTTCAGATCTTTATTAGACCATTTAGGTGTTTTAGACAGGCACAGTAACACAGCTTCACAGAGTTAAACAAATACAACATAAACAAAAGTATCACACCTTAAAATAATATTCTATAACAAGAGTGATTGAGAAGGACACTTGACATGCTCCTCTGGTGTCTCTGTGCACATATGTGCACACATACTACACAAATAAACATACACAGTGCACATCAACACAAAGTTCAAGTTCATTCTTGACTTAATAAAATCCTGTCTCAGAAAAGGAAAATTTATTTGTAAACTTAAACTGCTGATGGGTCTGGTGGACAATACGACATATGAATATCTGTTTAAGGAGTTAGATTGAATTGATTAAGGATACTTCGGGATCTTAGAACTAGTAGTATAAGTTTAAGCAAAAGAATAACTTGGTCTAAATAAACAAATTAAAAAAAATAACTTGGTTAGTAAGATAGTGAAGTGCTTGCCACACAAGCATGAGGACACAAGTTTTGATTCTCTAGAATCCTTGCGGAGTAACCATGGCTCCTAAGAAACACAGTTGAGGTGGTCTGCTAGCCTGTATTTGCACCAGTACAAACAAGCAACCACACTAATGAGAACACATACACATATGCACATAGGATTCAGTTTTACTTTCTTTCAATATTAACTGAGGCTGTACTCAGTGGTACAGGGCTTGAATAGCATGCATGAAGCCCTGTATTTTATCCCTGTAATGCAAAGTGCAAGGGGAGCAAACCCAACCCAAATATACAAACAAACAAAAAAAACCAAAAAACCACAAATATCAAATTAATAGAAGTCCAGTGCCCTAGAAAAGCACCAAGGTAGAATTCTGGGTGCTTTTGAAAGTATAAGAAATTGCATGTCCTTAGCCATGCATAGTGTAGCTTATGCCTATAATCCTAGCACCCATAAGAAAGAATGACATTTTTGGAAGAAATTCCAGCTCGGTTGCTGATCTTAGCACTTGGGAGGTAGAGGCCTGAGGATCAGGAGTTAAAGGTCGGTCTCAGCCTTTGAACCCTGTTTCTGGAGGCAGGATGTAAAGGACCTAATGGAGTGGCAAAGGGGCCAGAGGGACCCAGAGACTGCAATTAGAGAAAGNCAAAAGAGTTGAGATTTATGTATCTATTCCACAGAGTCACCTTGTTGTCCCCAATTTATATAAAGTCAGATTTCAGAAACTGTTTTGCCTTAACCTCTCAGGTCAGCATTTCTTTTGTTTAGGTCAGTGGCTTCAACCTTCTTTGCTCATTAAAATTACCATGTGTTATTTTGAGAGAGCTGATGTTTGGGCCACTTCTCAAGAACATGCATTCCTCAGACCCAACTCCCAAGATTGTGGTTATTCATCTGGGGTAGGGAAAGCTGCCTAGATAACTTCATGTGCAGCCAAGAGTGAGAATCAACAGATTTAGTCTTTGTTCTGGTCACTTCAGGGAGCTCTAGGCTTGTTGGTGTCATCTCCATTATCATGTATTATTTCAGGAGTCTGGGTGTGAAATACTGTAAATATGTTACAGATTTTTCAAAGGATGCCCTTAAGTACTGAAACTACACAGGAGGGTTCCCTTTGGGTACTAGGCATGGCTNGAGTACACAGTATTTTTATTACTTTGCATAATTTTTTGATACATAAAAGCCTTTAAATCAATGATTTTCAGCTTGTGTTTCAACTTGTGGGTTTCGACCCCTGGGGGGGTCACCTAAGACCATCAGAAAGCACAGATACTTATATTTACAAATCATAACAGTAACAAAATTACAGTTATGAAATAACAATGAAATAATTTTATGATTGGGGGTCACCACAACATGAGGAACTGTGTTAAAGGATCACAGCATTAGGAAGATTGAGAACTACTGCTTTAAATCTTGTAGGTTTGCTGAAGATTAGTTGCTTTTCTACCATTGACAGTATAGAAATCACAATTTACAGTGTAGCCAGTAAGAGTCTGGACACAGAAGCTGGATTGCTGGTTGAGTTGGCCTCTGACAGATGCCTCAAGATCACTGCTCTCTTTTCCATGACTAGTATTGTAGGTCCCAAGAAACTTGCCCACAGGTGCTGCAACAGCTTTGAGATGACCTTAATCTGGGACTGGGGTATAGTCAGGAAGATGGCAGGGAGTGTTTTGTTGGCAGGTGCTGTTTGGGAGCAGTGATTCTGTGCCTGCTGGTGAGTGTGAGGGATGCCTGGGGAAAGGGCACTAATACTTGTTACTGTCTCCTGTGAATCAGGCTGCCAGAGCTGCTGAGGGAGAGAGCAAACAGAAGTTCTTCACTCAAGATATTAATGGCATCCTGCTAGAGTGAGTATCTGTTTGTCTCTGTTTTCTTAGTTAGAATAAAACANGGACACCAGATCCCTGTTTCCATAAATGATAGGCCTTACTAATCTTGAGCCACCGACATTATTAAANCGCTGTAATATATATATTGTCGTGGCATGTTGGAAGAGGATGAGATGAAAAGAGAGAGTGGCAGCCTGACAACCTCAGGTTTGCTCTGCGTCGGGGGCCTCTCAGGGTTCATCCTTGTTTTCTCCTGTGTTCCCAGTACATTTGATCCCATATGCTTTGCCCAGAGCCCCAAACATCTGAGGTACTTTGCTCTGGATTGAAAAGGACAACTACAAATCTAAACCAAATCTCTCTGTCAGGCCAACAGAGGATTTTGCCTGTGTAAGAACAGTTGTCGACTTGAGAATGTTCTCACAAATAGCCTCCACTGAGTAGGATGTGATGGACCTTTGGGCTCAGGAAGTACAGGGCCTCAAAGAGCACCTGAGGGTCTGGTGAGACATCTGTGTCAAAGAATCTACTTGAATGTGCCACATACAGAAAGCTCAGGCTTTTCCTGTTTGTCTAGCTGGAGAAACTAGACAGGTGAGGATTTTCCTGATCTCATGATCATGGAAAGAACTAGTAACTGAAAAATCAAAACATGCTAGAGAGGGCTGGAGAGATGGTTTAGTGGATAAGAGAATGTGCCGTTGCTCTTTCGGAGGACCTGGGTTTGGTTCTTAGCACACACATGGTGCCTCACGACTGTCCTTGACAACTGGCTCCTTAACTCCTGCTTCAGGGGATCCAATGCCCTCTTCTGGCTTCCACGGGTACCAGGCATGCATGTAATAAACACATATACTTGCAGGCAAAATATCCTGCATAAAAGAAAAATAAATCTTCAAAATATTGCTGGAAAATATTTCCTGACAATCCCAAGCAATTTATTATTTTCACTTTTAAAGCTTTTATGTTTTCCTTGTTAATGAAATTTAATATGCATATCTTTTATTTTGGTTTTGTTTTCTCTCTCTTTTTTCCCCCTTCGGTTTTTTGAGACAGGGTTTCTCTATGTAGCCCTGGCTGTAATGGAACTCACTCTGTAGACCAGGCTGACCTCCACCTCATGGAGATCCACCTGCCTCTGCCTCCTGAGTGCTGGGATTAAAGGTATGTGCCACCACCGCCTAGCACTTGGCTTTGTTCTCTTGACTACCTTTGACTTGGTCTTGTTCTTGACCTAAGAGCCTTGACTCCCTTTTCTTAGCCAAGTTCATTAAGCTTGAGAGTTTTTCCTTATGTTGCTGCTGGAGATTTTGTTGCTGTGGCTCTATGGTTACATTGTGTGATCATCAAGATACGGTTCAGACTGCCTTTGCTGCCTAGCTTTCTTCTCCAGTCTGCAACCTAAGGAAGAGGAAACTTGCAGCAAGCTGCAGGCCATTAATGACTGTGTTGTGTTCTTCAGCATAGAGGTGCAAACCCGGGAGCTTACTAGCCAAATCCGTTCTGAGGTGTTTGCTTATTTGGCTTCATTCCTACCCTGCAGCAAGGATGCTCTGGTCAAGCGTGCTCGGAAACTTCACCTCTACGAACAGGTGGGTGGCAGAGTCTGCATAGGGGTCACATATGCTGCACTGTCCCTTTTTGATAGCCTATTATGAGTCCTCAGTGTTAGAATGGTGCATGAGCCAAACCTGTACTGTGTCCTTTCTTTGCAGGGTGGGCGCCTAAAGGAACCGCTCCAGAAGCTCAAGGATGCCATTGGTAGGGCCATGCCTGAGCAGGTGGCCAAGTACCAGGATGAATGCCAAGCACACACACAAGCAAAGGTNGCTAAGTAAGTGTGTCTCATCTCACTTGGGCATCATTATCTTCTTATATCTCCTTTTACCCCCTCTTAAACTTACTTGTAGATGTGTGAGTCTGTGTGTGGAAATGTGCATATATTTGCATCGTCCAGAAGAATCAGATACCTTGGAGCTATAGTTACAGGTAGTTGTGAGCTGGGGAGCTGGGAACTGAATTTGGATCCTCTGCAAGAGCAGTACATGCTCTTCTTAACCACTGAGCCATCTCTCCGTGTCCCTGTCTCTTCTTTTTATACTTCTCAATATTTACTTACATTTCTAACACAATTGTAGTCTTTTCAGCACTTTCTGATCTTAAATCAATGAGAATATTGTAGAAGAGGGGAGGGGGGAAGCTGGTGGGCAGGAGGACCTGAGAGTTCCTTCTGTTCCCTCTGTAGGATGCTGGAGGAAGAGAAAGACAAGGAGCAGAGAGAACGGATTTGTTCTGATGAAGAAGAAGATGAAGAAAAGGGGGGCCGGAGGATAATGGGACCCCGGAAGAAATTCCAGTGGAATGATGAAATCAGGTGTGCACAAACTGGGACCTTGCGTCATTGGAGGGTTTGTGAGACCAGTGTCTGAGCCTGTCCCCATATTGCTAATGAAGGTTAGGATTAATTACTTTCATGGGTTGCTGAAAGCACACAGTGGCAACTGTGAAACAGCATTTGGGGTGGTGGGAAGTTTCTGATCTTTGTCTGCTTCTCAGGGAGCTTCTGTGCCAGGTGGTGAAGATCAAACTGGAGAGCCGTGATCTGGAGAGGAACAGCAAGGCCCAGGCCTGGGAGGACTGTGTGAAAGCTTTTTTGGATGCTGAGGTCAAGCCTCTCTGGCCCAAAGGCTGGATGCAGGCCAGGTGAGGCCCTTGTGGTAAGGCACGGTAGTCTGGGCTGACAGTGATCCCTTCCCTTAGAAGTCACTGTCTCATTGATTCAATTCTGATGTCACTTGAGTAGCTAGGGACATACTGTGATCTATAAAGGAGTCTTAACTTAGAAGAGAGATCTTACTTGTAGAGTTCAGTCCTTATCCTACTTTAGTTGGAGGATTGGCTGCATTCTGGTTTCCTCACAGTATGGATATTGTTTTGATGCAGTGGTTGTACCAGAGGCTGAGAGATGGAAGTCATCATGGTTCCAGAAGTTTCATTCACAAGGAGCAGTGCTGATTCCATGCTGGAGGCTAGTGTTGGGCTTCTGTCCCAGTAGCTCCTTCACAGTGTTGCCACCTATGAATGGAGCATGTCTACTTTATGTAGGGCGTAGGAGGTTAGATAAAGACAGTGATTCATTGGTGATTTGGACAGATGACAGAACCTTGAGAATTACTATTCTTTCCTTGTAGGTTAGGTTATATAAAGATAATTTTTGTTGAGTTTCTCAGGGGGAAAAAAGGCATGTGATATGTGCTACTTCACATTTTCTCCTTGGGTGGATTTAGAACATGAGTGAGAAAAGCACCACTGTCTTAGGGAATCTGTGGCTATGAGAGCTTGCAGCACAGCCATTGACTTTCTTGGTAGAGCCTAGATATTTGGCTTTAGGTAAGTTGGTGAGGCCATATTAGGCCCCTGGGCTGGACTGTGGCTCTCTAGTCAGCTAGATTAAGTGCCACTGAGTACCAAGGCCTACAGCGAAACTCTAGAAACAGAGTTATAGCATGCTGGGGCAGATATGGTACTGTAGCCCTTTTTCTTTCAGGACTCTGTTTAAGGAGAGCCGGCGAGGCCATGGGCACCTGACATCACTTTTGTAAGTACTTCAGAATTTTGTTTCTTAGGACACTGCTATTTTAATCTCCCCTTGTGGATCTCCTTTGAACCATATCTGTGTTCATTTCTTTGAACAGGGCCAAGAAGAAAGTAATAGCTCCCTCAAAAATCAAGGTGAAGGTGAGTCAGTTTGCTCTGGCCATGTGCCAACTGTTCTGAAGCCATGCTCAGGAAATCTCTTGAGTGATCATGGCACCTTGGTAAACTTCACCAGGAACAGTTATTCAGATGGCACTCTTGAACAAAGCAGATGTCTGAGCCACTTAACCCTTTCTACCCTCGGTTTTTCACAGCAGTATTCAGCCAGCCCAGTTCCTATGGGACTCAATAGGGTTTGAAGCAGCTTCAAAGGAGTGCAATACAGAGTCACTAAATGTGAAAGCTCAGCAGTGTAGTAGACCTCTTGGGGAGGAAGTATGCTCCTGCTGTGGGCCAGTTAGTTTGTAGCAGTAGCAGGAATGAGAAGTGGTAGCTCTGTTAGCTACCTGAGAGAACCACCCTGAAGTGCAATGGGTGCAATCTTAGACTTCGAAGAAACCTCTCAGTGGGGAACGTTGGTTCTTGCCAAACTTTTACCAGTTGAGGCTTGGGGTTTCCTTCGCCCTGCTTAAAGAGATTGCGAGAAGAGATGTTTACATTGTTCGTTCCTGAGTATCTGAAAGGTTCTTAGAATATATGATAAGATACTGTGTTAAATACTGGGATGTAGGAGCAGCGGTATAGATCCCATTCCTGTTCCCACGAGAATGGCTGGGGAGTCAGGTATTGAGGAAAAGTAAGTTAATTGAAAGTAATTCTCATCAGTCTAATTTCAGCCAGTAACATTCAAGATAATGTGAATGCCAGCAAACTGTCTTAGTTAGCTTTCTATTGTTGTGATAAAATACCATGACTAAAAACAACTTGGGGAGGAAAGGGTTTATTTTGCCTTACAGCTTATAGTCCATCATCCAGGGAAGTTAGGGCAGGAACTCAAGCAGGGCAGGAACCTGGAGACAAGAACTGATACAGAGGCCATAGAGGAGTGCTGCTTACTGACTTGCTCCTCATGGCTTACTCAGCCTGCTTTTTTACAGCACTCAGGACTGCCAGCATAGGAGTGGCACGATACCCATAGTGAGCTGGGCCCTCCTACATCAATCATCAATCAAGAAAATGCACTACAGGCTTGCCCACAGGCCAATCTTGAGTGGGTGTTTTCTCAACTGAGATTACCTCTTCCAAAATGACTCTAGCTTGTATTAGACAGTTGGTATAAAACTAGCCAACACAATATCTGAGCAAATCTTGTACTATGTCAGAAACTAAAAGAAAAATTTTACTGTGGCATGTATATACTTAGTGACAAAGCATGTTGGCTTAAAATCAACCTCCACTGGCTAGACACATGGCAGAGAGTACTACAAGGCAAGGCAGACATGGCCTACTCTCATCTATCACTTGTCTTGTAATTACCCAGTAAGCTTGAGTTCACTTGTTGATATCCTCGTAACAGGCCACTATTGGTGTCTTTGAATACTTCGAACTATGAGCATTTCTGCTTTCCTTTAGGAATCATCTGCTAAGCCTGACAAAAAAGTTTCCATTTCATCAGGACAGCTTGGTGGTCCTGTTACTTTGCTCTCAGAACATCAGGGCGGAGGCCTGAGCATTGGGGCAACCAACAGGGAACTTTCATCCCAGGCAACTTGTGGCCTCACTGACCCTGTTCCTGTCACCCTGGANGACTCATTGGATGAAGACTTAGTCCGGAATCCAGCCTCTTCTGTGGAAGCTGTGTCTAAAGAGCTGGCTGTATTGAACAGCAGAGCAGCCAGCAGTTCTGAATTCACACTGCCTGTACCCTCCAAAGCACCAACAGAAAAAGTTGCTGGTGTTTTGTGTACAGAAGAGAAACGGAACTTTGCAAAGCCCAGCTCTTCTGCACCACCACCCACTAATGCTCTGCAGTCACCTCTCAATTTCCTGGCTGAACAGGCTCTAGCACTGGGGCAGTCCTCTCAGGAGAAAAAGCCAGAGAGTTCTAGCTACAAAGAGCTGTCTTGCCAAGCTACCCTCAGCAAGGGTATGTCTGAGTTGCACCAGTCCAAAGCAAAGCACCACAGTTTGCCACGGACGTCTCATGGATCCCAGGCAGCAGCTCCCATGACTAGCTCCCAAGTCAAAGTCTTTCATGTAGGCACTCAACAACAGAAAAGCTTCACACCCCCAGCCCCCTTTGTCAACAAACTACAAGGCCCAAAGGCTGCATCTCCACACTGTCATCGTTCTCTCCTGCAGCTGGTAAAGACAGCAGCCAAAGGCCAGGCCTTCCATGCTACTATGCCAGCCTCCTCCGGAAGTTCACCAGCCTCCAGCAGCAGCTCTCATAAGACCACAGCTTCATCGTCCACTACCCTGAGCCATCCAGCAAAGCAGCATCCAGCCAGCTCTGTGGGGTCATCTTATAAGAATAACCCCTTTGCAGGCTCAGTCTCTAAACATGGGGCTTCTTCTAGCAGTTCATCGCCTGGAGGAGCCCAAGTGCAGAGCTCTGTTTCTGGGACCTTGCTCCCTGGTGTGCAGTCTCCCTCAGCAGGACAGCCTTCAAGCCGAGNTGCCCCAAGTTCTGCTGTGAAAAAAACACCTGTTTCTCAGAAGCTGACTCTGGTGGCTCCGCCTGGAGGTCCAAATGGAGATTCTGGTGGTGGGACACAGGGAGTGGCAAAGTTACTGACCTCCTCCCTGAAGCCTGCTGCAGTTAGTAGTGTGACATCGTCTACCTCCTTGCCAGTGAGTATCCCAGCATTGCAACCTGCCCAACTGCAGGGGATTTGGGGAAATGTGATCTGAAACAGAAAGTCAGGTGGGGACAGTAAGTGAGATTAGACAATGGAGAGAGTACTAGATTTCCTGTTTAGTCTCACTTTTACTGGTGGTTGGAGGACCAGTATAACATGAATGTCTTGTTAGCAGGGGAGCTCGAAGGGAAAAGGGAAGGAAGGGAATAACCATTTGGCATTGGGTCCCTGGAAAGACTGAGCCTGTAAGGAGTAGAATAAGCACCAGAACCTGCCTCTGCCCTCTGAATCAAAGATGGAAGTACCTTCAGCTATTAGGTGGCAGTCAGGAAGTGTTTATGCCTCAGCACGAACTGGTAATACCTTCTGGTTGCAGTTCTCTGATTGGCTTGAAGAACTCTGTAGGTCAAAGGTGATTTGACAGAACCTAGCAGGGAAGGTGTCTTGTGGGGTGTGCGTATGTAAAATTACAAGTCTGGCAGGGTAGTGTTGCACATCTATAATCCCAAAGATAGAAGCAGGAGAATCAGGAGTTAAATGTCTGTCTTGGCTACATATCTAGTTTGAGACCAGCCTGGATACATGAGACC
>LZPO01087157.1:618649-632303 GCA_001675575.1 Neotoma lepida
TATGTTTTATATTTATATATCTATGTGTTTATATGTGCATTATGGATATCTACATGGTATATATGTATATTATATACTATATATAATAACTATACATATTGTTTATTTATTGAGGCAGGGTTTCTCTGTTTAGTCTTGGCTGTCCTGGAATTTACTCTGTAGACCAGGCTGGCCTCAAACTCAGAGAGATCCATCTGCCTCTGTCTTCTGAGTGCTGGGATTAAAGGGGAGTGTCACCACTGCCAGGCTCATACATTGAGGGAGACCGGCTGCTCCCTCTTTTTTCCCCAGGGTACTCTTGAGGAGGAAGAAGTGAGAAGTACATAGATAGAAATATAGAGAAGAGAGAGACAGAAAACATAGGATAGCTCTGGAGGGCCTGGATCCTAATCCATGGCCCCTTCTGTCTCTACTAAAGGGCTTTTNAAAGGAATGCCAAGGGGTGGAGCAAAAGACCTCCCCCCAGCACAGCCACGTGCAGACCATCCCAAACACCTGGTGACCTTACACATGGTCAAGCCATCCCCTAATGCAGCCCTGCTGTGTAAAGCAAGCTCAGATCTCACTAGGAAACCTTTGTGGGCTCCAACAATACATGGTATATTTCTTCTCTGCTTCACAAAAGAAACATATTTACTATTTACAATTATCTCTGTACCCTGGAAGCTCCTAGATGCTGGCTCATAGAGACTTCTTCATTTCTCTTTTGAGTGCTGAGTTGTAGGGACTCTCCCAAGTGAGGTTCTTATTGTGTGTGTTTCCTCCCCAGAAAGGAACCGGAGGGGCAGTGCTGCTGTCCAACACTTCTCCCTTAAACCTGCTGCCTTCATCCTATAAGTCCAACAACCCCAAGCTTCCGGGAGCTATGAACTCAAACTCACTGGGAATCATAACCCCATTTCCACTTCACGTGCTCTCCTTCAGTTCAGACTCTTCTGCCAAAGCAGGAGTTTCTAAGGATGCCATTGTTACAGGCCCAGCCCCTGGGACCTTCCACCATGGCCTCAGCCACAGTAAGTTATTGTCTCCTGCCTCTGTTCCTATGTTGTGTGACATGTTGGGTCCTATATGTGTTTGGTGTGTCTTTGGGAGCACCCCTGTCCCGGGAAGCTGCTTAGTGCCCAGTATAGCTGTTTTGTTCCAGACTGGCCCACAGGTTGCCTGGGGCTCTGGATCTCCCAAGCTGCTTTTCTGTTCTGTCTTCAATGTGTGTGTTTTGTTCTCTCCCCTCCTGTTTTCTCTCAGGTCTTCTGGCTGGCTTGCACTCCAGCCCACCCCACACAGCGCCTCTCCCACATGCTGCTGTGTCCACCCATGTCCCACAGAGTCTGCCAGGTAAATGCCAGATGGGCAGTGTTCCATGAGTCCCATGCGCCATACCCCTCCACCCTTAGGTGCTTTGCTGCTGGCGCTTTTAGCCATCTCTGNTTCATCATCATTGTTTTGTATTTTGTTTTGTCTTTTGAGGCTCTGGCTCTTTGGCTTTGGGTTCCACAATAATACAAGCCTGTACTACCAGAGGCTTTTCCTGGTTTCCTATTGGAATGGCCACTGGGTCTGACTTAGCCTGTGTGATAACAGTATATGATAGAGCCTGAGCATGAAACAGAGATTCTCCAACCCTTAAGATGCATTTAAAGAGAAGAAAGGTAATGGTGACTCTTGTCCAAAGGTTAACCAAGCACTTCAGGGCCTTCATGGTGAAATACTACACACCTGCCAGGCATTGTCAGGGGGCAGATACTCTTTGAAAGGAATAAATATCCACAGAACAGGGAGAGAGCATAGTACCTGATTGAGAGAGTTAGTATGTACCTGTAAGAGAAGCAGCTTTTGGTCCACCCTAGTGTAAACCGTCCTTTAAAACAGACTTGGAAACACACCAGGAATAAAGCCAGTGTCTTCTGGAAGTAGGCAGCTCTAAAAGCCCTGGGTACTTGCCAGCTTGAAAGCATGAGAATGGGGAATAGTTACCACAGGCAGGCATCTTGTAGTAAGTGGACTAGCCTCACTCTGTCCTGATTCCTGAATTCTTGCATGTAGACAACCTCATGGGATTTTGGCTTAGGATTCCGATGAAAACCTGATTTTGTCCTAGTGTTCTTAGCACTTCAGACCTGTTCCAAACAGGTCGCAGGGCTATCTATACTGGGGAGAGGAGGGCTGAGCTTAGGGAACATGGGGATTTGTATAGGGCAGGAGTCAGACGCAGACTCTGGGGCTGTGTGTGCCTTTGACCTGCTCATGGACAGTCTGGGCTCACNGCTCCTTGTCGCTTTGTGATCTGCCCTTGTACCTACATCTTAAAGCTGAGATCTCTGTGATGAATGCCAGAGGCCTTGTTAGGATGAGGGTGAGTTTGTAGGTTTCCACAAAGGGAAACCCTTTGAGGCTTCTTTGAGGAGCAAAGCCAGTGTCAATAGTCATTCCTTTCCTCTGAAGAAGCAGCCACATCTGAGGACTTTTCTCTACACCGGTGGCTGCCACTTGAATTAAGTGCAGTGTGGGTGCCTCCCCAGCCCGGAGAGCCTGTGTGGTGTGAAAGTGAGATGTGCTACCTTCACTTGCTTTGGAAATGGCCCTCTTTGAGAGAAACAAAGTAATTGAAGAGCCACTGGAAACAGACTCTGGGTCTGTGGAGTTTTCAGTCAACAGAGCGGNGAGGGAGACTGATAGAAAGGGAAAGAAAAACATTTCTTGTACCATTTTACTGTTCGTTCGTGTGTGTGCTCCTCCTCCCTCCATCTGAAGGGTTGGGGATGTAGTTCAGTGGTGGAGCATTTGCCTAGTATGTATAAAGCCCCGGGTCCATTACCAGTACCACAAGGAGGAAAAGAAAAAAACATTGGAGGCAATCAGAAGAGCAGCCATGCCAAATGGGTTAGCAGGGAGCTGAGACTTGTTTCTGCTCTGCTTTCCCTTCTTCCCGTGTGGGCTTGTTGCTGGTACTTTTGGCTTTGTCCCTGTGGTACCTGAGTGCATTTTGATGGCAAGAGAATGAACATTGTCTGGGTTCTGTGGTCATCAGGCCTTGCAGTGGCCATTTCATGTTGCAGAGTGCCTGTTCTATAGATCGTGCTCTGCAGCCCCCTGCCTGCACAGTGCTAGTGTTCATGCATGATGCAAGGAGCAATTCACACAGCCACTGTTTGGAGACATTTGCTACTTAGGTTCCCTGTGAAGTTTGTTCTTGCCNTCTTTGTAAAGAATATTCTGTTTTTGTTTATTCTTTTCCAGATGCTTCACAGCTTCATGGGAAAGGGCCTGTTGTACCGAGGAAATTGTGACCACTTTGGAGGATGGAATCAAACTACATAGGTCTAGGAGGAAGCCCAACACGTAGGTCTCTGGTAACAGACATTTGCTGTGCTCTTCCTGCCCACTGCTTTTCTTCCAGAGCAGGAACAAATTTGAAATAGAGCACTTCTTAGCACTTCTGATGGGCCTTCAACCGAGGGGCAGCTTCTGCTGCTCACAAAGCACTTACTGACCTGGTGCTCTGGGCCTCATGGCTTTGTCGCTGGACGACATCAAGGGGCAGCTCTGGGCTGGGAAGTGTGCCTAGACTGTGTTGGGAAGCACGGTGTTCATGAGCTCCTGTGGCAGATCTGTTGGCTACTGGGTTCTAGGTCTGCCCAACTCCTGGCATCTGGTGTGAGTATCTCAGAGCTCCCTACTGGTCAGGGACTCTTTCTGGCCACAGTAGAATCCCTGGATGGTTGTGATTCTTTTCCATCCTCAGGCTGTGTGCTCAAGAGGACAAGACTCAGGCCAGAGCCACAGGTGGGAGACCTTGCAAAATACTAAGAACACCTAATGTGTGCTCTTGTAGGGGCCAATTTCTCCTCAGAACATGACAATGAAGCTCTTAGAGAGAAAAAGATCTTTATAGATTCAACAATCGTGGTAGGATTTTTAAACACACCTATCTTGGGCTGTTTACGTCATTACCATTGAATGCATTGGATAGAATGGGACTGCTCTTCACACATCACATTATAGGAAGACTTAATTCCAGTGCCTTTTTGGTGGAGCAGACTTTGACAACTCGAATCTATCCATTCAGCCCACTGAGTGGATCTGAGATGAAGACCTTTTTTAAAGCTAGTCTGTATTTAAGACAGTTTTATTTAATTGGGTTTTTTATGACTGCACATCATAATCTGTGCTGTCCTGACTTGAAAGTCATCTGAGTCCCCAAATCCCAGGTTCCCATGTAGCTACAGCTGTTTTGTTTTTCTAGAGTTGATGCAGGTGGGCTACAGGGGAGCCCCTCAGTTCTCTGTGTCTCAGAGCCCAGGGGTTCCAAGCCACAGGTAGACATTCCACTCTGTCTTAGAAATCTCTCTCTGGCAGAGCCGCAGGACAGGCTTCTCTGAAGGATCTGCCACAGAGAACAGGTCTGGGGTACTGGTGTTCTCCACACAACGAGCTTCTGTGTGGACTTAGGGGGATGTGCAGAGGGTCTGGAGAGTGNACAGAGGACAAAGATAGACTACAGAGCTTCCATTACTAGGCTACCACACTCACCCAGTGGCTATTTCATATGGACTTGGAGGGCCCTTGCCTATCCTGTAAATCTACCACACAGTGAGTCTGGCTGACTGCTTAGCCAGACAACATTTGGGAAGGTGATCAGCACTCTCAGTGCACACCCAGGGTGAGTCAGGTGTGCTTTTGGTTCCTGCCTCAAGGGTCTGGAACTCAGTAGCTCTCCATTCCTGTGGAGGTGGCCACCTTTCCACCTTACTGGGAGCAAGACCTTTGTCAGTTCTTTGGTCCGGCCTCTTCTGATTCCTTTTTGTATGGAAGAACCAATTGTTTTCACATTGGGCCATGTGGATTCCTTATCCTTTTATTACATATATTTTTTGCAACTTGGATTTCCAGTTTGTTTACAGAATAGTCTTAGGTAGTAGCAAAAAGAGCCAAAGAAGAGATTTGTATAGCTGAGCTCTAAGCCGAGCTGAGGCCGCCAGCAAAGCTGAGCAGTGGGAACTCTCCAGGCTCCTCTGCCCGTCAAACAACGGGCCCCAGCACCCCACCACTTTGGTGCTCCCTCCTCCCCATGTGCCACTGCGTGTGCAGCTAGAGCAGGATGCCCTCATCTTTAGGAATCTAGCGATGCCTCTTGCCTCAGGGAAACGTTTCTTTGATGGGGAGTTTATGAGATTTCTTTTCCTTGTTTATGCTTTATTTGTGGTAATGAAAGAGTGAGTGACTTAAACAGCCATGGCCAGGGAGACCTGCGGCCCCGGCTACAGCAGAGGGTGGGGNTAGAGAGCGCTCAGTGGGATGCAAGGGTTTCTTTGGTTGGTGCAAGGCTCTGAGCACTTAACCAGGTGTGGCCGTTTCTTAGGTGTGAGAGGGGCTGTGGCTTTTGTGCAGCAACTATGTTGGTGTTAGGGGGTGGTGTGGAAATTGTTAATCTTGTATAAAGCAACTCAATAAATTGTTTTGAGGTTTCCAAAATGTATTTCCTCATTCTTTTGTTTCTATTGTATTTGCAAGTGATTCTTCAGTGCATAGGAACCCTGGTGTCCATGGAATGCCCATTGTGGCTGAGAGCCAAGAATCAGCCTCGTGTAAAGGAATCATACTTGCTCTGAGTTAGAATCAAACCACCAGATTTTTATTTTCATGCCATAAATAAAGTTCCCTATCACTTCCCATTTTCTTACATAATACATGAGATACAGAGAAGCAGAAATTTGTTTAGTGAACAATCAACTTCCATATATCTAAATGCCAGTGAGATAATGAGGACTTGTAAGGCACTGAAAGTAAGGCTAACACACCATCTATTACTAAGATCTAGGAAACAGTCATTGATGCTGTCTTTCTGGCACATTCTGGGTAGCTTTCTAACACCAGGAGCCAGGCATTGTAGATTCTGGACACATTTTCTAGTGTCTGTCTCATGGAAAGAATCACTACTGAGCAGGCAATGCTGATAGTTTGATCCCAGCCAGAAAGCTGAAATGGTGAGGTCAGCAGCCCTGATGACCCAGTCTTGATGAGTGGAAAGAAACAGAAAGGAGGCCTTCTGCCCTCAGTGTCGCCATGTGCCATGCTACAGCCCATGCTGTTTTGGTGAGTGTGTCTGTAATATTTTCTTGTGCTGTAGTTTCCAGCTATAAGCACTGATGGTGGGAGCATATAGGAAAGGGAGAGAAGAGAATATCAAGGTTATTAAATCATCAGAGGTGGGAGCAGGTCAGTCACTTAGACTGAATAATGCCTACCCAGCTGGTGTCTGCTGGTATTACAATAGCTGCACTGTAAGCAGTCTGATTCAGTGTGGATAAAACACTTAGCTCAGAAGCCTGCATGAGGACTGGGAAGCAGTAGACACCCAGGAGGTTGCTGAGTAGGAGCAAGCCAGCCATTCCCCTCCAAGGAAAGCCAGGCAGAAGAGCTGGGCCTACTTCTGCCCAGAAACCAAGACTGCCAGCTCCTGAATGGACATATCCTTGTTGACATAGCGGTCATACTGAGCAGGGGTTAGCTTTCCACTGCGCAGAGCATCCTCAATAGAGAACTTCTTGCCAGACTTCCTGTCATGGATCACTGATGACTCCCCATTAGGGCCTTTCACTGATATCTCTTCCCAGTCACACTCCTGGCTTCTGAGCTTCACAAACATGTTCCAGTCGATGAGCCCAGCCCGGTGGGCCTCTTCTGGGGACAGCTCACGGCCTGTGTCAGGGTCAATGACCACTATGGAGCGTCTCAGGTGATTCTCCCTCTGCTCTCTCTTGACGGCCACAGAGCCCAGGCGCCTCTGCAGTTCATCGATCTCCAGATCCTTGTCCTTGGACATCTTCTTGAGGTCATCCANTTCCTTCTCTAGGGACCACAACCTAGAGTTGAGGTGGGTTCCAGAGTCTACCATGGTAATGTTCCTCAGATCTCGAGTTTCTGTTGCTGCCATCTCAATCTCTGATTGGAGTCTCCGGGTCTCCAGCTGCAGATTTTGCCGCTCTAGCTGCAGCTTGTGGTTTTCTTCTCTCAGGAAATCCAGTTCCTTGGATGACTTAGAATTGTAGAATTCTAACTCAGATAACTTGGCTTCCAGACGGGTCATCTCTACATCCAGCTCCCTCTTGCTCCGGCTTTCTTCTTCCAGGCTCTTCTTGAGCCTCTGGATCTCTTGCTCAGTGTCACCCTTTTCCACCTGGACACTCTCAGAGAAGACCACCTTTTCCTTGATCTCTGTCTTCTCCAGGGTAGCCAGCTTTCTACGAAGGGGTTCAAGCTCACCCTCCAGTAGCTGCCTCCGGTGCCGCTCTTCCTCCAACTGGGCTCGGAGCAGGGCATGCTCCCTGGTCTGCTGTGGGTCCTGCTGCAGCACCACCTTCTGTGTATGGGTCACCTTCTCACCAGCCTTGGCCTCCTCCTGCTCCAGTGCAGCCAGCTGCTGCTGCAGCCTCTGCACCTCCAGCTCAGCTGCCCTGCGTGCCTGCCGCTCACGCTCCAGTTCCTCCAACTGCCTCTCCAGCTCTGCTCGGTGGTGCTGTAGCCTCCGCAGCTCCACACGCAGCTTGTCAATCTGTCGCAGCTCGGCATCAATGCTGTCTGTGAAGGCGGTCACCTCAGCTCTTAAGTCTGGCTCATCTTCATACTGTACCACTTCTTGGCGTACAACCCTTTCCTTGCCCTGTGCCAGCTCTTCCTCTTTGCATCGGATCTTCTCTTCCTGGGATGCCCGTTCCCCTTCTAGGTCCACCTGTTTCTTCTGTTCTTCCAATAGCTTTATACGCAGAGACTCTACCTCCTTCTTGGTTTGGGGGTCTTCTTGAAACTGCAGGATTTCCTGGACCACCTCTCTAGTCTGCACCTGCGGCTTGGTGTCCTTCAGGGCCTGGATCTCCTGTTTTAGCTGGTAGATCTCCAGGTCACACCTTTCTATTAGCCTGGTCTTGTCCATGATCTCCTCCCTGAGCCGCTGGAGCTCCTGCTCAGTCTCTGGGTCAGTTGTGTATTTAATGACCTCTTTGGTCACCTCTTTGACTTCTACTTGTGGCCCACGCTTCCGTAAGGCTTCCAGCTCACTCTGGTAGCTCTTCAGCTGCTCCTCAGCACCCCTGAATTTGCGCTCCTGCTCCACCAGCTCCAGGCGGAGGTTGGCCACTTCACTCTCTGCCTTGGGGTCTGGCCGCACAATCTCCCGGACCTTCTCCTGTACCACCACCTTGGCATTCTCCTCTTCCAGTGCCCATATCTTTCTGAGAAGCTCCGTCTTCTCCCGCTGGCCAGTGCGCGCCTTAGCAGCCTCATCCTCATACTGGCGGGTGAGGTTGTTGACCTCCCTCTCTGTGGCTGCGTCTTTCTCTACCTTGAGTACCTCCTTGACAGTGATCTTGCCTTCTGCCATGGCCCGTTCTTTCTCTAGTCTCCTGAGCTTGGCCTGCAGGAAACTCAGTTCCTCTTCCTGCTTCTCCCTGAGTATGCCCTCTTGCTGGTACTCCTCCTGCAGCCTCCGGTGTTCTGCCTCCAGCTGAGGGTCATTCTGNAGCTTTACCACCTCCCTTTCGGTGACCTTCTCCTGCACCCTGCTCTTCTCAGCAGCCAGGGCTGCCACACGCTGCTGTAGGAGGAGCACCTCAGCCTCTCGGGCACCTTTCTGCCGCCGCAGTACCTCTAGCTCCTCCCGAAGCTGCAGGACCTCATCCTCCTGGGCTCTGTCTGGCTCAATGCGCAAGACCTCCTTGACCACATACTCTTGTCCCCCGTCCCTGGTCTCCTGCTCTAGGGATTGCAGCCGAAGCTGCAGGGCTCCCAGCTCCTCCTGCAACAGCTGGTTCTTGTGTTGTTCATCAGCCAGGGTCTGCTGCAGCTGCTGGAAGCTTTCCTCCAGGGTGGGGTCTGGAACCTTCTTCAGCACCTCCTTCCTCACCAATGACTCCTGAGGCCCCTGATCTTTCAGGGTCTGGATTTCCTCTTGGGCACTCTTGACCTCGTTTTCCAGCTGCTGCCTTCGCTCCATCTCCTCCTCCAGTTCCTTCTTAATCTTCCATGTTTCCTCTGTGCTGGAGCCCAGCTTGCCCCCTTGCAGGGTCTCACGGGTCATTCCTGCTTCTGGCTGCTATGGCAGAAAAGACAATGTATGGTTAGAGACAGGCAGGTCTACTCACCTAGAACAGGTTGGGCTAGTTGTCCTGTGGTCTTCTGGAGACTCCACTAGTGTTCTCAGGTTACTTTTACTCTCTCAAAAATTGATTAAGAGGCTGGAGAGATGATTCAGTGGTTAAGAGCATTGGCAGCTCTTACAGAGGTCCTGAGTTCAATTCCCAGCAACCACATCACAGCCATCTGTAATGGGATCTGATGCCCTCTTCTGGCATGCAGGTGTACATGTAGATAAAGCACTCATAGACATAAAACAACAAAAAAAAATCTTTAAAAAATATTGAATAAGGCAAAATTTTGCAGGCACAGAGGAATTTGAAGCAGTCTCCCACCTCTGCCCTGTCCCTAGGGGATGTCTGTTGTCCTTGGAGACATTTTCAGTGTATGATTTTAGTGAGCTGCACATTTATTTCTTCTACGCAAACAGTAGTCTGTTCTGCCATTACTGACTGTTTCTGCCATTACTGGGCAGAGTACCATCTTGGCTCAAGGTGCCACCACATCATTGCTTAATAGCAGTGTTTCCACTGTGTGGACACAGTTTAAGCCAGCACACTGCTGAGGAGTGTTGTTATTTCTAGTTTCTTGATATGTCAGATAATACTGTCATAAATGTCATCAAGTCCTAAAAGGTAACTTTTGGGGCTGGAAGGATCAAGTCCTTGGAAGCACAAGGACTTGAGTTCTGTCCACAACACTGATAGGAAAATGTTGGGTGTGGTGCTTTAGTGTGTGTGCATTTGTAATCCCAGCACCAGGGAGGTGCTAACTTGAAGCTCCCTGGGGCTTGCTGGCCAGCTAGCGTAGCCTAATTGATAAGTTCCAAGCCAATAGGAAACTTTGTTTAACAGGAGATAGATGGCATTCCTCAGGATGGCACTTCAATTGTCCTTTGCCCTCCACACACATGAACATGTACGTGTACCTGCACATATGTGAATTCATATGCACAAACACAAACATGCCATTAAAAATAACTTNGGGGGCTAGAGAGATGGCTCTCTACTTGTTGCTTTTACAGAGGACCCAGGTTCAATTCTCAGCACTCACATGGTGGCTCACAACCATCTGAAACTCCAGTTATAGGGGATGCAATGCCTTCTTCTGACCTCCTTGGGCACCAGGCACACATGTGGTACATTGATAGATGAACTAAGATGGATTACCTGTCTCAGGAGAGTCAGTGCAAACTCTAAGTTCTGCAGCCTCTGTCTGTTGATGGCATTAACCTCTGTGAACTTGGCAGCAAGAGCAGCTTCCTACAGAGAAATTTTAGGAGAGCAGTTAGCAGGCAAGCCAACAGGCTAGGAGAAAAATAGAGCACTTGGACACAGGCTGGGAAGAGCCTGGCAAGTGGGGAAAGGAGTGGTACTTTGCCATTCCTACCCATAGCTCCANCCACTGGTGGAGAGGTAGACTCAGAAGACCCAGGTTGAGTCTTGGTCCATGACCCTTGAGCAAATCTTTCCAAATGCTCTTTTCACATGTATTGTGGTCTGTACTGTTCTCCAATACAGACTTGCACAGGGGAGCAAGATGGCAGCTTTCCATGTGTCTGGCACTGGGCCAGAACCCCTACCAGGCTGTCTCTTAGGCATATTGATATCACTGCCCAAAAGCAAGTTCTTCCTCCTCTTCCACATGTATCACAGAGGCCTGCATCCAGAGAGCCCTTGGCAGTCTGCACTCTGAGCTCACCTCTTCCTTCACCTTGGCAGCAGGAGACTGCAGCCTGGCTCTCTTGTTCACATGGCTGTTCCGTCCATTCTCCAAGTCCAGCAGGGACCTTAGCTTCTCTGCTTCAAGCTCGTAGTCCTGGGTAAAAGAAAGANAGTACGGTAGCGAGCTAATGGCAGCAAAGAGGAAGCGGTAATGATTTATGCTCCCTCTAAAGACTCTGACCTGCCCTTGGCCAGGACCTGGTTTTACAGTCTTGCACATCTTTCTTGCATCTGTACCTGAGCTGGCTGCCAGGAGGTCCTGAGAGCTACTAAGACAGTGATGATAAGTTGCTACCTCACTCAGCGACATTCATACAAGAAAATGTGCCCTGCAATTTCCACTACTGCAGAGACACAAACTGAGTGATTCTTGAGGCCTTCCAACAGGCCCAGAGGCCAGATGCTGCTTCCTTAGTGAACAACCACATCCTGAACCTTTCCTCCTCTCCTCCCCACAGACCTTGACATTTCCCATCAACTAAGCTTGTTCACACGGACGTTTCTGCATAAGGCTCTGCTAGCTTGTTTTCCTGTTACAAATAGAGCTGTCACACAGTTCTGTTTGGTGTACATTATTCTGTTGTTTTGTTTTACGGTAAATACCCCCAAAGAGTTTACTGTTTCAAAGATAACTCTGATGATACTGGGTGCCTGGTGCCATATTGTTTTGTCAAAGGNCTGGACCTACACATGGCTACTCCCCATTTCCCCAGCAATCTACCCAGATTTCTCTGCGTCTCTTAATGCNAAAGCCCCTCCTCTGCTCTTAACAGGGTTCATGGCTCACCTTCACAGCTTGCTGGTACTGCTGGGAATCCACATAGACCTTCTGCACCTCCTCTTCCCTGCTTGCTATCTCATCAAGCAAGTTCTGTAAAACAAAAGATACTGGAAACCAAAACTGAACTGCATGTGTGCACGCGCGCGCGCACACACACACACACACACACACACACACACACACACACACCTCATCAAAATTCTGAATCCTTAGAACCTAAAGTCAACATGCTATAGTTCCAAGTGTAATGATGACTTTTTTGTATACATTTGTTCACCACAAAGGGTAATGCCAAGGCCTGGAGCAAGGGCCATGAAGATGCTTATCTATGCCAGGAAACAGGTGTTTATTGTGCTCTGAAATGCCAGGCACTGCTCTGACAGAGTATGTAATCCTCTAGTGAGCTTGTAAGCCAAGGCTGAGGAGCTTGTTTGAGAATGAGGAAACAGAAGCCCAGGAAAGGACAGCAAGTTGAATTTCAGCCACGGGATTTCTCTCTGTCTCTGTCTACCTCTGTGTGTACACATGAGGAGGCTAGAGGTCTACATTCTGTATCCTCCTCTATTGTGCTCTACTTATTTCTTGATACAGGGTATCTCACTGAACCTGGAACTCCATCAGTTTGGCTATGCTTGCAGGCTAGTGACTTTCACAGATCCATTTGTCCCTCTTTCCTCCCTCAGTGCTAGGATTATAGACATGCTTAGCCATGGCTGGCTTTTTAGGTGGATTTTGGGGATCAAATTCAGGTCCTTGTGTTTGCATGGCAAATACTTTTCTGACTAAGTCACTTAGCCCCAGCCGATGGGTTTCTGAGGTCCTTGTTGCACTGAAGAGGCAGGAAGCCCAACTTTGATAGTGAGATCTTCCCCACAGGGTTCCTTATGTTTTGGTTGTCAGGCACCATGTAGCCAAGCCACATGAGTATCTGTTGGGTCAAGCCCTGTGAAGGGCACCAAGAGGGAAGAAGTGATCGAGACATGCCGTGCTTTTGAGGTGACACAGAAAGCTGTAGCCCAGTCCTTTGTCTTGCCCCATGGAGCTTGAGGACTTCTGATCCTCCCGAACATGCACTACAAAGTTGAAGCAGCCATCTTACCTTCTGGTTCTTCAGCTTGGTCTCCACCTGGCTGAGGCTGTCTGTCTCCTGGGGCTGGTAGCTGGGGGTGTTAGCCAAGAACTGGAGCACTTGGTCATAACCACGACGGTACTCATTGTAGGCTGCCCTGGCAGTCTGCAGGCTCTGAGCCCTGAAGGGACAAAGCCAATCAGGTCCACATGGCAGGCAGAGCCTCACTGACCCTCAGTTTGGGGGGGGGTTCTTTCTTGTTTGTATGTGTGTAGGTGAATAGGTCAGATTGACTGGCCAGTGAGCTCCAAAGGGTCCACCTGTTTCCACCTCCCCAGCTCTAGGATTATAAATCCATGCCACCATGCCTCCTACCCTTTTCATGTGTGCTGGCATTAAAACTCAGGTCCTCATGTTTGTGTGACAAGGACTGTTCTGACTGAAGCTATCTTCCTAGCCACACTGAGTTTTAAAAGAGTAGAAAAGCCAACTGTAACTGAACTGGACAAACTTTAAACAGTCACCAGAAAGCAATGGTTAANCATGGATTAGTAACGGGAGGGTTAGGAGCTGCATCCTGACAGACACAGGGACCCAATGTGTATCACTTGAGCAAAGGGAGGCCACAATGGAGGCTGGGAGATCCTTTAGTTCCCTCAAGATGAAAATTTCAGCATTGCTGGGGTGCAGCAAAAGCAGTACTTTTACAGTGTTAAATGCTTCCTTGAGGCGAGCAGCGGCCCACACTGATGCTGCCACATCTACCTGCCTTTAGAGACATGTGGAAAGGTGGGTGGGTACTAGGGAGGCACTTCAGTGGGAAAAAGCACTTGCTGTGCAAGCCTGATCACCTGGGTTCAGCTCTCCAGGCCCCATGTAAAAGCCAGATATAGTAGCATAGGTGTCTGTAATCCCAGTGTTCCTACAGGGAGATGGAGGGGATGGGGGGAG
>LZPO01087157.1:638940-648964 GCA_001675575.1 Neotoma lepida
AGGGATAGATCCTGATCACACTGTCAGGGGCCCCTCAAACAGATCCAGCTACACAACTGCAGAGAGTCTAGCCCAGTCCTGTGCAGGTTCCACAGCTGCCTCTTAACTCTTAACTCTTAGACACAGTCTTAGCCCACCTCTTACTCAGGCCACAGAGTGAAATGGAACCAGCAAAAGGGAGCACTGTTGACAGCTGGCTCAGCACCAATCTCTTTCAACTTCAGTTTTGTTTGTTTTTGGGACAAGGTCTCTTGTAACCTTGGCTAGCTTCAAATTCACTATGTAGTCAAGGATACTTTGAACTTCAGACCCTTCTGCCTCTACTCCCAGAGTGCTGAGCATACAAGTTTGTGCATCATCCATGCCTGGTTTCTGCAATGCAGAGGATTGAACTCCANGGCCTCATGCGTGCTAGATCAGTGTTCTATTCACTGAGCTACATCCCTAGCCCCTCAGTTTCCCCTTGGGGAGCCATCACTGCCTCTCCCTAGTCCAAGTGGCACACCTCTTCTGTATTCCAGTCTCCAGATGGACATATGGTAAGGTCTGGCCAATGAGAAGCTGACATTCCCCAGCCACAGGGACNGGCTAGAGCTGTCTCGCATTACAAAGTGGGCCAATGAGGGGCTTCCCCAGGACTCTAGCTAGAATAGCTTGGGTGGTTGAGCTGCTAAGGTGAAGATAGGGCAGTGTGGGCAGGGAAAGGACATAGGGGGAGCATATCTACCCCCAAGTGAAAGGGTGGACAGAGAGTGACACCTATGGGAGATGATTGCTTGAGGCCCTAGGTCTAGCTACTCCTAAGACTTGTGTGCTATAGGTCCAGGTTGTCTGGGGTTCCAGATAGTGACTGACCTGGTCACCCTCAAAGTCGCAGAGAGCCTCCACAGGAATGGGCTTGAGCGGTGTTTCACGGCGGTACTTGAGTGGCACTATTTGCTGTCCTCGCCTCTGCAGCCCCCGAACCACATCCTCATACTTGTCCAGAGCCTTCTCCTGGTCCTGTAAGAGCAGCACAGGGCCAGGTAAGGCCAGCTTCCATGCCCCAGGAGGACAGGCACTGGATGGGGTCTGCTCAGGTCCGGGACAGGAAAGTGTGGGAACCCCTTCTCTGGCAGGGTCCCGTGCTGTCACTCACATCCAGCTCCCGAAGCAGCAGCTCTATCTGATACCGATCTTTGAAGTCGGGGCTGTATTTCTGGTTCAAGTCCGAGTCCACCTTGCGTAGCAGCTCCTGAGCATCCTTCATGTCTTTGTGGTACTGGGGAAGACCCAAGGACACTGTCACAGATGGAAAGCTACCACGAGTATCTCGACTTCTGGCTGCGGCTTCATGCTTATCCCCTAGGTGTGCCTGGGCCTCCCACTCACTCTAAATCTAAGATGTGACCTGTCTGAGCCGTGGAACATTCCCTCTTCAGCCTGTCTCCCCAGGGTCTCGGGGAGAGGAAGCTGGCTCCCCAACACCCCACTTCTATATTGTGTTCCTTTAGATGCCAGTAAGTTCAGGTTTCTCTCTGTGTGCCAGGAACACCTTAACAATCCNGTCACCCACAAACCTTCAGGTGAGGGCCCTCCATATGGCAGGTACCTTACAAATATCTCACGCACTGGTAACGCACTGAAACCACTGGTATAAGTATCCTCCATGGGTTTGCACACTAACAAAATCTCCCAACCATGCCTTTCCCAGAAGCTATCTGCACTGTTCAGCAGCACCTAATCATACTTTAATTCGAAGCCTGGCTAGCTGCCTCCTCTTCTTGTTCTGGAAAGTTCCCTTGTCCAGCCTATCAGCTCTTGACTCGCTTATTTTTAGCTGTCCCCTGGGCTGAACACTCCGACAGCTGCCTTGAGTAGGACTTTTGGGTCTTTGTGAAATCCCATGTGGCTCAGACACTCCAACAAGAGTCATGCAGTGTCTGCTGAGTTCAAGTTCCAATCTTAAGACCTCAAATCAAACAGGCTTGGTGGCGCTATCATCCTAGCCACTCAGAAGGCTGAGGCAGGAGGATCACAAGTTCAAGTTTGCCTGGGCTACGTTGAGTTCAAGTTTTCCCCTTTGTAAAACCGTCTCCAAACAAAAGGTAAAAGGAAGGCTGAGGATATAGCCCAAAGATAGAGCCCTTGCCTGGCAGGTGTGAGGCCCCAGGTTCAATCCCTAGTACTAGGGAAGTGTGAGGAAGACCCTGCATTATGACAGTCACCTACAGCTCTTATTAGAAACACACAGTCCCATGAAAATGCCAATTTCTGTGGATAGATGGGTGTGTAAACAGGTGGCCACCCAGACAATAGGCAGCTGCTTGATAAGGAACAAAGTGCAGAAACATGTTACACCCAGGTGAGTGCCAGGCCACCGTGCTCAGTGAGAAAAGCTAGACACACAAGGTCAAGAGACATGGTCCCTGTATCCCTTATGCCCACTTGAGCTAATACCAGGCAAATCCAGGGACAGGAGTGGGTCAGAGGTCATCAGGGACTCGGGGGAAGAAGGGGGTGCTGGGTCCTCAGTTTCCGTTTGGCTGATGAGAAAGTTGAGGAAACAGAGGGCAAGGTTGTCCTGTAATGTGAATGTAACAACTGGTGAAGTGATAAAAATGAGCTGGGCATGGCGGGGCTACTCAAGAGGCTGATGCAGGAGAATTGCTGAGTGTTTGAATTCAGGACAGTCTGGGCTATATAATGAGAACTTGTCTCAAAAAGGTGGGGGTAGAAATGTTAGTTTTCTTGAAAAGGAAGGTTTTGTGTTTTGTATAACTTAGCAAAATTAAACCCAACGGGTGGAGTGGAGGCAGGAGGATTGGGAGTCAAGTTCCTCCCCTATGACATAGAGAATGGTTAGTCTGGGCTACGTGGGATCCTATGTCAAAAAATCAAAGCCTTGATCTAGTGAGGTCACTTGGTAGGTAAAAGTGCCCATGGCATCAGCACTATGACCTGAGTTCAGTTCCCTGATCCCACAGCGGAGGGATAAGAACTCACTCATGGAAAGCTATCTTCTGACCTCTATATGCATTCAAGAGGCCCTGCATGCACCCAGGAACTCCCGAAACCTCTCATGCGCCTGGAGCCAGGCAGGTACCTGGTGGTAGTCCTCCATGTACTTCAGGTGGCTCTCCTCACAGATGAGTAGGTTCAGGTACGCCTTCCACTCTGCGTGCACGGCCTCCATGTGTGCCTGCCAGGGAGATGAAGACACCCATTACTGCGGCCCAGGCACCTAGGACGCCAAGAGAGGGACTGGTAGGAATCCAGATGGGGAGGGTAGAGAAAGGGGGGCTCCCTCCCAGGTGAAGGACCCCCAAGGTAGCCAGCTCCTGTTCAGATGGGAAAAAGACAGGGGGACATACTGAGAAACCAAGGAGGGCTACCATGTACAACCAAGATGGGGGCTGTGTCTATTCAAAGTGCTGCCTTTACCAATTCCCACAAAGAGGGCTGTGGCTCCATCATGCAGTACCACCCAGCAGGCACAAAGCCCTGGGTTCTATTCCCAGAATCATATAAACACTAGGAATGGTAGCACACACCTGTAATCCCAGTACTGGAGAGGCAGAAGCAGGGAGGTCAGAGGTTCAAGGGCATCCTGCCATCCTTGGCTATATGGTAAGTTCATGGTGCCTGGGCTACATGAAACTAAGTCTTAAAAAATCCCATAATGGACTAATGCGGCTGAATTCTCACTTTACTTAATTTATAGCCTAAATAGCTAAGAGAATCTCCTCTTTGTATTTTTTCAGGAGAAATTTGTAATCCCCAACAGGGTAAATATTTCTGTACTACATTAAACATTTTTTAAGGTATCTGTATCAGAAACAGCCAATAAAATATCATCCATATAATGATAAATAATAGACTAAGAAAATTGTTTACGAGTCATTTCCAGTGGTCGATTACAAAATATTGACATAAAGTTGGGCTACTGGCAGTGGCCCCTACTCTAAATTTGGATAGCCAATTCCTGTCTTATCTTGCCTTTGTACAATCTGCATAGCCTGTGACCTATCCTTGTAATTTTTCCTGATGCTCTTTCCAGGAATATATCCCAATTTACAAGCTGTTTCCAAAATTGTAAGAATATTAATTTGATCTCCCCATTATTGTAACAAATCTCTTTCCCATAAATTCATGGCTNTATCAGTCACATAAGGCTTTAACATTCCTATCTGTCCTTCCGGCCCTATATATTTAATCTATTCTATATATTTAATTTAGGCTGTTTATCATTGATAATTGTTTGCCAAACACCTTTTTTTTTTTTTCTTGTATTTCCAAAGCCTCCAGTTCTGTAGACTAAGTTCAGTAATTCGAATGCTTGTCAAGCATGTTCAAGGTCTGGGGTCCTGTCCCCAGCACTGTAAAAGAAATCTTCTATAGGTGGCTGCCCAGAGCGGCTGAGTACCTTCTAGGCTCTCTCCACCTGGACCACTTGGAAACAGGGTAAAGATGGGCCTNACTGAAGATTGCAAGGTGAAATCATGGTGGAATTGAGTCCTTTAAAAGGAGAGGAAACAGCCAGTATGGTGGTTAGGACTCAGGAGGGTGAATAAGGCAGGGGGATCAAGAGCCCAGGCTAGGCATGTGGCACACACCTTTAATCCCAGCACTTGGGAGGCGAGGCAGATGGATGTCTATGGATTTGAGGTCAGCCAGGGTTACACAGTGAGATGAGAAAGAGAGAAGGAGAGAGAGAGGCGACAGACAGAGACACAGAGAAAGTGAGTTTGAGGCCAGCCTGGGCTACATAGGGAGACTGTCTCAACAGAAAGCAGGAAGAAAAGAAAGCAAGGAGAAGTTGCCGGCAGAGGTAGGAGAGGTCCAGTTCCCAAATGAAGATGAGAGGACCAGCATGGATGGAAGAGATGGGGGAGACTCTGAGGAGTGCAGCACTGGCCACACCTGGGGCTCACAGTTCAGCCTCCAGATCTGTGAGCACATGTGCCATCCCATGTGACAGTCTGCATGGCAGCCTCAGAAAAAAACCCGGGCCACCTCCAGGCAAAAGTTGGCAGCCCAGGCAGAGCTTGGAAGAGTACCAAAGGCAGCTGGGGAAACAGAGACAGGTGGCTCAGTGGTCATGGGGTGCAGCTAGGAGCCCCCAGCTCGAGCAGAGACACCTCCNAGCGAGCACCCTCTCCTGAGGCACACGCACCTCAATGGAGTTCCTCCCTGGGTGCTCGGCCGCCAGCAGCTGATCGCCCTCAGTGTGGAGCTTGTTGATCCTTTCTTCTTTGGCCTCCAGGTTCCGGTTGATGAAATTCTGCCAGGAAGCAGTTGTGGGGTAAGCACCTGGCTCGGCAGCCCCGTGTCCCACTCCAGAACTGCACCTGGCCTTGTGCCCACCTCATACTGGCGCCGGCGGCTGGGGTAGTCGAGGTTGCGGTCGCTCCAGTCATACTGCATGCGGCCCTTGGCCTGCTGGTCCAGCCAGTACAGCTCGTTGGTGCAGCGTTGCATGTAGTCCTGCAATGAGCTCAGGTGCTGCTGCCGTGCCTGTGACGCTGCCTGTGGGGCGAGTGTGAGGTGAAGACGGCACTGGGGCCTGGCTCGGCTTCCCTGCCCACCTCTTTCCGGGCCCTGCTCTGCCATTTCCCAGCCAGGCCCCTTTGGACAAGTCACCCGATTCTCTGAAGTGTTCATTCACAAGTGTTCAATGGGGCACCAACTGGATGTGTAGCACGGTTTGGGGCACTGAGGACATAGCAGTGAACAAAGGGGGAAATATCCTTGGGGCTGATGTCTCCTTGAAGCTTCAGTTTGCCATCTGTGAAGTGTCACCCATAGGGCATAGGGACTGGCACATAGCTGGCACTCAATAAATGGCAGCCGTATCTTCTGTGTTTGCTTTTCATCCTTATTTATTATTTATTTATTCACTTGAGACAGGGTCTCACATAGCTTAGGCTAGCCTCAAACCTGTTATAGCTGAGGATGACCCTGAACTCCTGATCCTCCTGCCTCTTCTTTCAAGTGCTAGGATGACAGGTGCGCACCACCAGGTCTGATTTTATTTGGTGCGAGGGATGGAACCCAGGGTTTCGTGCCTGCTTAGGCAAGCACTCTACAAACCAAGCTACATCTCAGCTCCTTATGATTATGTTCAGAGGAGCATCTGAAGCCTCTGAGGGCAAAGAAGGATTAGGGAAGACTGGAAGGTTTGTAATTCATTCTACAGAATAAGAACAATGATGCCCGGCAGTGGTGGTGCACACCTTTAATCCCAGGCAGAGGCAGGCAGATCTCTGAGTTCGAGGCCAGCCTGGTCTACAAAGTGAGTTCCAGGCCAGCCAGGGCTACAGAGAGAAACCCTGTCTCAAAAACAAACCACCACCAACAAAAGAACAATGACAAGCATGCACATATTCATACATGCAGGCACATGTGCACACATGCCTGGATCATGCTCTAGAAAGTGCATGGCATCTGCTTGGCATGTAGTAATGCTGCATAAAGAATTGAGCAGGGCTAAGTGTCGCTCCGCTGGCCAAGGGTTCACCTAGATTGCACAGAGCCCTGGCTTCCACCCCTAGCACCTCATGATTGCTATGGTGACACTGGTGTCCCAAGCCCCTAGCCCATAAGCCCTCTGCCCCTGTCCTCTCCCCCCCCCCAGGGCTTCTCACCAGCAACTTCTGATACTTCACTTGGAGTTCACTGTTCTGCTCCTGTGGGTAGAGCCAAGGAATGAGGTTAGATCAAGTGTGCCCCTCTTCACCCCACACCTCCAAGTCTCTACCACATACACACCTTGTCCTTGGCCAGGTGGGGCCCAATGGCTTTGACTTCGTTGTGGAAGATGTTGTGCTGTTCCACCTGGCTGTCCACCAGAGGAAGGTCAGTCCCAAAGCCCTGGCTGCTCAGCTTGTCCTGGTGGGTCAGTGGAGAGACACCAGGAAGAAGTTGTGGGCTGGGGGCAGACTTCAACCTAGCCCACAGGAGCCTGGGCTGTTGGCTCCAGCCGGGTGAATGCCTTTTCCCTCACTTTTTCTGATGTGACTGGTGGCAGGCATCTATCTGGACCACTGCTGATGCTCATGTCTTAATCTCACAGTGACCTGTGGGACGCTGATCGCTGTTTTCATTTTACAGGTAGACAGGTGAGGGAAGTCCCTTTCCTGGGGTCACACTACTAACAGTTGCTGAGACATGCCATCAAGTCACCCAGCTGTGGCTGCCACAAGCTTCACCAGTCTGCCCACATAGTCTGGCTAGGACACCAATGAGCTAGGCATGAGGGGCATTGCTGGCAGGGAATGAGGTCTGACTGTATGACTCCAGGCTAGGCACTGTCCTCTGAGCCCTACTCCTCTCGTTATGCAATTTCAGGAGACTTTATAATGGTGACCCCTACTCAGCAGGGCCGAGGTGCTGTGAGATGACCCTGCTCCAGGCCATACCAGCTTTTCCTCCACCAGTGCAGCCCAGTTGACCTTCGGGTCGGCCTCCTTCACTGCCAGGCTGTACATCTGCTTGTGTTTTCCCCGTAGGTTGGTCACACGCTCTTTCAGCTGTCGGATGCTGCGTGGGGGGGATAAGCTACCACGTTAGTGGGACTTGCCAAAATGATCACTATGTAAGCCCTAGAGGGGCCTTGGGTCTTAGCTTGGGCTTCACTTTAGTGACCTGGAGAGGGAGACAGTGGCCTTGGGTGCCAGACTACCTCTGAATCATGTTCATCCTGTCCGCTTTCCCCAACCTTCCCCCTCTATTTTCTGAAGGGCTACTATAGAAGGCTTTGGAAGAAATCAGCAAGACCACTGTTCACTGAAGCACATGCCCAGCACAGGCACAGGCAGGGGTGTGTCACGTAGGGACAAGCACAGGGAACATGGGGCATGGAAAGACCCCTGACCCCATAGGGTGGGCGCTACTTCACCCATGTTGAACTGCAGTGTGGGCCATAAGCTCAGGAGATACAAAGACCATGGAGTCCTCAAGCAGTAGGCACATCAACTCCTAAAGCCTCAGTCCCCAGCTATGGCCTTGTCATTAAGTATAATTTGAGGCCTCTAGTACACATGTTTGATGCCCACCTGTGCTGTGTATACCTTACAGCGGAGAGCAGTCCTAAGAGCTGGAGAGTGCCAGCCCTCCTGCCTGGACCCAGCCTAGCATGCCCCCTGGGGACCACACACAGAGGGGACTTACTCCTCAGCAATCATGTCCCCCTGTGGATGCTTCATGTGCTTGGCGATGGCCGCATCCGCCTCCAGCACGTACAGCAGTTTCTCTGAGTCAGACACCTTCTGTAGGGCCGTGTCCCGGTGCTCAGGGAGCTGCCCCTCTTGCAGTCGGGCCAAGTCCTGAGAAGGAAAAGAAAGGACAATATTGGAGACTCAGAGTCTGTAATGATACCACAGGGCCTGAGGGGCTGGGCCAGCTGGGGGCTCCTCTGGCTTTGTCCAGGCTGGCACTGAGCAAACACAGCTGGGCACCGAGACACCCGGGTGAATGGTCCCACTGGTACGTAGGCATGGCTCTGCCTACCTGGTGTTCATAGCCCAAGCTGAGAGACCCCCTGCAAGGCAAGCTACAGAAACCTCACAGGCACCAAAGAGGGAACAAGGGGACACACTTTAGCTCCAGCTCAGGGAAGCCCCTCTGAGGTGCTGACATAATCTGGGATGAAGGACAGAAGGGAAGGTATGTTCTAGGCAGAGGGAACAGCCTGTGCAAAGGTCCTGAGGAAAAACAGAGAGCAAGCCACAATCGAGACACCAGTGAGAGGCTACTTGGCGGGAGGCAGCAGTGAGAGGAAAACCAGAGCAAAGTGAGGGCTGTTCACATGATCAGGGGGACTCAAAGCACAGAACTCCAAGGAAAAGCCAATCACATGGCTCAGAGCACAGAAGGACTCCAAGGAAGAGCCAATCACATGGCTCCTTTTATGCCTGAGTTGAGGCTTTCAGGAGCCATGCAGCATTAGGAGCAGGCTGTCAGCATTAGGGCCTGAGCTGGAAAGTTGAGACTGGGATGCAGTTCAGTATGTCGGTGCTTGCCTGAAAGGTGCAAGGACCTGGATCCTGTCTCAGCACCACAAAAACCAGAAGAGAGAAAGCAGGCTGGGGATACAGTGGCAGAGGTAATTCCACTAGGGAGATGAGACTGGAGAGAAACAGACAGAGTGACCAGGGCTGTGGGATTCCATTCCGGTGAAAACTCCCCAACAGGCAGACTCAAGGGCAGGAGGCAGAAGGGCAGCTGCCTGGCACAGGACTAAGGAAGAGCATGAAAAGAAAGGGCAGAGAGCCCACTGACACTGAACATCACGCTGCTTTCCAGAGGTCCTAAGAATACTGGATGGCACACTCAGACCACGAGTACCTTGTAAGGTGCAAAGCAGGTATCGNTTTTTAAAGTGAAAAGAAAGGGTGTACCCATGAAGGTGATCTCAGCACTGGAGAGGCTGAGGCAGGAGAACCAAATTCGAGGTCAGCCAACCCTTTATAGCAAGACCTTATTTAAAAAAACAAAGGGAAATGGGGCTGGAGAGATAGCTCCGTGGTTAAGAGCACTGGTGCTCTTGCAGAGGACCTTGGTTCAGTTCGAAGCACCCAAACAGCACCTCACAACTATCTGGAACTCCAGTTCCAGGGGATCCAAAGCCCTCTTTGGGCCTCCACGGGAGCCAGGTATGAGTGTGATGCACAGACGCAGATTCAGGCAAAACACCCAGACACATACAACAGAAACAAGTAAATCCTTAAAAACAAAAACAAAACCAGGGAAAGGAGCTGATAGGGTTGTTCAGTGGGTGGGACATCTGCCACCAGGCCTGACGCACTAAGTTCATCCCAGGACCTGCATGGCAGACAGAGAGAACCAACTCCTACAAATTGTCTTGTGATCTTCATACATGTGCCGTGGTGTGAGCACACACTAGATGAATAAATAATAAATGCATGTTTAAAAAACACAAACAAGCCGGGCGGTGGTGGCGCACGCCTTTAATCCCAGCACTCAGGAGGCAGAGGCAGGTGGATCTCTGTGAGTTCGAGGCCAGCCTGGGCTACCAAGTGAG
>LZPO01087157.1:697865-708318 GCA_001675575.1 Neotoma lepida
CCACCGAGCCATCTCCCTGGTCCCTGCTTATCTATCTTTATTGTTTGTTTGAGACAGGGTTTCTCTATGTAGACCAGGCCGGCCTGGAGCTCTCTACGTAGACCAGGCTGGCCTCACTCATAGAGATCCATCGTCTCTGCCTCCTGAGTGCTGGGATTAAAGGTATGCACCACCACACCCAGTTTATTTATGTCTCGAGACAGAGTCTTGCTCTGTAGCTCTTGGCTGGCCTGGAACCCTTATGAATACCATGATAGCAGGGTGGCTTTGGACTTGTGTCTACCCTCCTGCCTCTGTTTCCTGAGTGAAAAAACCAAGTTATTTTTTTAGATTAAAAAACTATTTTATGTATGAGTGTTTTAACTGCATGTAGTGTGTGTGTGNNCANCACATACATGCCTGGTGCCCACAGAGGTCAGAAGAGGGTGTTAGATCTCCTGTAACTAGAGTTATAGATGGATGTAAGCCACCGTGTGGGAGCTGGGAACCAAACCTTGGTCCTCTGTAAGAGCAGCAAATATTCTTAACACCTAAACTATCTCTCCAGCTCCCTATCCAGCACGTTAAAGGTATTTTTGTGTCTCCCACCTCAAGCTCTCACGTAGCCAAGGCTCAAATGCAGCTAAGATTGGTCTTGGATTCCTGACCCAGCTTCTAAGTACTGGGAAGATAGCTGTGTGCCCACCAGGCCTGCTTGGTAGTCAGCAACACAGACATAGAGACCTTGGTGCAGAAACCAAAACAAACAGATTTAAGATCCATTCCCCAGGCTGAGAAGTACTGTCAGGAGCATGCACTTGTGTCTCACCGTGAAACACACGTGACTCGGATGGAGTTCACTGCTGCGGGCTGGGTTGCAGCTCAATGGCAGAGCACGTGCTGGGCACACAGGAGGCTCCGAGTTCCAGCTTCAGTTCCATAAACAATAGCAACAAAGCAAAGCCCCACCATGGCAACTGTTTTAAGTCTACTGTCGGTGACATTAGGGACAAATCCATTGCTGGGCAACTGGCACCCCCAGAGGCCTTTCACTGCCCAACTGAGACTACCTGCAAAACACCTCCTGTTCCCACTGCTTGCCCTGGACTCTGGAGACCCTCCATGTTGCTTTGTCTACAAACTGAGCCATCCTAGGTACCTCGGAGGGAAAAAAATCATACTATGTTTTCCCTTTTGTGCCTGGTTTATTTCATTCAACTCCATCCAAGTTGTATTAATGTTTGCACTTTGTTTGTTTAGGTTATGGGGAGGGGCAGTGCCCACNCCATGGTGCAAGTATGAAAATTAGAAGACAATTTTTGAGTCAGTTTTCTTCTACCTTCTGGGTACTGGTGATCAGTCTCAAGTCACTTAGCAGCAAACACCCTTACCCGTTGAGCCATCTCACTGACCCTGCACTCCTACCCCATAGTCCCCCCGCCATGTGTGTGTGTGTGTGTGTGTGTGTGTGTGTGTGTGTGTGTGTGTGTGTGCGTGTGTGTGCACACATAAGTGCAGGTGCCCATGGGAGCCAGAGGCATTGGACCCCCCAGAACCAGAGTTCCAGGCAGTTGTGAGGCATCCAACCTGAGTGTTGGGAATCAAACGCAGATCCCCTGGAAGAACAATGGGAGTGCTTACCTGCTGAGCTGTCTGGCCAGCCCAGGAATCAGCTTTTATAGACCTCATAGTCTCTCAGTAGTGTTTCACTGGGGACAAATGAAACTCACTGGAAAGTGTCCTTTGTGGGAGAGGAGGATGTTAAAGATTCAAGCCACAGTCAGGGGAAAGTTGTATCAGAATTCTGCTGCCTGGAGGCGAGCATCCAGCCAGGAATACAGGACTGCCCGACTCCAGTCCTCCTCTACCTGCTAAGGGTATCAGTCTCCTTCTGCAAAATGGGGACCCCATAGGATGAGGCCTTGCAGGNACAGGCTCTGGGCCTTGGACCTGCTCNCTTGCTGAGCAGGCAAGCCTGGTTGTTCAACACCTCCCCTCCCCGCCACCACCTGGCAAAGGGGCTGTAACTTGATCCTTCTGTGGCCCTGTGACCCCAGAAGGCCACACCACATGCCTATTTGGTCTGGACAGGCTCAGGCTTCCTTAGTGGGTGGCCAGGCCAAGTATGGGGACATGAGCTGAGGCTCCTTGGCAGGGACAGAAGTTGTGTGAGCAGGTGTGTGGCACAGGCAGGTTCTGTGAACCACTGCCGGGAGCAAGGCTCAACCTCCCTATTACCTTTAAGGTGGAGTTGCTATGCACCAAACAGGCATTTGAACTTCTGCTCCTTCTCTGAGCCCAGCATAGGAAGGGGATCCAGGGCTAGCTCAACGAACTCTCAGAGAGGCTCATTACCTGGGCTGGAATTGGGAGGGCAGACACACTCCCAAGCAAAGAAGCAATGGATACAGGACTGTCAGGGCTGACTGAACATGGTCTGAGAATATGAGCTTATGCCACCACCATCCCTGTGTGAGTGTTTGTGGTGTGTGTGTGTGCGTGTGTATGTGGTGTGTATGTGTATGTGTGTATGTGGTGTGTGTATGTGGTGTTTGTGGTGTGTATGTGTTTGTGTGTATGTGGTGTATGTGTGTGTATGTGGTATGTGTGTGTGTGCGTGTGCTTGAGGGGTGACACAACGCAAGAACCAAGAACCCAGACTTTGGCTGCCAGAGGGTCAAATGCTAGCTTCTCTCCTCACAAGCTGTATGATTGTGGGCAAGTGGCTCAGTCTCTCTGAACTCCGGTCTCTCCATACCCACATGACTGCTACCTGCTTCCTTGGATTGTTGGAAGGGGTAGTGTGAAATGCCTGGAATGTTCCACCCTTAATGCTCACTGTCCTTGTTGCTACAGTGANGGGCCGACAGCTGCACTGTACACATGCCTTCCTGGGACTCACCACTAGAAGCTTAAGCAAGCTTTCCTGGGCAGTGACCACATTCTAGAACATTCTCCTGTAAGAGAGCAAGGGCCCTCTCAGTTCCTGCCCTGGGGTAAGAAGGCGCAGCCTATCTTTCTGCAGTTGGAGCAGCATCCTGTTTTCCTGGCTTTAGGATGAGAACAAGAAATATGAGAGGCAGGCAGGAGTGGCTCAGTTGTGGGGTACCCTCTCACCAGGCTAGTCTCTGCTTTCCCTGGCCTCCACTTATGCATCTGCAGAAGGGGATATCATAGAAATGTGATGGGGGACACGGACTTCCATGCCATTATGCCTTGTGGTTATTACTCTGTAAGAGGAACAGCAGGGTCCAGCATTCCTTGGTGGCCACTGTCCTCCACACTGGCGAGTAGCTTTGAGTTGTCTACCCCCCCCCATTACACTGGAGCTCTGGGTGAAGATGGAGCCCTCTCTTCTACAGTTGTAGAGAACCACCTGCTGCCAGGCAGCATCCCCCAAGCCTGTTATCTGCGGTCTCCAGATGGAATTCTCCCGATGGGAAGCAGGCCAACCATCGGCTGAGCCTGTGGCCCATCCTCTTTCCCTGATGCCATTCAGGTGGTTCTAGGGCTGTGACATGGTGATATGAGTTCTCTGACTGCATTGTCATTTGTGTGTCGGCAATGGAGCCAGGCATGGGCTGAGGACTTCTGTGGGAAGCAGGCCATGATAAAACACTACCCCCTAAAACACGCACACATGCACGTCTATCACTAGGAGTGTTGATAAGAGCTGCCAAGGAAATGAATGAGCCAAAAGGATGGAGAGGAGGCAGCTGTGCAGGGGAGGTGCCTGGGAAGAATCCCTGGAGGAAGGGTAGATCCCTCTAGAAAGTCCCGGTGACTCGTGCCTCCTCCTGCTCTTCTCAGCCATCGAATAGATGAGCTTTTCAAACATGGAACAACAGGTGCAAGATGCTGTGGTAGGACAAGCCGATGCATTTCAGAACTAGCAAGGCTAGTGTGGCAGGAACAGGGCTGGGAGGCTGAATGGGAGGTGAGTTGATGGACGTGGAAGCCAAAGTAAGGAATGTGAGGTCTGTGTGTGTGTGTGTGTGTGTGTGTGTATGAGAGAGACACAGAGGGAGAGAGAGAGAGAGACAGAGAGAGAGACAGACAGACAGAGAGAGAGAGAGACAGAGAGACAGACAGACAGACATATACACACAGAGACATATATATATACATGTATATGTAGAGAGAGAGTCTTTGCATGTTAGCAGTTACATATGTAGAGGTCAGAGGTCAATCTTAGGTCTTGTTCCTCAGATGCTGTCCATCTCATTTTTTGAGGCAAGGTCTCTCATTGACCTGGAATTCACCCAATAGGCTAGGCTGGTTAGCCAGTGAGCCCCAGGGATCCCCCTGTCTCCACCCCCATCTCATCACTGGAATTGCAAGCATACACCACCTTGCCCAGCTTCTTTTACGTGGGTTCTTGGGAACTAAAGCCAATCCTGTGCTTGTAAGGTATAAGGCAAGCACTTTCCTGACAGAGCTGCCCCCAGCTCAGGGTTTGCTCCTTTGCCCACTCATTTCACTAGGGTGGTGGTGGGGGCTTGACAGTGGTCCAAGCAGAGGGTGGTACAGCCTTAGCCTGGCAGGAATCAAAGACTTAGGGCAGAAAGGGGAAAGATGTGGTTGGACCGGCCCTGAGCACAATGTCTGGCTGTTTCTGAGCCTCCCGCAGGAACAAATGCTGAGCAAGGGGTTCCTGGAGGAGAGTGGAGGCTGGGTACTGTGNAGTCAAGTCCAAATTCATCATGTCATTATGTGTGACCTGGGGTGAATCAGTGAGCTCCAGCTCCCTAATTAGTCAAAAGAAGACATCATTCCAAGGATGATACAAAAGAGAGCTTGCAGCCGGAGGAGCACAGCCCAGACTTGCTGCGGTGCCAGCCCTGCTTGATTCTCCATCAGTGACATCCTTGACGATCTCTGGTGACACAGGCACTTAACCACCNCATTCTAGAGATGGATGAACAGAGGCTCTGAGAGGACCAGTGGCTTACCCAAAGTCCCCTAGTTAGGAGGCAGCAGAAACCAGGTCTGCCTGAATTCGTGCACCGGTCACTCTCTGCTCTCTGCCAACTTCCCAAATGCCACATTTGTTGCTGTTGAGAGCATTCCTTCCCTGGGGAGATATAAATAACATTTACCCCTCCCCATAAGGTCTCAACCAAAGTACCATTTCACCAAAGTTCCACATGGGAAAGTGATGAGTTCATTGAGCTTACCTACAGAGCACGGGGGAGGGAGTGCTTATAGGATCGTGTATGACCCCAGAGCTACTGCACTGGAAGGTGATTCTGCAGTGAGGATGAAGGCTTCCTCACAGCTATATAGCTGGAGTCCTTTCAGGCAAGCTATGTACATCATGTTCTTTGCACCACCTAAGAACCCCACATGCACTTAGGGCAGAATTGCATACAAAGTGGCAGAAGGAGTGGTTGAACTCTCAGGTAAGGGCCAATGATCCTCCCTACTCCTTCCTTCCAGGAGAAAGTGTCAAAAGCACACCAGCCTAATGGGTAGTGACAACTCCTGCAGGCACACCTGATCTGATGAAGATGGTGGCTGTTACTCATGGAGGGTAGCGCTCTACAGCAGCTACCCAGAGGGGAGGTGGAGTCTAAACNAGCCCCACCCTCTTCCTGCATTTGGTGCCTGAGAAGGAGCCAGCTTCTACTGCCTGGGCTGTCACTGTGTTCTGGACACTGCCTTGTCTGGAAACAGCAAGGCTGTTTCAGGCACAGAGAAAGGAAGGGTCTTGCTTGGGCCAGCTGGGAGCAGGTGCCTGTCCCCGGCCCCTGCAGGCTCTTACACCATTTACCCTGAGCCCTACTTAGAGGGCAAATGCCTGTCCTGGGTGGTGGGACACCACACACAGTTCTCAGGGGTCTCCCTCAGCAGTCCCACCTGTCACTTGGGGTTGTTGGAGTCAGAGTCTGAGACACAGTGGCTCTAACAAGGTAGGCTCTGCTATCCATCCTCAATGAGCCAGTTGAACAGAAGTGTAGTAGTGAAAAGCAGAGAGAGGGGATTTCTTCACTGTGCTCACACCTGGAAGAAGGACAAATAAAGAGGTCCAGTGACCTGTAGATGGATTTTTCGTTGGGACCATTGGCTCCCCAATAATGACACGGAGACTTATTATTAATTACGAAAGCTCAGCCGATAGCTTAGGCTTGTTTCTAACTAGCTCTTATAACTTAAATTAACCCATTTCTATTAATTTCCTTTCTTCCTCGTGGNTTTATTACCTCACCTCCATATTGCCCATCCTGCTTGCTCTGTGTCTCCTGGCATCCCTCCCTTCTTCTTCCCAGTGTCCTTTCTGCTCCCAAAATCCTACCTAGCTATTGGTCATTCAGCTTTTTATTAAACCAATCTGAGTGACATATCTTCACAGTGTACAAAAAGATTATTCCACAACAGTGACCCCCCGCCCCACTTCATCTTCGGTGTCTTGACATGAGGTTTGGACTTAAATAGAGGGTAAGAGGTCTATGTAGTTAAGCTGTCCTNACCAAGTGTGGCCCCACACATCACTCACCCATCACTGTCTGGTGGTTGACAACTTGTCAGAACTGTGTGACATCTCTTCCTGGGAGACAAGCTCCCCCTTTTACTGGCACCAGGCTTCAACCTTTCCCTTCTCCTAGCATGAGGCTCCTGGGAAAATTCTAACTTCTTGAGGACCATCATGTCAATAGTCAAAGGGAGGGGTACAAGTGTCTCTCTTTTTACAAAAATTATTTCTTTTATTTTTGATATTATGCTATAATGACATCTTTCCCCCCTTCCCTTTCCTCCCTCCAAACACTCTCATATGCCCTTCCTTGATCCCTTTCAAATTCATAACCTCTTTTTTAATTAAGTGTTTATATATATGTATATACATGTGTATTCCTAAATATATAAAAACAGCCTGGTCAGTCTTATATAGTGTTACTTGTATGTATGTTTTCAGGGCTGACCATTGGCATTGGATAACCGTAACTAATCGATGTGCTCTTCCCTGGGGAAGACTATTTCTCTCGCTCTCAGCATCCTTAGTTGCCTGTAGTTCTTTGTGTAGGGTTGAGGCCTCATGGACTTTCCCCCTCAAGTGTCTCTTTAGAATGTCTTCATCCCTGCCAGGGTGAATATGCTGTTGTTCCAGAAGCCAGGAGTCCCAGGGTGTTGCCCAGGGTGATAAGACCCCCACATATATCAGTGATGGGGTGTCCTGTTTGCCTGGCAGGCCATCGGGACTGTGTCTGCCCCCCATCCCATGGAGGAATGGCCTCACTGGCCTCTAGTTCCTTCCTGAGGCCCCTTCTCCTTCAGGGCCAGGGTGGCATCTCCTCCCAGGAACTGAAGGGACAGAGAGGAGGTCACTGTCCTCAGATGCTGCCACTATTTTTGGAGTTTGTATTGGTCCCAGGTCTGGGGTGTGTGGGTTGTGCCAGGCTAAGAGCTGAGTCTGGTTGGAAGCTTCTAGAACTGTGGAGAGTGTTGCTGTCTCTGAACACTCGATCATTAGCCTGGGGTCCTCTCCAGCCCCCCTCAGCAGCTTTGCACCTCAGGGAGGACCTCTGTACTCCGAAAGAAGCATAACACACACACACACACACACACACACACACACACACACACACACACTGAAAATATACCATACTAGCCAAGTGGTACACACCTATCATCCCAGCAGGTAAATCAGAAGTTCAAGGTCATCCTCCATACACAGTGAGTTCAAAGCCAGCCTGGGCTACATGAAATTCTCTCTTTAAAAAATGGAAAAACAATAAAAACCCCTGATAACAAGGCTGAGAGCATAGCTCACTGGTAGAATGCATGAGACAATTGGGTACCACCCCCTAAACCATCCATATGTATACACGATGATAAATATGTTCATATGTAAAATGAGTACCATATTTAAACCACTTACATGTTTGTATGTAGAACANATCTATCTCTACACATACTTACACAGTTACAGACACATATCTATAGATATATTCTCTACATATACTGTAAATACTTGCTAGCGATATTTATAATTGAATTTATGTGTCTATATTCACATACATTTTTGCATCAGATATTTGTCTATTAATTAATTAATTTTTGAGAGTGAGTCTCATGTATCTCAGGCTGGCCTTGAGCATGCTAGAAGGTTATCCTCCTGCCTCCATTTNCTAAGTGCTGGGATTATGGGTATGCACTCAAGTTTTTTACCCCCCTGAGACAGAGTGCTATTTGTAGCCCAGAACTCACAATGTAAAATAAGCAGGCCTTGAACTTTTGTTGATTCTCCTGGCTCTGCCTACTGAGTGCTGGATTATAGGTGTGTGCAACCATGCCTGGTTCATTTTAACCTTGTTTAATTCTTGTTTCTTTTCTTTCATTCTGTATTTAAACTTTCCCTGTTTATTGTGTGTGTGTTTGTGATGTGGATGTAGGAGNTGATTCTCTCTCATGTAGATTTTGAGAATTAAACTCAGGCCATCAGGCTTGTTGGGAAGTGCCTTTACCTGCCAAGCCACTGCTTCTTTCTTCTTTTAAAAAAGATTTCAATAAATTCGTGTGTGTGCAGGTGTCCTCAGGGCAAGAAGAGACCATTGAAGGCAGTTGTGAGCCGCCCAGTGTAGGGGTTGGGAACCTGACTCAGGATTCAGGTCCTCTTGAGAGCACAGAATGCTCTTAACCTCTGAGCCATTTCTCCAAACCCTTCCATTGTTGCTTTCTTAAATTTTTTTTTAGATTTTTAAATGTATTTTATGTATATGACTATTTTGCCTGCATGTATGTCTGTGTACCTCAGGCCAATAGGTCAAACAGAGCATCAGATCCCTGGAACTGGAGCTATAGATGGTTGTGAGCTGCCATGTGGGTGCTGGGAATTGAACCAGCGTCCTCTGGAAGACTAGCAAGTGCTCTTAACTGCTGAGCCATCTCTCCAGTCCCCGCTTTCACTTTCTTTATGGTGTCTGTTAAAGCCACAAAGCCTCAAGTGAGGTCCAGTTCATTTTTTATTTTGGTGTCACAACTAGGGAAGCATTGCCTAGCTCAAGATCACAAGATTTATTCCTGCAGTTTTTGTTTTGTGATTCTGGAGGCAGAATCCAGGGCCAACCACATTCCCTCCATCAGTGAGCTAAATTCCCAGCCTGAATTTGTATTAATATATGGATCTTGTATTCTGTGACCTTATTGAACTTAATTATTACCTTTAATAGTGTGTGTGTGTGTGTGTAGGGCAGGAAGAGATATTTCAAGGTTTCTTTAGGTAAGATCATGTAGTCTATAAATAGAAATAGTTTCACTTTCTTTCAAACTGGATTCCTGGCCTGAACCTGAACTGTAGTTTTAAATAGAAGTGAGGAGAACTCACACCTGAGTCTTATTTCTGACTTGCTGGGCAAAGTATTCAGTCTTTCACCCTGGAGTAGAAGTTAACTATGGGTTTTTCCTATGTGGTGTTTTTTTTTTTTTTTTTTAATCAGGAAGGGGTGCTGCATTTTATCAGGTTCCCTATCTCTCTGTCTCTTTGCCTGTCTCTATGTCTCTGTCTCTTTCTCTCCCACCTGCAGGGAAGTTGTATAACTTCACTTGACACTCAGCAGTTTGTTCTCATCCACATTGACTGCAGGCTTTTGTACATGGTAACTGGGTCAGGTAACCAAATTACAGAGCTTGTTTGGAGAATCCCCACTCTCATTATGGTTTCTGGACAAACGTATGTGTGTGTGATAAGGAACATCNCTTCTTGATGTGCACGTCTGGAGTCCCATGTCCTTAATGCAAATTTCCAGGTTTCTCTCAGGGCCCGAGGGTTGTGCTTCTTGAAGCTACTCCATGGACGCTCATGTCAGTGTTGGTGGTGTATTCCTAGTAATGTCTTGTGGATGGCAGAACAGCCCTTATTTGTCTGGAACCCCTTCTTCGTGCAGGAGCCCTTCTGCCTGGCCCAGGCTAGAGAGGCCCAGGTACTTTTTCTTTCAGTGTTGAGCTAGGAACTGGGCCTGGTGACCCAGGCTGTCACCCCTGCCAGAGGAGTCTTCGAGCCTGCTTTGGGCTGCAGAGTGAGTTTAAGGCCAAGCTGATCAACTTAAGGAGACCCTGTCTCAAAATAAAAAGTAAAGAGCTCTGAGGATGTAGCCCTGTGTTAGAGCCCTTGCCCGGTTGGGTTCAATCCCCAATACCACCAAAATAAATAAATACATGAAAAATTTAAAGAGTGTGCTGACAGGGCCTCTGTGTATCACGGCTCTGAAAAGGAGCCAAGATGTGTGTGTTGTCATTATGGCTGGGTGCTTCTGTCTAGGGACAGTCCCTCTCAGGAAGGAAGTCCCGCTCTCACTGTCACTCTGTCTGCAGGCCTATGAGAAACGCTTCCCCACCTGCCCTCTCATCCCTGTTTTCCTGGGTAGCGAAATCCTGGACGAGTGGAGAAGCGCTGATGGCGCTGTGCACACGGTGGAGCGGAGCTGCCGGCTGCGCGTGGACGCCCCGCGGCTGCTGCGGAAGGTGGGCTGGGGTCTCG
>LZPO01087157.1:720455-735097 GCA_001675575.1 Neotoma lepida
AGAGTTCAGCAGGTAAGACTGCCTGATGACTGCAAGCTTAAATTAATATATTTATCACCAGAATGTCTTTTTCTCTTAATAGTAGTTTCTTGACATAAAACAGCTATATGTTTTTCAAATTTCTAATGATTTATTTTAATTTTATGTACATTTGTGTGTGTCTGTGTGAGGGTGTTGGATCCCCCTGGAACTGGAGCTACAGACAGTTGTGAGCTGCCATGTGAGTGCTGGGAATTGAACCCGGATCCTCGGGAAAAGAAGTCAGTACTCTTTACCTTTGAGCCATCTTTCCAGCCCTAAAATAGCAAAAATTTAAGTTGATATGATTTCCTTTAAGTTTTCTATCTTGTTCAAGTCTAAAGGAGTGGTATAAACGCACACAAGCTCAGCTTCTGGGGTTTTCTATCATGTTTCCCTTTTTTGGTTTCATTTAACCCAAGCTAGCCTCAAATCCACTATTCAGCCAAGGATAACCTTGAACTTCTAATCCTCCTGCTTCTGTCCCCAAGAGTGTTGAGATTATGGGCATGTACCACCATGCCTAGTTTATGCTGTGCTTGGGATCGAGTCAGAGCTGGTAACAGGGCTCAGGAGGGAAGAGTGCCTGTGGCCAAGCCTGACCACCCCGTTCAGTCCCTACGACACACTCAGGAGGAGAAAAAGAACTCCCAAAAGTTGTCCTCTGATTCCACAAATGCCCACCCCAAAATAAATATATGTAAAAAACGTTTTTAAAAAGATCTATTCTGAGCTAGGTCTGGTGGTTCATGCCTGTAGTCCAGCACCAAGAGGCTGAGGCAGGAAGAACCCTAGTTTGATACTGATCTGAGCCACAGAGTGAAACCCTTCTCAAAACAAAGCAAAAAACCCAAAACCAAAAAATAAAATAAAATAAAAATAAATAAACACAACCAAACCACAAATAAAATGAAATAAAGCCAACCAATAAAGTGACTGATTCGGTTCTCTGCTCTATAACTCTCCCTTGCCCTGCCCCCAGGTCAGCCCCTTCATCAATGAGAACACCAGGCGGAAGTTCCTCATCTACAGTGGCAGCAATTACCAGGGGCCTGGTGGCCTGGTAGACTACCTGGACAAGGATGTGATCCCTGACTTCCTGGGAGGAGAGAGCGTGGTGAGTCTGGCTGCTGGTCCTGGGTCCCAGAAAGGAGCGGGGCAGGAGCCTGGGAACCCAGACTCCTGGGACCAGAGCTGATGAAGAGCACCTCAGGTGACTCCCCCACTTACTCTCACCAAAGGGAGACGCTGGCTTTAAGTGGGGGCAGGGCTAGTTGTAGAAGTTTCCTCAGAGAGGCGACATCTCTAGAGGTGAGGCCTTCCTTTGGTTCTTTCAAAGGCAGTGAGGGCTGGAAGGTGGTACAGCATTTAAGAGTACTTGCTGGAGCTGAAGAGATGGTTCAGCAGCTAAGGGCACTGGCTGCTTTTCCAAAGGATCTGGATTTGATTCCCAGCACCTACAGGGTGGCTCACAACCCCCTGTAACTCCAGTCCCAGGGGATCCAATGCCCTCTCCTGGCCCCCATAAGCACCCCATGCATGTGGTATATAAACAAACCTGCAGGCAAAACACCCATACACATAAAAATCAATGTTAAAGATTTTCAAAAAGAATAGTTTCTATGCAATTATAAGGACTGGGATTTGGATTCCAGCACTCACATAGTAAGGCAGGAATTCACAAATGTCACAAATCCAGGGCAAGCAGATGCAGGGGAACCGAGACAGCTTGCTGGCTTCTAGCCTTACCGAGAGAATTGAGCCCCAGGTTCAGTGAGAGACTCTGTCTCAAAGGAATAGACAGTGTGACGGGAGACCCCCAATACCCTCTTTGGCCTTCCCCCACATGTGTGATGTGTGCACAAATTCACACACATAAATTAAATAAATAAACACATCTTTTAAAAGGTAGTAAGTGAGCGAGGCCCAACCCATGGCCACTCCACCTGGGATGCGTAGGGAAAGCAGTATCCAGACTCTCTTATGGCTCCCAGGAGGGCAAGCCTGGTCCTGCTGTCATCCCCAGGCCATCTGTGGGCACACCCATCAGTCCCCTAGCACTGACACTAGGCAGCAAGCTGCTTGTCAGTTAAATGGTTTTCTTAGGGACTCTGTCCAGCTTGACTGTTCTCTGCTCTTGCAATATAGACGTATTTCTTCTTGGGCGACTGGCCTACAGCCCTCTCAAGGATTTACTGCCGGACAATGGGCCAGGACCCGACCCTGTTATTCTCCCCACCCTTCGTTTTCAAAGTGAAACAAGGAAAACTGTTNTGTGTTGATGCTTGGGGTCTGAAGCTTGGCCACCCAGGGCACCTTTGTCTGGGGATATCTATAGAACTAGACAGGCCCGGCACTGGTCAGGTCTCACTGCTGAAGGAAAGATGCTGCCCCCACTTTGCGTGTATTGCAGAAGAGGGAACCAGACCTAGCCAGACACCATGAAAAGGGCTAGGAGAGCAGGAGTCTTTCCTCTACTTACTTTGTGTGTGTGTGTGTGTGTGTGTGTGTGTGTTCTCTGTGTGTGTGTGTGTTCTCTGTGTGTGTGTGTTCTCTCTCTGTGTGTGTGTGTGTGTGTTCTCTGTGTGTGTGTGTTCTCTCTCTCTGTGTGTGTGTGTGTGTGTTCTCTGTGTGTGTTGTGTGTAGATGCACAAATACCACATCATGCATGTGGAGGTTGGAGAAAGGCCTACAGGAATCAGTCTCTCCCTCCAGCATGTGGGTTCTGAGGATGGAACTCAGGTTCAGACTTGATGACAAGTGCCCTTAGGCACTGAACCATCTCACTAGACCCTGTTTTGCTTTTGAGAAGGGTCTCACTGCTTAGTCTAGGCTGGCCCATAACTTGGGGTTCCCCCTTCCTCAACGTCCTGGATGCTGGGATTATAGGCATGTACCGTCACACTTGACCCAATCATAGTTTTGTGCCCTGGTTAGCCACGTTCACCTTGTGTGATCTTGGGAAAACAGCCTGGCCTCTTCTGGGGTTTCATCTTCCCACTTTCATTAAATGAGAAGAGTGTATCTTAGCTTGCTATTCCTTCTGAGGACTTCAGAAGTTGGTGTCACAGGAGCCACTGCCCAGCTCAATAGGGGTCACTGTTCTAAGCTGTTTCAGGGCTCACAGGGTACCTAATGAGGCAACCCTAACCTGCCAACCTTTTTATCCTTGAAATCTTCCCTCAGTGTAATGTTCCAGAAGGAGGCCTGGTCCCCAAGTCCCTGTATCTGACCGAAGAGGAGCAGGAGCAGGCTGACCAGCTACGGCAATGGAGTGAGACCTACCATTCAGCCAGCGTGTTCCGTGGGACCCCCCACGAGGTGCCACCTGGTGCCACCTGGTCTGGGAGGGCATGGGTGGGGTGGTGTCCTGGATCACGTTCCTTCAGATTGGGTGTGGGGTGATCCCGGTCACTCAGTTTCAGCTCTATCCCAGAAGCTTTGGGACATNGGATGGTTGCAGAATCCCTGGCACCTGCAATTCACCCCTAGTGACCAGGCCTTTCAGAAAGAGGTGGGGTTCTGGGAGGAGAGGATAGTGGGGGAGACTGGTAGCTGACCAGAGAACAACACCTGACCCTNGGACTCCTCCACCTCTGCCCCCCTTATGCAGGTTGCCATGGAGATTCCAGAAGGGGAGTCAGTCATCACCTGGGACTTTGACATCCTCCGAGGAGATGTGGTGTTCAGTCTGTATTATGTAAAGCAGGCCCCCAAGCTCGGTCCCCAGGAGTCTGGGGTTAGAGCCAGTGGGCAGCTGATTGACAGGAGCTGGGTCCTTGGGGCAGATTACAGCCGTGTAGAGGCGCCGCTCATCTGCCGGGAAGGTCAGAGCATTCAGGTGTGTAGGTGTGGGCTTTGGTTACTAACTCAGCATGGTGTATCAAGCATCCTTCCCAGGCCAGGTCTCTGGGGAGACAGCTGTGGACAAAGTGGATGTGCTCCCAGCCTCTGGGACCCTGCAGGGCGACTGGGGAGAGAGACCCACAGTGTCTGTGTAATAGGAGGTCCTTCCTCCCCTCCAGAAGGCTACATGGAGGGAGGAGGGGGCACTAAGCTAAGAGGCAGCTGGAGGCCACGGGGAGGTCTTGGAGCTNCAGTTTCTCCATGAGGAGAAGAAATTAACCTAAATGACCTAAGTGAGGCCAGGGCCGTAGCTCAGTCAGTAAAGTGCTTGTCTTTCTTGTAAACCAAAGACCTGGGTTTGTTCCTCAGAACCCATGTGGAAAAAAGCCAGGTGTGGACACACACACACACACACACACACACACACTCATGCACAAGCACATACATGCACATGGGGGCCCCAAACGGCTACCACTGGTGCCATTTAAATCAAACAAAGTCTCTCGTCTCTAAATTCAGGAGGCTACAGGTCCAAAGTCAGGGTGCCTTCGAGGTTCCCTAAAGGCTGAGGAAGGGTTCTTTCTTGCCCCTTTGGTCGGTCCCCAGCTTGTGGACACATAACTGCAGTCCCCACCCTCGCCTTCTGTGGCTCTGTCCTCCATGTCTCTGTCTTGTGCCTCAAGTGCCCCTCCCATTCTCCTGTAAGGAGAGCAGTAGTCATGTTTAGGAGTGACCTTAAATCCTTAGCTGAAAAATGGGCGAAGTATCCAAATAAGGTCATCTTTTTGAGGTTCTGGGTGGACATGGATTTGGCGGGACACTNTTCAGCCCATGTCATCACCTCATGGTGGGTGGAGGATGGGGCTTTGGGACCCAAAGTCCCACTTCCCCATATGAGTTCATTACAGAGGAGGGCCCTCAGGGAGGCTGGGGCTGGGAGAGGTGGAGGTGATGTCCCCGGTGGAAGGAATGGCAGGGACTAAGCTGGAGAAAGAAGCAGGAGATGTCATGGGGCTGAGGTGAGTTGTGGAGCCAGAGGAAGTCAGCACAGGAGGGCAAGTGGTAAGGCCCCAAGGTCAGCAGCCAGATCCAGCCCATAAGACCCTGACCTCAGAAGCTCCNGAACACCCCCACTATGAAGTTCTGAGTGTAGGGCTGGGAGTCCACACCTCCTGTCTCCTATGACTCTGGCATGAATGTTTTCACGGCAGCTGAGAGTCCATGGGTGCAGGGCCAAAACATGGATGTGTAACTGGGCTGTAAGCTACTTTGCTCATCCCCACAACCTCCCCATGAGGTCAGTGTTACAGGTGGAATGTTAAACACACACATGCATTCACTCTCTCTCAGACATAAGCATGTACATACACACATTTACACATACACACACATATACATTTACACATAAACACACATGCACATATATGCACACAGAGACACATACATCCAAACATATACACTCACACAGACACACTCACACACACACACACAGACACCCACACACATATACACTCTCTCACACACACTTGTATACATACATACATATATATACACACACACACACACATCAACACACACACAGTGAGAGTCCGCTGGCTCCATGAGCATCATGGACCTTACTGAAGGTTCTGTGGAATAAATGACTCTTGCACTCACAGCCAGCTCCCCACCATCCCACTGAACCCCCCCACAGTGTTTCCTCAGAGCTGCCCCACCTCTAACTCTAACCTTCCCACTTCCCCCTNCCTGCCCATCCACACATTCTCCCTAACACCCTCTTAGTGGCTTCTCAGAAGCCCTTGGATTGCAGACCTCACCTCAATAGCAGAGACAGCATCCCACAAACCCATCTGCTGTCCTGCACCCCTACACCCTAGTGTCTACTCCCTCACATTGAAGAGGAAGCTCTGGTCCCTGGGATATGGCAATCACCACGAGGAGGCTTTGGAAAATGCTTATAAAGGATTTCCTGGGATATTGGAAAAGGCCGACTAGAGAGAGATTCCTTTCCCAAGCCTAGCACAGAAAATCTACGGAGGCTCAGCCTCCTATCCCGTCTCCAGGAGAACCCAATTCCCCATCTTGTCCTTAGGAGGACCCAGCCCCACACAGCATCAGGAAGACCCATGGCCCATATCATTCCTAGTAGGACACAGCTCCCCAACCTGTCCCCAGAGGGACTCAACTCCCCAGCTTGTTTCCAGGGAAACCCATCTCTCCATCTCATGCCCAGGAGGACCTGGTCTTACTGTGAGTTCTGTGTTTCAGGGTTCCCATGTGACTCAGTGGCCTGGCATCTACCTGCTCCAGTGGCAGATTCACAGTCCCTCCGAGAGTGTGGCCTGCAGCCTCCCAGGTGTGAATGATGTCCTGACAGCTCTGCACAGTCCTGGCCCCAAGAGCAAGCTCCTGTACTACTGTGAAGTGCTGGCATCTGAAGACTTTAGGTAGGGGAGGCCTTGGGCTCCCACCAGCTCTGGAGACATGGCTGCTTCTGTGATTGGTGACTGACTATGCAGTGGCCTGGGGTCGGTTTCTCCTGGGGGGACATCAATAGCCTTCTCTCAGAACTTAGTGTGAGAAAGAGGCTCAAATGCTGAACCTTCGCCTTTGTAGCAGCAGAGCCTCCCTTCCAGGATCTCAGTGCACAGGGCCAGGAGGGAAGAGGAGGGACCACCCTTCACTCCTAACTCCTCAGTTTGTAACTGCTCTGAAGTATTCTAGAACAGTGCCTTACAGATAACTGTTTACAGATTGCTACTTTGGGTTATTAAGGACCCTCACCCCCCCCCACACACACACACTGAGCTTCCCAGTTGCTGTGTACTGAGGAGACAAGTCTCTTCAACTCCCGAGGTTTAGAAAGCCCAACTACTAAATGGGAACCGCTGAAGAGATGGTTCACTTGGCACACAGTAGGCACTCAGAAGTGACGCAGGCAGCCTGGAGGTGGAGCAGGCAGCATCTTCAATTTCTTCCCCCTTTTTGCATTTCATTTTAATTTCTCATTAGTTTTGAGTTGGGGTCTCATGAAATGTAGGTTGGCCTTCAACTCACTATGTGGCTGAGGAGATCTTGAACTCCTGCTCCTCCTGCCTGCCAAGTGCTGGGATCACATGTGTGCACTACCACACCTGGCTTTATGTGGTACTGGGACTCAAACCCAGAGTTTCATGCATGCCAGGCAAGCACTTTACCAATGTAATTATGCCCATCCCCTTTTATTTCACTTGTAAAGAACGAATGCAGCTATATGTGGTTGAGGCCAAGACAGGAGGATCCCAACTTTGTGTCCAGCCTGGGCTACATAATAAGACGCTATCTCAGAAAACCAAAAGAAACTAGAAAGTTCTTTCTGGCCAGCTCTGATCTGATATCTGGAATGGGATTAATCTTTAGCCCAGGCTGGCCTGGGCTTCACAATCTTCCTGCCTCCACCTCTCTAGTGCTGGGTTTGCAGATTTGTGCCACCATACTTAGTTTTGACTGAAGAAAACCGGAGAGAACGAGCTTGGGACTGAGCTATTCCTAGGCTGTGGGTTCTCTGCTCCGTTCTAGTCAGCACTGCTCTTGGCTGCACAGGCCTGACTGGTTCCTGGGAATTGGGTGCAGGGAGCTGGTAGCTCCTTTTTGCTCATTATGGCATCACTGACTTTCCCTCTGCATCGGTTAGCCCTTGGCCGTGGTTAGCAGCCTTGAGGAAGGAGCCCTGGGGCCTCATTTACAGTATTAACAGCTCTTGCCTGGGAGATAACTTAAGGTGTACACATGCTTCTTCCCCAGGGGCTCCATGTCCAGCCTGGAATCCTGCACCAGCCGCTTCTCTCAGCTCAGCGCCACCACCTCTTGCTCTTCCTCTGGCCAGTCCNACAGTGGCTCAGTGGTGTCCAGATAGCTGACTGGGAACCTGCTGGCAGCCCGAGTACTTCTGGTATCCGGGCAGTGTTCAGGATGAGAAGAGAGCCAGTCCAGACATCTGGGACCATGCTGGATACAGACAATGCCACAGCTGAGGTGTGGGGACCCCAAGGCAGAGATCCAGCTCTCTGCCTGTGTGCTTAAGGAGCCTTACTTCACTGCCCTTGAGGGGACAAGGACAGACCCTATTCTTTTGAATTCNTTTTAAAAGCTGAGACCTCACGGATGCTCCATCTCCTATGTCCTGGATCTGGAGTCTAGGGCTGGGACAGGGACTGGGCCGCGTCTCACCATTGACTGTGCTTCCAATAGGTTGGTCCTTTCCTCAGGGAGGCCTTTTCTACCACGGGATCATCACTGTTCAGAGCCCTCCCCCACCTCCCAGGAGAGTGCTGCAGAAGGGAACTTCCACTCCCAAAGTTCCAGGCCACTCTCCTTAGCTTGCTTGGGCCTGGGTCCATTCTGAGCCAATCACAGTTGTCAGGGAGTGTGAATGGCCCTTGATTGCCAGCAGGTCATATATCCAATCTAGACCAATCACTGTGATTTGGGGATAGAATGCNGTGTAGTGATTGGCCAGCCTGGATCACAGGAATATTTCAGGGGCCAGTCACGTGGTCTGGAAAGGCAAGGTGGGCTGAAGGACTACTGGGGGACGGGTGGCTGGGGAGATGGTCACCTTAGCACCCGGTTGTTTAACTGTTTGTGGCTGAACACTGTCCAAGGAGCTGTGACGGGGAGTCAGGACTCCGCTTCCTACAGAGAACACNCTGCCATGGACTGCTTTTCCGCTTTCTAGTCTGTGGGGCTGTGGGGCGCTTAACCCNGCCTGGAAGAACATACGGAAGCCCAGGACTTCTGCCGAGTTCCAGGCAGTGATGGGTGATGGGTGACTCCAGCTGTTCTTGTTCCCCTCCACAGTCTCTTTTCCTCCTGAGACGCTGNTTCTTTATGAATTAAAACAAACAAACAAACAAAAAACCNAAAATCTAAAAACCCTTATCTCAGAGTGGCAGGACACTCCAGGTCAGCCCAGGACAACGAAGTTCAGGTTGGATCCGGTCTCTACATGGTGCTGGGAATCCCCTGAGGGTGGAGGTGGTTGTCTCTGTCCTGGAGTTGCTCTGACTCAGAACTCCAAAATTGATACTACTTTCCCATATACTCCGTGGGAGACTCCATGGGTCTTCTTGGAGACCAAGGACTTATTCTTTTCATTTCCTGGATCCGTAGAAGGTGAGGTCACTGCTTGGTGACCTCCTGCTAGTTGCAACCTTCCTTTGGTGCTTTTGTGTTTTGCCTACAGCCTGGCTTTAAACATGAAGCACAGCACATAGAATTCAGGATTTCTGGTTTTCCTTAGCGCACACCAGTTTCCACCCCTACCAACCAGCGCTGACCTACACCACCGCCCCGGTTCTGCCTAACCTAAGCTCTGTGCACAGCCTCAGGCCCAGCTTGCTCTTCTCTGTCAGCCTCGATTAGAATTGGGGGCATTTCTAAGCTCACCAGACTAAGGGGTGGTTTCCAGTTGTGGGGCAGGTGAGCAAGCTCNGACTTCATGCTGGCACCCACCCCAAATCCAGAGCGGTAGAAAACGGATCCTTGAAGGGAGACCCTTCCACTGATGGAAAGCCTGGCCAGAGTTCTTCCTTGTTCTGCTCTTCAGGAATAGCAGTGAGATACAGGACCGCAGCAGGTTGTGTGTGTGTGTGTGTGTGTGTGTGTGTGTGTGTGTGTGTATCTGTTCATCTTCCAGAGAGACCCTGAAAACCAGTGTCTCCAAATTACCAAGAGCAATAGGTGATATTTTTGGTGATCTTTATTATTTTGATTATTATTGTTGTTGTTAATTATTTGCTGTTCTTGCAATGCTGAGGCTAAAACCCAGGCCTTGTCCATGCTAGGCAATCACTCTACCGCTGAGCCACATGCCAGGCCCATTTCTGTAGTGGTTGTTTTTGGTTTTTGACATGGTTTCTTGTATCCCAGATTTGAACTCTATGTAAGGATAGCTGAGGATGACCTTGAACTCCTGATCTTTCTGCTTCTGCCTCTAAAACTTTGGGAATACCGATGTGTGCCTCTACATCTATGGTATGCAGTGCTGGGAGCTGAACTCAGGGCTTCATCCATGCTGAGCAAGCACTCTCCCACCACGCCTCGATCCCAGCCCATCTCAGTGGTCTTTAAATGAGCTTCGAACTTGACTCTCAGACCAAAGCTTTAACCTAGAAGTGCTTGGGGGAGAAGCTGTCTGGCGGCCTTTGCACATTTACCCTCCAGTCATGGTGAAGAGCAGAAAGCAAAAGGGGTCTTAAAGGCTCTGCCTCTCCCCACTCCCCAGCAAAAATGGATTTGAACAAGAGGAATCCCTTGGTCCTTTCTTTGGGGTGGTGGAAGGGTCTCACTGCAGGGACAGCTGGATCCAGCAGGGCTCTCAGCTGCTCCCCACACTCTTTGCACATGTCCTCTCCCTGTGGAAAGGCAGCTCCAAGCCTGTACTCACAGGGACCCGGTGTCTAAGAGAAAGACTGGTCCCTGACTACAACCTCCCAAGATTCTGACTGACCCTGCTCAAGTCACACACATACTCCTCGCCCAAGCATTCCGAGACCAGCAGGGGCTGGGGAATAAGAAATCCTTCTGGAGGAAAGCTGGGTCATCGCACCAGCAGATGGCTGTGGTGGCTTCCACTGTGTCCTCCTACATTGGTACTCAGGAAAGCCAGAAATTAAAAATAGCCCAGGGGTGCTCAGGAGATGACTCAGCTGGTTAAATGGCTGTCGCACAAGCCTGAGTACCTGAGTTTGGATTCCCAGCAGCCATGTACAAGGCCAGGTGCTGCAGTGCACTCCTGTAATCCCAGTGCTGAGTGGAGACAGGAGGATCCCTGGCACTCACTGGCCAGTCAGTAGAGCTGAATTGGTGGGCTCCAGGCTCAAGGAAAGACGCTGTCTCAGAAAAGTAAGGTGGATGGCAAATGTAGAAGACACCTGATGTGTCTTCACATTCTACAATCTTCGGCCTCCACACATGCACACACATATATCACACACATGCACAAAATGTCCCCCAGGAGGGTCTGCCACGCTGTGGCCTTTCCTTTACCCCAGGGCAGACAACCACATGGTGTGGGTTTCTTCCTCCACTTTGTTCATTAGCCCATTGTGGCCAGATCAGAGCCTCCTACGCCGATATGACTACAGTCTTGAAATGTCAGACTTTCTTTCACTCACTGTGAAACCTTGTGCAGGTCACTTCTCTGTGCCTCAGTTACCTCTTCTGTAAAATGGGGATGGCAGTGCCTACCTCACCAGGTTTCAGCGGGACAGCTGAGAACATGGCTGGCAAGGCCGCCACACACAGAAAGTACTTAGCGAGTCCTAGTACACTCAGGGAGAGAACTGTTGGCATCAGGGGAGTTTGAAGTGGTGGGTGTGTTTCTATCCTGGAATCCCTGGGCATTTCCCTTAATTCTGAAGAACTAATGGGTCAACAACAAGCACATCAGTGAGCTGGCTGCCGGAGAAGCAGGATATTTGCTTGGTCCTAGGATTTAACAGAGGCATTAAACATTTTATGTTTGAATATCATCTGCTGTCAACTTCCTAGAACCCTGGTGCCTGTCCTGGGCTAATTCCAGAATTTCTCAGCTGTAGCCACCTGTGGTGGGGCACACCTGTAATCCCAGCTCTTGGGAAGTGGGGGCAGGAGCATCTCCACATTTGAGGCCAGTCTGGTTTGTGTAGTGAGTTCCAGGCCAGCTTGGGCTACAAGGTGAGACCTTGTTTCAAAAACAAAACNAAACCCAAACCCAAACCCAAGAATTTCTCAGCGGATTTTTCTGAGGGTCTAGCCGCAGCTCATCTTTCTGCCTCAGAAAAGTGCAAGGGCCCTGCCCAGGCTCGGCCTCCTCCCCTCACCGCTAAGAGCAGGGGTNCTGGTTACTGAGTGGAACAGCGTGGTACTGGAGCTGTCCCGAGGAAGAGCAGAGGGTGATTGGTTCCTCTGTGTGACNTCCTAGAACTCAGCAACAGCATCTAAACAAGGAGGCCCGTTCTCACCTGCCAGCAGTGCATGCGTCCCTCACCCATTCACTTATCACTCATCTACCTAGTCATTCATTCAGTCATTCACCTGTTCACTCATTCATTTGTTTCTGTTCTCCCATGGATTTCTCTGCAGCCTCAGAGAAAGGTGTACCGGAGGAAGACAACTCCCAAGAGAGCCTTGGGCTGGGCTCAGGGCTGAGCTGCTGGCCCTGCTGACGTCTGCCTCAGCCCTCAACCCTCCCCTGAGGCCTCCTCTGGGATCCTGGGCCAGAGAGGACAAAACCTACCCCAGTGTCCCTGTGGCCCAGAGCTGCTCCTGGGGTGCTACCTCTGGGATATCAGGGTACCGTCTTGGCAGAAACAGTCACTGTAGGAGTTTGGGCATGGCCTTGGGGGCAGGAGCCACAGCTACTAGGAGGTGAAAGTGGTTGACAGGGAGACAGAGGCAGCTAGGGCTGACTACTCCACAACTGTTCCAGATCCTGCTGGACCTACCAAGATGTTTCCCAGGAAACGTAATGTGAAACCCTCAAGCTGTTTCCTGGATTCCAGATTTTTCCCAAGACATGAACTCCTTTGAGAGTCTAATATGAGCCATGGACACACACACACACACACACACACACACACACACACACACGGGTTTAATTTCTATATCAGGCTTTTAAATATAGAAATTGACCTTGGGCAGTGCCAATGTCCTTTTGTGACAGGATACCTTCCCTTTTGTCCCCTACTAGCACTTTCTGGGGCCATCTCCTACATAAACCATTTGCCTAGGTCCTTCTGAGGTGGGCCAGCTACACATAGGATTGTGATGAGAAAAAACAGGACTGAGCTAGGCATGGTGATACACTAGCACCTGGGAAGTGGAGGCTAGAGAATCACGAGTTTGAAGCCAGCCTGGGCTGCATATCAGGCACTGTCACAAAAACAAACAAACAAAAAGCCAGGCTTAGTGGTTCACCAAGAAGGAGGAGCACTGTAAATTCAAGTACTGCCTGGGCTACATTGCAATTTCTAGTCCAGCCAGAAGGAAGGGCTCTAACAGGCCCAAGTACAGATAGGTTTGCCCTCTCCCCTTTCCTCTCCCTTGCTAAACCATTAGATTATAATCCTAAAGCTTAGCCCCTAAGATCTATTCTNTTATTTGGCCACTGTCTCATTCTTGAGATTAAATACTAAAGTCCAACAATCAAAATTCATTATTTGGCTACACCGGCTAACCTGTCCAATCAGGCCTNACCNNCTCACCCTAGCACAGACTTCCCCTTTTCTCCTTAAAACCCACACTTGCAGACAACACCTGCTGCTTGCTGTCTGCCTTTGCCCAATCCAGAGGCAGCTGCCCCCCTCCCCGACACACACTTATCCCTCTGGGCTAATAAATCTCCTTTGTGCTGAGAATTTGGTGTCTGGGTGTGTCCTGTACCGACCCTGAGGGGGCCCCCAACCCTTACACAGAACTTGTCTCAACAAAACAAAATTTAAAAGGAGGACTAGATGTTGGCTAGACAAAGAGCTCTTTGGCAAAATAAAAAATATTCTGCAGGGCACAGGGCTGTTCACATGGCTTAATTTACTCAAGTCATTTTACCAGGGCCCCGGAGCATGCCATGATGGACCCTTTCTGTCAATGTTGGTTACCAGGGCCCCAGAGCATGCCACAACAGACCTTCTGTCAATGTTGGCCTGCCTGGCATACATAGATGTCAGTGCACATCTTCCCAGGAAGTTGCACGGTGAAACGGTAGTGAACACAAACACTTTTGGAAAGCTCTGCTCCTCTCACAGACGCTAAGCACACAGTATCACATACTCATGGGGAACCTTTTGGGCCCTTCCTGAAGTCCCTTCCTAGGCCAGGAGTAATTAACTGGGCAGAGATCACCTGTGCAATATGTTGGAAACCAAGTATTAAAATATATGAGCCAATGGGGGCCATTTCTCACTAGTGGTGGTGGTCTGGTCTGGTTTGGTTTTGTCAAGACAGGATCTCATGAAGCCTAGGCCNGACTCATACTTCCTACAGAGCCGAGGATGACCTTGAGCTCCTGAGTTTTACCTCCACCTCCTGAGTTGCAGGCATGAACCACCACAGCCAGTTTATGGAATGCTGAGGATGGAACCCAGAGTTTTGTGCATGCTAGGCAAGCACCCTGTCAACTGAGCCACACCCACATCCATAAATTTAAGTCAGTTGTCCATGTTTAAAGTGAGCGCTCCAAATTCTTGGTTTCTCTTTGGAAGAGATCACACAGACACCCCTGCTGTCACTCATGGTAGTGACTTGCTGTGACCAAGTAGTGACATTCTTCCCTAGCCCTTGGTCTGAATGCCTTCCCCAACCTCCTAGCCCAGCAAAAGTGTCCCCAATCTGTGACCCGCTCTAGCGTGCCTCAGAGCTAATTACTCCTGGCCTAGGAAGGGACTTCAGGAAGGGCCCAAAAGGTTCCCCATGAGTATGTGATACTGTGTGCTTAGCGTCTGTGAGAGGAGCAGAGCTTTCCAAAAGTGTTTGTGTTCACTACCGTTTCACCGTGCAACTTCCTGGGAAGATGTGCACTGACATCTATGTATGCCAGGCAGGCCAACATTGACAGAAGGTCTGTTGTGGCATGCTCTGGGGCCCTGGTAACCAACATTGACAGAAAGGGTCCATCATGGCATGCTCCGGGGCCCTGGTAAAATGACTTGAGTAAATTAAGCCATGTGAACAGCCCTGTGCCCTGCAGAATTTGCCTGAGGCTGAATTGAAAAATAATGGAGTAATTTCTTTGGTAGAGATTTCTCTCTTTTTTCCTT
>LZPO01087157.1:738225-764890 GCA_001675575.1 Neotoma lepida
AGGGCCTTGTGCATGCTAGGCAAATGCTCTCCCACTGAGTTACAACCTCAGCCACCTTTTTACTTTTCATGTTGTAACAAGGTCTCATTAAGTTGCCCACGTTGGTCTTGAACTCAATCTGTAGTTCAAGCTCGCCTTGAAGTTGCTAACCTCCCTGAGTAGCTGGGATGACAGGCTTATGCCACAAGGCCCAGCTCAAGAATCTATTTATTTAGGATCTTATGTATCCCAGGTTGGACTCAGACTTCTGATGACCTTAAACTTCTGATCCCCGTCTCCACCTCCTTAGTGCTGGAATTACAGGCATGTGCCACCACATCTGGCTTATAAAGTGCTGGGGATTGGATCCAGAGCTTTCTACATGCTAGGCAAACAATCTGCCAATTGAGCCACATCCCAAACTTCACAATCCTTCCCATGAGCCATCTGGGGATGGAGCTGGAGACCCAGGAAGCAGCAGAAAGGAAGCAACAGTAACACAAAGCCTGAACACATGGAAGAGTCCAGAAGCGAGGCGAGTCCTTCCTGTCTCTACAGCCGGGCTCCAGGGTCGGAGTCCACTCTCTATGGCCAGAGAGATCAAGCTCACAGTCTGCCACCTTTGACTCCCACTGGGCAGTGGCCTGCATATTTCTCACTTGTACTCCTAAATGCCAGTTTCACCCGTGACTGTCCCTGAGCTTACAAAGCAGAGGATCATCTGCACCCTTCTGGCCTGGCTGGTGCCTGGACAGACGTCAAGCATCATGGATGGGGTGTGGCCTCTGCTGAAACACCTACCTGTTGAAAAAGACCAGCTCTCCTGCCCTTGGTGTGGCCTCAGTTGGCCGGAGACACTGCTTCACTGTAAGACACCATATAGAAGATGTAGGGTTGGGGAGGGTCTGCCTACCCCAGACCTGCCCCAAGGGTTCCAGGAGGCCCTGTACCTTGGGAGATACTGCAGTTGCCAGTCTGGGGGTCGCAGGGACACTGGTGCTCACACTGGCAAGGCCTCTGGCAACCTGGCCCGTACCAGCCCAGAGGACACTCTGTGGAGAGGAAATGGTGGCAGGTAGGTTTCACCTTGGGTGGCAGGGTCTCCTGTTAAAGGACAGCTTGGCTTCTGGAAGTGTGCAGGACCATGCTGAAAGAGATGCACCCTGATCCCTGGGGCCAGCCCTCAAAGGTAACCAAGTTGCAAACAGGNTTATGGCTCAGTTTCTAGAGAGAGCTTGTCTGAAATGCATGGGGCCTGGATTTGATTCCCAGCACCTTATAAGCTGGGCATGGTAGCATATGCCTATAATCCCAGCACTTGGGAGGTGGAAGCAGGAAGCAGGTGTTCAAGGCCATCCATAGCTACACAGTGAGTTAGAGGACAGCCTGGGCTGCATTAAGACCCTGTCTCAAATAAAACACAAGTATATCACCTGGATTTAAGGTGGGCTACAGAGTTGGTGACCATAAAAGAATGGAGAGACAGGGAANGGGACATCCACTGAGGCTGACACCGGAGTGACAGTACCCATGCCTAGGAACACCAGGGCCTGCTTTCAAGACATTAAGGACTTAGGTGGATCTCCCTCAGGGGTGTGGCCTGGCCACACCTTGATTTTTGCTGTTGGTCTTTGGAACTGAGTGGACAGTGCTGAAATCCACCTCCTACTTGGTGGGAATTTTTCAGCAAATCCAGGGAGAACATAAAGAGATTTGCATGGGAAGTGAGAAGAGGCTCTGAAGACAAATTCCAAGCCAGAAGGAAGGACGAAAGCATTGTAACAGCTGCATGTAGCCAGGCCACCCTCTTCAGGAGCTATTGCAGGCCACTGGTAGCTCTCACCTTCACTGCAATTGGACCCTGTCCATCCAGCATCACAGCGGCAGCCAGCTGCAAAAGCAAGACCATAGAGGCCAGGTGAGGGCAGAGTCAGGCCTGGTGTAAGAGAACTGGGGTCCCGACAGCACCACCCGCCTTGTGGGCTCCCCACTCACTCTCTGTGCACAGCCCATGCTGGCTGCAGTTGGAGGGGCCACAGTCTAGCTCACTGCAGGCAGCATCCCGCCAGAAGCGGCTGGTGCATTCACAACGGCCATCCACACAGGTCCCGTGGCCACTGCAGTTGGGTGGCTGGCAGTGGGGTTCATGCACACATACCACGGTGGACACACGGCGGGGACAGCGCCACATGTTGTCCTGGCTGTGGGGGATTCATTGTGAGGAGAGGTCTTGGTCTTGGTGCTGGCCCCATAAGTCCCTGCTGCAGCCTAGAAGGCTGCTCCAGCCTGCCTCCATCTTCATCTCCATTCTAACACTTGTGCTCCTGCATGTGCATGTGTGTCCACACACATGCTAGGGGATGCACATGTGCATATGGAGTCAGGACAACCTTAGGTACCCACCATTTAAATTTTTATTTTATTTATCTCTCTCTGGCCTGGATATTGCCCAATACGCTAGGTTGGCTGGCCTGAGTGTCAGGTTGACCCATCTCTTCCTCCACAACACTGGGATTGCAAGCATGTGCCACTCACATCTGGCTTTTATGTGTGTTCTAGAGCTTGAACGCAGGTCCTCTGCTTGCAAAGCAAATCCTTTTCCTGCTGAGTGATAGCTCCAGCCTCTCATTGGGCCATTTATAGACTCTCCTCCTTGCATACACCGTGCCTTCTGGTGGAAGGCTCCCTCAATGCTGGCCAGCCATTTCCTCAGCTCTTACTTCACTAGCCTGACCACTGTCCCAGGTTCCCAGGTGTGGGCCATGCAGCACCCCGAGGAAAGAGATCTTGGCTCTTCTGCTCATTTTTGGAGACCCAGAGCCTGGCGCACAGCAGGGTCTCAATATTGACTGAATGAGACAGTTGGAGGTAGGCCAGGGCTCCTCCCTCACAGAGGTGGCTAAGGTGCTCTTACCAGTGATCCGAGGGGTAACTGGCCAGGGTCCCGTTGAGCACAAAGGTGGCAGAACCACCTCCATCCAGGTTGATGGCATTCACCACATCTTGTCTCAGCAGGAACTCTGCCATCTCCCACAGGTTGATGCTGTGTAGAGGGGTATGTGGCTGAGCCCCCAGGGCTCTGGCTTAACTGTCTCCCTTTGGTCAGTAGGTAAATACTATCAGTCCTACTGGGGCAGATGGAACCTCTAAAATAGCCCGAAAGCTGTCTTGTCCCACCNATTACCCCAGAAACTATTAGAAGGTGGGGGTAACTGTGTGCAAACATCCCCGAGGATTCCTGGGACTCACCCACGCTGCTCCGTCTGTCCATCTGCATGGAAGAGTATGAGCTGCCCCTTACGGTCATGACCCACGGCTGTCCTGGCTGATATCACATTCACAAATTTGCTGAAAGAACCTGAAGGAGAAATGGCCTGGCTGGTTACCCATCCCTCCCGGGGACCCTCTATGCTCCTCAGCTTTTTCTCTTTGCTGCTGCTGAGGAAGGATCCAGAACCTTATGCATGCAAGGCAAGTACTAGATCACTGAGCCACGGCAAGTACTAGATCACTGAGCCACGGCAAGTACTAGATCACTGAGCCACGGCAAGTACTAGATCACTGAGCCATGGCAAGTACTAGATCACTGAGCCACGGCAAGTACTAGATTACTGAGCCACGTCCCAGCTCTACCTCTAGTGAGCTTCCATGTCACAGCCAGAAAACTCCTCATGTGACCTCAGTCTCCAGTAGGAGCCTCTACGTTGGTAGAACAAAACCCACAGGTCTTGCATGAAGCCCCTGGCCACATTTCTGATGTTCCCTGTCACCTAGCAGCTATTCTCTGCCTTAGGGCCTTGCACTCTGCACTCTGGCTGGGAATTGTATATCTCCATACTGAATTCTTCTGATAGCTTGTTCTTTTGATCCAAAGCCAGCCTCCTGAGTCACACACCGCCCCGCCCCCTACTCTCTACCCTGAAATAGCCAGAGAATCTCAGAACCAAAGCGTCCTTTCTCACCCCAGCATTATACTCTAGAGGTGTGCATGCATGTACACATGCCTGCGGGGGTCCGAGGACAACCTCGGTGTTGCTCCTCAGATGTCTTCCACTTTCTGTTTGAGACAGAGTCTCTTGTTAGCCTAGAATGTCCCCATATAGGTTAGGTTATCTGGCTATTCAGAGATCCACCTACCTCTACCTCCCGCCTCACCATCCTGGGACTGCAAGTGTACACCTCGGCACTTGGCTTTCCCATTCACCATCCTGGGACTGCAAGTGTANACCTCGGCACTTGGCTTTCCCATTCACCATCCTGGNACTGCAAGTGTACACCTCGGCACTTGGCTTTTTATGTGTCATCTGGGGCTCCAACTCAGGTTCTCACACTTTCAAGGCAAACACTTTACTGATCAAGTCAACTCACTAGCCCACCCCCAAGCGGCTCTTAAACTTGAGCATCCATCAGAGTCACCAAGGGGGAGCCTGCACATTCAGGTTGTTAGGACTTAATCAGTGGTTCCTGAATGGGCAGTCTAAGGTGTATGGACTCATGGTTCTGTATGTATGACACATTCCAAGGCTATGCGGAGGTCACTACGGCACAAATCTGCAGCACTTTTCTCATACCTGTGCATCTGTTCCCCACTGGTCTCCTCTTTCTTTCTTGGCACTTGTCAATTCTTTCCAGCTTATTGCCAAGTATTTTCCTTCTTATATATTCTAAGTAAGACTGAATTCCATGATTCCCACCACAGCACTAAGCACCGAATAGCTTCTCAGTAAATGTTAGGGAACACTCACACTGTTCCTGGGTCTCAAGAAAGCTGATGCTGGGGCCAGGAAGGTGGCTCAGTGGTTCCCATCATGCTTGACAGCCTGAGTTCAATCCTCAGGACTCACAAGGTGGAAGGAGAGAACTAGTTGTCCTCTAACCTTCCCCCATATACTATGGCATGTGCCCCCCTCCTCTACACACACAGAGTGAATAAATAAAAACATAATAACAATAAATCAGAAAGCACTTCGGCTGACTCCCTGACCTGTCTCCTGTGTCTCATCACACTCGGTGGCTTGGCTCTCATTGATGTAGATGCTTCCATTGCGGATGAGCCACACCACTCCACTCAGCAGCTGCACGAATGGATTCCCAGTGTCCAGAACCTCCTCCTCAGACAGGTACCTGGAAGCAGGGAGGCAAGAGGCTCACTCACGGGCAGGAACAGTTCTAGGTTTTTCTGTAATTTTCCTAATTGATTCATTAATTAGCAGCTGTTAGACTCTGCTGNCCTGGCTGCTTAAGCAAAAGTCAAACAGCCAACCAGACAAGCCTTATGTCAGCACCAGCAGTCTGGATCTCTCCACAGACACTTCAAGGCAGTCACACAAAGACTGCACCTGATTGCTCAGTCAGGGCTGTTTGAAACAGTTTGTGCCAAACTTTTTGCTTGGTGACCCTGCAACTACTTCTACCTAGGCCAGAGGGAGAGCATATCCCCTGGTAGTCTAGCAGGACTACTGTGATGGGTGCTAAAGAGGCAAGGCTGTGATTGGTGAAAATGCAAGCCTCATTAGCATTCGAGGTGTGCTGTGACTGGTGCAGACACGGCTTCTCTGGATGTATATGCAGATGTTCAGTTCAGCTGGGGAGGGTGAGCTGGAAGATGTTCTCCGGTGCTGCCTCCCCTGTGCGCCTACATTAGACACAATGAAAGAACCTTCTTCTCTTGTCATCTTTAGTAACATGTGCTGACCTAATGATACAAAAAGTAGCAGTAAGCTACAAATGGACAGAATAGGCAGCTACTTGGCAGCTGACAAGGAGGATGGGCTGGAAAGATAGCTCAATGAGTAAAAGTCTTTTCACCCAATGAGGAGGACCTGAGTTTAGAGATCCCTAGCACCCATGTAAAAGCTGGGTGAGGCAGTGCACATCTGTGACCCTAGTGTGGGGGGATGACCTGGGGAAACAAGAGGCCAGCTGGGGTTTGCTAGCCAACCAGTTTAATTGAATCAGTGGGCTCCAGATTCAGAATGTATCAGCAAATAAGACAGAGAACAATAGAAGATGCTTGAATGTGGCCTCCACATGGGCCCACACAAATGCACACATGGGGGAAAAAAAAAAAGAGGTGAGCAGACCATTATAGAAAGAGCACTAGGGGTAGCTGAGACAGTGGCCATGGCAATAAGATAGCAGAACAGTCTGAAAGAGAGCCCAAGAGAGGAACAAGTGGAAGTGTGGAGAGGATGAAGCACTGACTGAAGGATAGAGCCAAGGAAGAAAAACTGTTGGCGTTGGTCACTGGAAGACCGTTTAGGGCCTTTGACAATACAAAACCAACAGTTGTGGNGCTGGCTGCTGTTGAAGGATGAAGGACCAGATGCCTGCGCAGGCCCAGAAACTGCAACCAGGGGAAGAGCTGCTAAGAGCTGGGGAAAGTCCACTTTCCAACTTTCCAGCCTTGGCAAAAACTGTACTTCTTGCAAGAGAGCTTGGACACTAGATGGCGCAATCTTCTACTCCTGTCTGCCTTCTGTTACTTCTGGTTGCTGTCAAATGTCAAGAGATACAAACAGAAATTGTCAAAAGATGCCACTCGACAAGCTCCTCGCCTACCCAGGATTTCTATCCGGGATAGCAAAAGGCCTCCAGCTAGCTGTTTGGGACTTCTCCATAAACTCCATTATTTCCAATTGGTTCCATGGCTTCTCTGAACACGAAACGTTTTTCTCTAATCCTAGGGAAAGTTCGCTAAGGCACAAACTGTGCGTTCAGGCTCACGGTCGCCTCCGCAGGGCCCTACACACGGCCTGGTCACAGAGCAAGCGTTCAGTAACACACGAGTAAACTTCAAGGAAGTTGTCAGTGTCCCCACTCTGAAGCTGGATAATAGGAGGCTTGGTTAGGTGATCTGGGCACGGAGGGTATGGCTCTAAATGCACATCGGAGACCCTCTGCCCTCGACAGCCCCGGGCTTTCCACCTCCTCACCCGGTGACCAAGGTCCCGTCGCGGCGGATCCCGAACTGAGCGTTCTGCAGCCCCCCGGAACTGCTCACCAGCCGCCCGTCGCTCACCACGTTCCCCAAGCACTCGCCAGTGCCCATGCGGAAGAAGCCACCGTTCTGGGCGACGAGGCAACCGGCTGGGACGGCTGTGTCTTCCACGGTGGCACGGCGCTTCTGCGCGCAGCCTCCGGGTCCCCCGGGCTCCAGCACCGAGAAAGTGCGCAGAGGCGCCGCGACCCGTGTCAGGTGGCCGGCCACCGCGCGGCCCCCGAAGTGCGACACATAGGTGCGCACGGCAACGCGGTGGCTGGCGCCAGGGGTCGCGGGTGGCGGAGGCCAGCTCTCTTGCTCGCGGCTGCCGGCGCGCACCCGGGCGCAGTCCCGCGAGGGACGTGTGCGCGCGAGTGGGTAAGGCAGCAGCAGGTCATCGTCGCGGGAAACCCTGCGGGGACGGGGCGATCGTGAGCTCGGAGGGCTGTGCCCGAGAGCACGCAGGACAGGGGGACCCCAGCCGGCCGGCCCTGGCAGCTGCACTCACCCCGAGCCCAGGCTGCACCACGCCACTCCGATCAAGCCGAGCAGAGAGGGCAGGAAAAGCAGCCCGCGCCTCCTGGGCGCCGCCATATTGGATTGGGACTCTGGTCACGTGGGCCCGCCCCATGTGACTCCAGGCCNNCTGGTGGGTACTTCCAGGTACCAAAGGCCTGGACCCCTTGTTTATGAGATTAAGCCTCCAAATTCCATCAGGGAGGGTAAGGCTGAAAGGGCGATAGGTAAGTTTTAATAATTAATTAGTTATTAATTAATTAATTTTTTAAGAGAGGAATTCTTTGTGCAACAGAGCTATCCTGGAACTTGCTCTGTAGACCAGGCTGGTCTTGAACTCACAGATCCTCCTGCCTCTGCCTCCGGAGTGCTGGGATTAAAGGTGCNTGCCACCACCGCCAGACAACTTTTTATTTTTATATGATGTCAAACTCATAGAAATTGCAAGAACGGAGCCTGGGAATGTATAAGTTGGTACAGTGCTTTCTTAGCATGCTCCAAGCTCTAGGTTCCAATTTTGCGCTGCACAAACCGGAAGTGGTGGCCCACGACATATATTCCCAGCATTCTGAGGAGGAAGGAGGGACAATCAGAAGTTCAAGGTCACCCTTGGCCTACATCGCCAGTTTAAGACCAATCTGGACTACGTGAGACTTGGTCTTAGAAACAAAAAAACGTTGTAAGAAAGAAGCTTCATTAGTGGGGCTGGAGAGATGGCTCAGCGGTTAAGGGAACTGGTTGCTTTTCCAGAGGACTCGGATTTGATCCCCAGCATACACATGGTAATTCACAACAGTCTGTAACTCCAGTTCCAGAGGATCTGACACCCTCTTCAGGCCTCCACAAGCACCAGGCATGCATGTGGTGCTTAGACATACATGTAGGCAAAACACCTATACATATGGAATTTTAAAAATAAAAAAAGTGAGATTTTTTTAGATGTACATTAGCTCATCAAAGAAGTAAGCATTGTGTCTCTTTAGTGTGGATTATGGTGCACAGGCAATTCTAAGGGTGGTCCTGCCTCCTGGAGGGGTAGCTGTTGCCAGGTGACCTGACTGGATTATCTCTTCTGTGTTTTGGGTAGCTTGATTTATTTTTGGTTTTGNTTTTGNGACAGAGTCTCTTTACTGTAGGCAGGCTGGCTTGAAATTTTATGTAGACTGGTCTAGAGTCTCTTGAAATACTGTGTAGACTGGTCTAGAGTCTCTTGCTTCTGCCTAATCCCCAAGTGACGGGATTAAAGGCACAGGTCACCAAGCCTGGCTCTGTTTTAGACCTATTTTGGAATGATAGGTCTCCACCCATTCGAGAGAGTTCTTCTTGACTGAAGAAACCAGTTTTCCTTTAACTGGCCTTTAGGATGTAGGGATGGCTGGAGAGATGGCTCAGCAGGTAAAAGTGCTTGCTGTGTGACCTGAGTTTGATGCCCTGGACCCATGTAAGAGAGACAGGAGAGAACTGACTCCAGAAAGTTGTCCTCTGACCTCCACAGTGCTCCATAGCTTATGGACCCACTAGTATCACACACACATAATAACTAATGCAGAATCCCCAGGTGCCAAGTAACATGTTAAAGCAAGTCCTGCACCTGGGACCCTCCTGGCCAAGGCTATGTCACCTGGAAGCACAGTTTATATTGTATCACTGCCTTCACACTTCCTTTCAGAAGTGGCTTTTTGGGGCTTCTTCTCCCAGGGCAGTGCCCAAGGCAAGGTCCAGTGCCTGACCTCCTCAGGAGGCATTGCAAGTCNAACAAGTGCTGCAGGGATTTGAGCAGGTCTAGCCCCTTTCTGTCCATAGTGAACACGTCGTATGCTTGAACTCTAGGGTCCCTGAGCCATGCTTGTTGGGGCCTGTGTGTGATCAAAGTCAGCCATCTGTATTGGATCATGTCTCTCCCAAAATTCATGTTTTTCGCAAGACCCCAGAATGGGTTATTTGTATGTCTGATTTTTTTTAGACATAATTAGTTCATATGAGGTCTTCCTAGAGCTGAGTGGATTGCAAACCTAGTCTGACTGCTGTACTGAGAAGAGACAGATGGGACACATCGAGGAAGCAAGGCTATATGGAGATGTAGCAGCCGCTGGAGTGGGGCAGCCACAGACCAAGTGATGCCTAAGATGCTCCACAGCCCTAGACACTCAGAGGCATGCATCAGTCTCTGTTCTGTGGACTGAGCTCAGATTCTTCTCCTGAGATTTCAGAGAGAGCCTGGATGACTGACACACTGATTCTTAGAAGCTCATACAGTCAAGGCCAGCGAATGGCTCTTCACAAATGACTGAGGCCTGAAGTAGCCATAGCTCACTCCAGTGAACACTGTTCAGAGAGGCTGCTTTTCTGGGGAATGTGGTATTAAAGGATCGGGTTGCACACCACTACATGGACGTGGGGGCACCACATCTCTCTGTTCTTTGCTTTGGGCTGCTAAAGGCAGTTGGCCAGCAAGCCAGNCTTGCCAGCATCCTNCCTCCCTCCCTCCTTTCCTCCCTCCTTCCCTCCCTCCCTCCTTCCCTCCCTCCCTCCAAAAGTCCTTTCTTCTCTCTGGCTGCCAGGAGTGGAGCACTGACAAGGCAGGTTCTGGCTTTGGTATTCTCTGTTTCAATGCCTGCTTCTCCCTCAAAGGTGCTATCCTGTTGAAGCTGGGCAGACAACTGAGCCAAGGACTTACTCCTCAGCTGGAGATAGCTTTGTCCATGTCCTTGTCTGAGTTTTCTCATTGTTTGTGTATTCAACAGTGTGTGTGACCTTTCCTGGGGAAGTGAGAATAAATATCTGTTCACTTCAGGGCACCAACAGCAGACTGAAAGAACAGTTCTTCCAAATCCAGCCTGATGAGCCAGTGAGTTTATTGGGGTTCCTTACAGAAGCATGGCTGACTAAAAGGTAGCTGCAGCAGCTGAAGAGGCCTCCCCAACATGGGTGATAACTTTTAAAAGCTCATGCAGAGAAACCCTGTCTCAAAAAGACCAAAAAACCAAACCCAAAACAAACAAACAAAAAAAGACCAAGCCTACATTAGCAACAAACCCCATCTCATCCTCTTTTGGGATGTCTTCCTATGCTCATGACCTCAGTCAGCTGCTGCAAGCTTGTGGCATGAGACTGACACTAAATAAGGAAAGCATCAGTTCTTTTGCTTGTTTGTTTGCTTTAGCTTTCTGGGGATTGAGTAAAGTCTGGCACCTTCCTGCTCTAGCAGGCACAGTTTCCCTCTTGTGCATACACTCTGCTTTTCAGCTTTGCAGGCCAGTGGGCTGTGGTGAGCCCAGGAACTGCAGGGCTCCTCCTGCTGCAGCCTCATCCTCTTGTGCAACACCCTGGCCTTGTGGTTTAGTCTGGGCCTTCTGATAAAGCCAGGGTATGGTTGTGTGTGAGCTGGTGAGAAAGCACAGGAAGGGGCAGAAGGGACACTAGCAGTTGCAGTGGGCCATAGCCAGACCCACCATGTTGTCGTTTGGAATAAAACTTTTCTTAGGTGATCAGCATCTGCAGGCCCAGGGACACAGAGATCTGAAGACAGATGCTGGGACATTTATCTCATGTTAGTCATCCCTCAGATATCTGTGGACTCCAGGAAAGAGTCAGTGTTACCAGTAAAGGCAACCTCAAGTTTCCGAAGTTACCTAGGCAACCGTGGTGCCCACACTGAAATCGTCATCAAGGCAGACAGAATACCCCATCACATAGGCTCCGTTTAGTGAACTCCAGAATTAATCTTTTCTTTTTTTTAGGTCTTGTGTAGCCCAGGCTGGTCTTGAATTTGCTGTGCAGCCAAGGATGACCTTTGATCCTCCTGCCCCCACTTCCCAGGTGCTGGAATTGTAGGCTTGTACAATCATGCCCATGCCTGTTTTTATACAGTGCATGGGACAGAACTCAGGGCTTCAAGCTTGTCCTTCCTCTGCCAAATGGTTCTACTTTTATGTCATGTGTGTGTGTGTATATGACATAATAATAAAATCTAGATTAAACACATGAAAGAAAGCATGCAGTATTTGTCTTTCTGAGTCTGGCTTACTTCACTTAAGTGATGATCTCCTGATCTCCTGTAGTGGCCTTTTTTCTGCAAAGGACATAATTCATCCTTCACAGCTGAAGAGAGCTCCACTGTGCATATGCACCACATTTCCTTCATCTGCTGACAGGCATCTAGACCGATGCCTGTCTCACTACTGAGAACAGGGCTAAACATGTGGTAAATGTGGGTAGTCAGATAGCTCTGTGCTATGCCAACTTACTGTCTTTTGGGGTAAATACCCAGGAATGTGAGTCATATGGTAGATCTATTATAAGTTTTTAATTTAATTTTACTTTATTGTATTTTGTTTTTGGAGACAGGGTGAAGGGCTCTGGCATGCTTGTCCTTTCCTGATTCCCTCTGCTTTGTTAAAAATTATTAGATTACACTCCTAAAGCTAGCTACCAAGGTCTGTTCCCTTATTTGGCCACTTCCTCCTCTTCAGGCTGACCACCAAGGTCCAGCTATCAAAGTATTGAAGTCCAGCAATCAAAAGCCCCCTTTTTGGCTGCCCTAATTAACATGCCCAATCAAAACAAACCAACTCATCCTAACAGGGTGTTTCCCCCTTTCCTTTTATAAACTTCAATTTGCCTACAGGCCAAGTCTGTCTTTTCTCTATCCAGAGGTAGGCAGTCCTTTGTCCCTCCTGGACAAATACCCCTGTCCCCTCTCCCTTGTTCCCTTCTCCTTCTCCCTCATCCTCTATCTCCTGTCTTTGTCTCTTATTCCCTGCCCTTTGTCCCTCTGGGGCAAATAAATCTCCTTTGTGGTTAGAACTTGGTGTTGTTGGTATCTTGTGCCAATACTAGTCCTTTTATAGGGACTAGCTATGTAGCCCTGGCTAGCCTGTAAATCACTATGTAACCAGGCTAGCNTTGAACTCACAGAGATCCTCCTGCCTCTGACTTCTGAATGGTAGGATTTTTATATTTAATTATATAATAAATTATATATAATTATATATTAAATTATATTTCTTTATTTATGTGCATGTGTGCTCACATGTGTACCACAGTATGTATGTGGAGGTCAGAGGACATCTTTCAGGTGTCAGTTCTCTCCTTTCCTTATGTGGGTCCTGGGGATAGAACTCTGGTCATCAGGCTTGGCAGCAAGCACCTTTACCCACAGAGCTGTGGGTGTTTAGCTTTTGGAGGTTTTTGTATGTTGATTTCCACAGTGGCTGTGCTAGCCCACATTCCTGCCAGCAGAGTATATAGGTTCCTTTTTTCACCTTCTTACCCACATTTGTTGGTGTTTCTGGATGACAGCCATTCTGACTTAGGTAAGACAGACTCCCAGTGTTTTTTTGTCTCCTGTCTGCCCTTGAATTCCTGATCCTCCTCTGAAGTGCAAGGATCACAGGTATGTGCCACCATGCCTGCTCTTAACATGATGCTGNAGACTGAACTCAGGGCCTCTCCCCAGCTCTCNGTGCAGTTCCAGCTTGCGGCTCCCTGAGAGGGTGTCCTGACCTGTTAGCACAGGATTTCCTACCTTCTTCAGCCCTGGTTTAGTAACTTAAGTTTTGGAACCACATCATTGTCCAGCTCAGATTCAGGAAGGATGGGGTGGGTGTAATTCTGTAGTCCGTTTATGTGTAGCCGACTTCTCCCAAACTTGAGAGCCTGTCTTGGTAACTTTGTGTTGATAAAGTGATGCAAAGGAAATCCTTCAAAGGCCAATCAGTATGAAATTCTGGCTCCTGATTCCCTAAGAAGACAGCAGTCTCAGGAGCATGTCAAATCTGCCAATCGATTCCAGGCACCGTTCCTGGGCCTGCCTGACAACTTAAGAGGGATTGTGGTAAAGTGTCCCGGGGACAGTAGGGAGAGATTAGGTGAAAAGAGAGATTTAAAAGATCAGTCCCACAGCCCCACCACTGGTTTTTCAGCTGGGCACATGAACGAGGGGTTGGTTATTTATTTAATTAAAAATACTAATGACATATCTCTTAAAAAAATTTTATCGTATGTGTGTGTGTGTGTGTGTGTGTGTGTGTGTGTGTGTGCACTCTCGGACATGTGGAGATTAAAGGACAGCTTTTAGGAGTTGGTTCTAGCTTCCTTCTTGTTGAAGGAAGGTCTTTCTCATTCTGCTGCTGTGCTGCCTACTCTAGTTGGCCACTGGGCTTTTAGGAGAGCTTCCCGTCTCTGCCTCCCATCTCCATGTAGGAGAGCAGGAATTGCAGATATGCACTACCCAGCTGTGCGTAGGGGTGTGTGGGTTCCTGTGCATGCCAAGACACAAATGTGGAAGTCAGATGACAGTTTGAGGGTGTGGGTTCTCTCTTTCTACGTATGAGGGTCCTGGGGATCAAATTCAGATAATCAGGCAAGTGTCTTTAGCTGGTAAGTCATCTTGTACATCCCACATCTGTTTATCTNTGAGAGAAGATCTAGCTAATAGGCTAGGCTGGAATTCATAGAGATCAGCCTGTCTCTGTCTCCCAAGCGCTAGGATCTACAGCCTTTCAATCTACATACTTATTTTCACAGTGCTGAGAATCAAGCCTCAAATATGCTGCAAATGTGCTCTACACTAAGCTCTACGCTACAGGCCCAGTCTTTGGCAGCCCATGCTGGCCTCAAACACGCAGCTCTTGCCCTGCCCTCCAGAATCTTGGGGTTGTAGGTGTATACCCCCACACCCCACTAACATTTCTTCCTTTTTTAAGATCTGCACTTTAGTGTTATCATTTTCCTCTAAAACTGCCTCAGCCACTTCCCACGAATTTCATACATTGTCTCTTCATTTCTCCCCATGTCAGAACACTTTTCAATATTGTAAACACTTCTTTACTTCACAAGTTATTTGGATGAGTATCCTTAACATAAATATTTATGGCTTCCCTATGTGTCTTTTTTATATCGATTTCTAATAATCCTATTGATGTCAGGGAATANGCTCCACAATTTTCCATTTTTTAATTTTTGGAAACGAGAGGATATGATCGATCTCAATGACCATTCCTTGTGAAGGGGAAGATAAGGTGACTTCAGTGTTTCTGGATGGTGCATGATGTAAAAGGTACCCAGGGGTGCTGGGCAAGAGTGCTGCTCCCCAGATTCCTCACATCTTCTCTCCGGTCTGACTTCATATGTCCATCCATCATTGCAGAGGTGCTCCGTTCTCTGGCTGGAATGGTAGATCTGCCCCATGCTCTGCATCCCTGTTTTTGCCTCATGTATCTTCTTCCAGCTTTTCATGAACAGCCAAGATTCTTATGTCCTTTTGACCAACTGGCAGCACTTGTATCATTAGGAAGTGACCTGTTCCATTTTGGGGGCTATTATCTTCTCTGAAGTCTGTTTACTGTGTTAACATGGCCTTTCTGGTTTCCTTTCGTCCATTATTGTTCTTGCTTTAACCTATTTGTGTCAGCATTCATCACAGGTTTCCNTGGTATAAAGTTGCCTTTGAATGTGAGTGCTTAGACATTTATACTTCATTGATCTGATTTATACTTCATTGAGTTTTTAATNTGATTGAATTTTAAAATCTTGTTTATTTTTCTCATCCATTTTTCTCATTTTTTCTTTCCCCTTCTTCCTTCAAATTAATAAGCTTCATGATCCTTTTTTCTATATTGTCTTAGTGTATTTGTTATCCCTATGATTAAAATAATGTCTTATTTAGCATTTGCAGTAAATCCATTCCNGTCTAGTTTAAAATGATTTTATGTTATATGACACAGCATAAGACTCTTTAAAAAAGCATGCTCCGTTTCTTCTGTCTTGGCCTCTGCATTACAACTGTCAGCAGTTTACCTTCTGTGTGCCATGGACAACCAACCTCTTAAGACCCGCCAGCCTCCAAAGAGACTTCCCTAGTAAGGAGACCTAGTAAGACTTCTCACACACTGTGTCCACAGCCAATGGCGCTGGGTCTCTTCAGCTGACCTACACTTCCATCTTGTGCCACTCACTGCTTTCATACCTCTCTTACAGTGTAGATTTGCTTGTAATTAATTCTTTTACATTCTGAATGCCTGGGAAATCCTTTAGCTTTTTTCTCATTGGTAATATTTGGTACTCTCTACAATTTTTTTTAATTGTGTTTTTCGAGACAGGGTTTCTCTGTGTATCTTTGTGCCTTTCCTGGAACTCACTCTGTAGCCCAGGCTGGCCTCGAACTCACAGAGATCCACTTGTCTCTGCCTCCCGAGTGCTGGGATTAAAGGTGTGCGCCACCACTGCCTGGCTCATATTATTTCTTTTCTTTTTCTTTTTTTTAAAGATTTATTTATTATGTATACAGAAGAGGGCACTAGATTTCATTACAGATGGTTGTGAGCCACCATGTGGTTGCTGGGAATTGAACTCAGGACCTCTGGAAGAACAGTCAGTGCTCTTAACCTCTGAGCCACCTCTCCAGCCCTCATATTATTTCTATTTATTTATTTATTTATTTATTTTTGTTTGTTTGTTTGTTTGTTTTTCGAGACAGGGTTTCTCTGTAGCTTTGTGCCTTTCCTGGAACTCACTTGGTAGCCCAGGCTGGCCTCGAACTCACAGAGATCCGCCTGCCTCTGCCTCCTGAGTGCTGGGATTAAAGGCGTGCACCACCACCGCCCAGCTCCTCATATTATTTCTTGTTCTGACTTTTTTTTTTCCATACTGGGAATTGAACCCAGCATCTTGCATGTTCTAGACAAGACCTCTACTACTGAGTCACTGAGTAACATCTACAACTCTTTCTGATTTTTTTGTTTGTTTTTTTGTTTTATTTTTTGAGACAAGGTTTCTCTGTGTATCCCCTACCTGTCCAGGAACCAGCTCTGTAGACCAGGCTGGCCTTGAACTCATGGAGATCCACCTCCCTCTGCCTCCCAAGTGCTGGGATTAAAGCCATGGGCCACTACCACCTGGCAACTTTTTCTGTTTTTATTNTGAGACGGGGTATCACAGAATTACTCTGGCTGTCCTCAAACTCACCATGTCATTCAGGCAGGTCTTGACCTTGTGATCTGCCTACCTCATCAGCCGGATAGTAGAGCTTACAGGCCTATGCCATCAGATCTGGCTTCTTTTTGTTTGTTTTCTCTTTTAACAGATATTAAGCAAATTGGTAGCTTGGTGTAGTTTTCTCTTGTGCTCAGATCTGCAGGTTTGTATAGTTCTTAGAAAACCTGAAACCCAAAGCTGCCACCACTTTCCCAAACCCTCCTTGTCCTTCCTCTCCCAGCAACTCCAGTTGAAGTTGCTCAGCATTCTGGGGCTCTGCTCTGTTGATTTTTCTTCAGTTTCATTTTGTTGTATTTCCCTTAGGACTTCCCTATAGCTGTGCTTCAAGTTCTTCACGTTGTCCACCTACAGCATCTACTCTGCTGACGATGCCACAGCGTACACTCTCCTGACTCATCCTGTCTTATGTTCTGAGAGTCTCACTTCAGATGCTGAATGTAAACCAAACCACAGGAAGATTAGTGAAGAACCATCAGTAACAGTATCTGCTGCTGGGTCAAATTTTCTCAACAGTAGGCTGTTTAAACCATGTAAATATTTCTGTCTTCTCTAGCTTCTGCGGGTCATAAACTGGGCAGTGGCTTAACTGGGTGGACCTGGCTTGAGTCTTTCCTGAGTCTTGGAGTAGGATGCTGCCCATCCAGCTGTCATCTGAAGGCTTTCCCAGGGTTGCAGGACTCGCTGGCAGGTTGGTGCTGGGTGACATCAAGATGCCTCAGTTTCTTGGGAGATCTGTCTCCAGAGATGCCTGAGTGTTCTCACAGGGTGGCCACCTTCCCTCAGAGTAATAACTCAGGGTCTAAAGCGGAAGGGGTTATAGCGCCTGGCATCTTTTCCATACTCAAAGGTACTACAGACCAGTTCAGACCTGGTCTGAGAAGAGATTGTCTGAGTGCAAGGACGCCAGGGGAAGAGGATCTTTGGTGGCCTTGAATGCAAGTGACATAGATGAGAGTGATGGGGATAGGGAAGACTGGTCCAATGTGATGTACAAATATGGCTGACAGAATTTAGAGTCAGAGCGTAAGTGAGTTTGGGAGAAAAAGAGGAGTCAAGAATGATGGCAAGGGGCTGGTCTGAATCAGTGAAAGGATGAAGATGCATTATGGAGGTGGCGATGACCCTGGGAAGAGGACCACAGAAAACTGGAGCTTCAGCTTTTGATATGCTGAGGAGAAATATCAGGTAAGCAGCTGTCCACAGAAGCCCTGAGTCCAGGAGACGAGCTATAAATAGCATTAAGGCTCTGAAGGGAAACAGAAACCCAAATCATGAGTTAGACTGAAAGGAGAGACGGCTCATGGGACATTCTTCAAGAGCCCGGAGAGAGGAAATCAATGAAGTGCTAAAGGCCAGGAGTCTGGAGTCTTTGAAGGAGGAAGAAAGAGGAGAGTGAGCCTGTGGAGTGGCAGCACAGAGACTGTGGGTGAACTTGACCAAAGCCGTTCCAGAGTGTGGTGAGTGCTCAGAAGAGACGGGCAGGAACAGGCGTGGTGGGACGTGCTGCGATGCCAGTACTCGGAAAAGAGAGGCAGATGAGCAANAGTTAAATGTCGTCCTCATTACATAGTNAGTTCCCAGTCAGCCTGGGATACACGAGACCCTGGAAAGAGAAAGTGGGGGTTCGATTTTGTTGAATAGAGGATCAAGGAAATGGAACAGAAACTAAATGGAGAAAAAGAAGCCAAAATCTAGGGTCCTTAGCTTCAGAACGGAAGAAAATGGCAGCCTGTATNCTCACCTAGACCTCAGTCTCTGGCTCCATCCGTTTCATTTTGTTAACCTCGTTTGTTATAAGTTGTTTCTACCCATTTTGGCTTTTCTCCTTCCACACCTAACATCACTTTCTTCTGATTGTTAATAGATAGAATCAAATAGATGAACGTACATCTAGATCGCTGTGACTAGGTGAGTATTATTCATGTTGGGCCATGCCCTATGCTGAAGTTATCTTTTCTAAAGGTCACTCATCCAGTTGCTTGTGTATTTTAATTCATCCCTTGTTTGTTTACTAAGTGCCTGTAACCTGCCAATCACTATGCTAACCTGTGGAGCTGCAGTGTGAGGAAGATGACGATGAAGAAGAAAGACATGACATTGTCTGTTAGGGCAGCAGGTGTAGAGCTCTGGGTGGAGAAAACACTACAAAGGAAAGTGAAGTGAAGCAGGAGTTCAGACCACAGACACAGTCCATATGAGCGTGGACCACAGACACAGTCCATATGAGTGGTCAGGAGTTCTGGGAAGACACCTGTGTGGAGAAAGGGAGAACACAAAACAGCTATTGATGAACAGCCTTATACTATGTCACGTGGGCCACCAGAGGAAATTACCAGAACACTACTCAAGTGGATTGTTTTTCAGATGGCCACAGCCCTGCCCCCCATCCTTTTGTTTATCCTATACATTCCCCCAATGGGAGGCAGGACTGGAGGCTTCTGGAAGACCCATTGGCTCTCCAGACAACTGTGGGGAGAAGCCCAGGGTCTTCTGAAACATCGCTCACATTTAAAACCCTCTAAAACCCTCTCTGAGCTTTTGCTAGTTTGTAGTCTGTCTGCCACTGATACAGAGTGCCCTAACTCAACCTAGTGTTCTTCAGAAGGATCCCTTTGGTGGCAGATTGAATGTAATTGGCCCTGATAAGCTCATAGGGAGTGGCATTATTAGGAGGTGTGGCTTTGTTGGATTAGGTGTGGCCTTCTTGGAGGAAGTGTGTCTCTGTGGGGGCAGGCTTTGAGGTTTCCTTTGCCCAGTGTCTCAGTTCTCTTCCTGTTGCCTCTGGATCAAGATCTAGAACTCTCAGCTCCTTCTCCGGCACCATGTCTGCCTGCACACCACCACGATGATAATGGACTAAACTTCTGAAACTGTAAATCACCCCAATTAAATGTTTTCCTTTATAGAGTTGCCATGGTCATGGTGTCTCTTCACAGCAATAGAAATATTAACTAAAACACCTCCCCAGCCTTCTGTTTGACCTGAGATGAGAGGTGGACAAGGCATCGGTCCTTCCTCCCCGAGGAGGGATCTGGTGCCTAAGCCATTACTTCTTAGGAGGGCAGTGCAGTGTTGAGCTGACTGGTGGAGGGGACAGAGGACAAGCTGTTTCTTATCCAATGAATTGATTTTTTTAAAAATAATTTATTCAAATTTATTTCATGTGCATTGGTGGGAATGTGTCAGATCCCCTGGAACTGGAGTTACAGACAGTTGTGAGCTGCCATGTGGGTGCTGGGAATTGAACCTGGGTCCTCTAGAAGAGCAGCCCGTGCTCTTAACCACTGAACCATCTTTCCAGCCCCCAATGAATTGATTTTACAGTGGATTCAGTGATGAGAAAGTTCTTGAAGACATCACGAATGCGTTGGAACAGTAAGATGTGAGGTGGGGTAAGGCTGGGAGCAAGATTGGTCCCTGGTCCTTTAAACATTTAAGCTGCTTCCACTCATACAAAACAAACTCTAATGTCAGAAATCTATTTCTCATAATAAAACTGCTCTTGAGTGTTCACTGGCCTGGAACCATATCTCCTTCAGGCTTCAACCACTGTACCTTGAAAGAACTTTACAAATTGCTTTGAAGAAAGTGGTTACAGCAGGTAGTTTAACCCGATGCATACTGCCTGCTTANATTTCAAAGGTTTTGAGTGCTGTAAACTCTAGTTTTCACCACTGGGGGCGCTGTGACATGGTAACATGACCCCAGAGAAGGAGAGCTATACAGACCTGTGTTCCTTCCTACTGGAAACAACGCAGTCCTGGACAGAATGCTTCCAACAATGGTTGTCCAGGCTTTGGAAGTCAGCTGCTACTGTGTAACATGGTACCTTAGACTAGGTAATTTATATACAGAAACTTGCTCTCACAGTTCCAGAACCAGAAAAGTCCAAGACAGAATATACCAGATTTGGTATCTGGTGAAGGTATGTGTGAGGGTGCATCTTATTTCCTCTTCATGTGGCCGAGGGACAAATCCTGGGTCCTCACACTGTAGGAGCACAGAGAAGGTTAAACAGACTCCCTCAGACTATTTTACAAGGACATTAATCTCATTCATGAAGATGTAGCCCTCCAGACATGATCACCCCTAAAACTTCTACTTCTTAATGCTATTGCACTAAGGACTAAGTCCCCAAATGAACATTGGAGGGACACAAACATTCAAACCATGGCAGGCAGCTTGAAAGCTCCCTGTGGCCACTCCTGCAGGCAGCTTGTACAGAGGGTGGTGAGCCTTCGAGGATGGNAAGACAGCAGATGAGTTAAGCTCTGTGACTTCCTCAGCTTGTTGTCTCAATAGCATGTTCAGACGTGGCACAAAAAGGGGAACCAGGCAGTCCCCCAGTTGGAGAGGTAAAGTAGGGAGTCCGGGGAGCTACAGGGAGCTAGAGTTTGTGAAACATGATACAATACCAGAGAAAGGTGTGCAGAATTCCAGAGACTGGCAGGGGGGCCTTTAGTGTTCAAGCAGAATANTGATAATGTANGTGTGTGAAGAAGCTTTACAAGGCTAAAGAAAGACTCACACAGAAGGATTAGAGAGCTGTAACAATCAGCCTGACCAGAAACCTCACACAATACATGGCATTGGCTAGCGCACTAAGAAGGGTCTTACTGTAAATTCAGAATNATCGATTATGGACAAATGTTGTTCTAGNCTAGCATAANTCTNACACTTAAAAGCAAGATCTCNAAGGATTANACTATGTCCAAATNATTTGGTCCCAGAATAAAGTTCAAAATATTGATAGGAATGAAAAACCATCTAACAATGAGTCAAGTAAAACCAACAGAATTTGGCTTCAAATTAAAAATCACCAACTATGCAGAAGAGCAGGGAAATGCAACTTGTGCAAGTGCACAGACTTCAGAATTAATACTTAAAATCAGCTAATATAACTATAGTTCAATATTTNAAAATATGTTGAGTCAAAAACATGGAAGATGTAAAAGAGATAACATTAAACACTATAGATAAAAACANACAAACAAACCCTAAGGCCCCAAATGAGAAATGCAGTGGATGGGATTCATGGCAGAAGAGAAGATCAGATAATAAAGATATCACAACAGAACCATTCCCTGTGAAAACAGAGGGAAAAAAAGTACATTAAAAATGGGCTTGGGAAGATGGTTCAGAGTTAAGAGCGTGCACTGCTCTTGCAGAAAACCAGAGTTCGATTCCCAGCACCCACATGGGGCAGCTCACAACCACCTATNACTACAGCCCAGGGAAAGAGGATGCCCCTTCTGGTGTCTGAGGACAGCTTCTGCATACAATGATGGGTTAGAAGCTTCCTCCTTGCAACCTGGTGAAGTTAAATCAGAATAGGGAAAAAAAGGAATTAGAATCTACTCCAAAGACAGAAAAAGAGGAAGAACTTTCTGAAGAACATGGGATATGAAAAGATACCCGGGAAATGTGGAGGAAGGCCACACACCTACGGAGAGTAATTCAAGGAGCCAGCAAGATACTTCCAAGCCTGACAGCCCCAGGCTGATCCCATGAATCCACATGGTGGTAGGAGGCAACNAAGTTGTCCTCTGACCTCCACACAAATCTCTCACCAGCAACCCTGAAAACCAGTAAACCCAAGGAAGAGATATTTCAGATCCCCCAGCTGAGGGTTTAAAACTGATGGAGAGATATGGACATTTCAAGACATTTCAAGATAAGCAGAAACTAAGGTAGTTCACGACCTCCATGCCAGCAGTGCAGAAGATACTTAAAGGAACACTGCATCAAGGGGAAGGTGAACAGTCTCAATCGTGAGAGCACAGGGAAGGACACAGTCAATGGGAGAACAGTCCAACAAGGTGAAGGAAGAAGGAATTCATCATGCTTAATGTAATGAACCAAACAAAACTAATCCAGCCAGCCAGAAAAACAATCAGCAAGATGATGGGGATGGGTAAACTTCTCTCAATAATTACCTTAAATATGAGTGGCCTAAACTCGTCAATAAGGAAGCTCGGACTGGTGAGTAGATTAAAATAATAGGTACTCCAGGAAATGNACTTCACTCACAAAGACATTATCAGAAAGTCAAAGGAAGGAAGGTAATCAATCAGGTGAAGAGATGCAAAAGCCAAGCTGGCATGGATATTCTGATATTTGATAATGGAGAATTCAAGCAAGAATCAATTAGAAGAGATACAGAAGAGCAGTACATGTCACTAAATGGAAGAATTCATCAAGAGGATATATAACAATCTAAAGTAGCCCCTGAATGTGGGTATAACAATCTAAAACATCCATCGAATGTTGGGGCTCCAAATTTCATTAAACAAACATCAATGAACACCAAAAGTCAGATATATCCTGGTACACAAACAGTGGGTGACCTCAATACCTGCTGTCACTTTAGATGGATCATCCTGAAAACCAGCAAGTAGGTCTCAGAGTTAAACTATACCATAAGTCAAATGGATTTAACCGATATCTACAGATTATTCTGTCCCAAAGAAGTGGACTACATATTCTTCTCAGCACCCTCAGGCAACCATCTCTAAAATACCCCATATTCTAGGCCACAAAGCAAGTCTGACCCAACCCAAAAGAATTTAAACAAGCTCTTGTATCTTATGCTATTGGCGTAGCAAGAAAAACTACAAAAACTACGTAAAAGCTTGGAGACTGAACAATATAAGCTTCTTCATTGAAGAAATCAGGAAGGGAATTTAAAAACCCCTAGAATCAAATGAACATAATGAGAANATTTGGGAAACAGCCAAGGCACTTCTGAGAGGGAAGTTTACAGCGATTAGAGCTTGTGTTAAGAAAACGGGGAAGAAGCCGAGTGTGGTGGTGCACGCCTTTAATCCCAGCACTTGGCAGAGCGTTAAGGCAGAGCCAGGCAGATCTCTGAGTTTGAGGCCAGCCTGGCTTACAGAGTGAGTTCTAGGATGTCTAGGGCCACACAGAAAAAAAATAATGATCTCAAACAACTTAATGATGCACCTAATGTCATTGTAAAGCTGAGAACAACCCAAATCCTGAAGTAGTAGATGACAAGAAATAACTATCTAACGAGGACTAGGGGCATCTGCCCGTTGATAATCCTCTCCTAGGGTCCGGGAAGAATCTACAACCAGCCAATTATCTAANCTTTGATGACAGGAAATGAATCTATGTACACAAAACTCTTTAGTCTATACACTTCTGAGTCAGTCTTTCTCTACACAGCTACTATTGTGCTCTCATGCCTAGCTCCTTTCTTGCCTGATTCTCTCTGCGTCTTTCTGGTGTTCCCTCTAAGACTATTTTAATTCCTTCATCTTAGTTCTGCCCCATTTAGGTTCTCATCCATCTAGTTCTGTCCCATCTTACCTTTTCTCTCATCTCCTTCTTTCTCATCTCNTTCTTCCTCATCTTGTTCTTCTCCATCTGGTTCTTCCTCATCTTCCATTTCGTTGCTCTAGTACCCTCTTCTAGCCCTTCAATCTAGTTCTTTCCCATCTAGTTCTTCATTTCTCTTTTTCTCTTCTCCATCTTGTCCTCAGGTTCTCTCCTCAAAATCTTCTCTAGTCAAAATCCTCAAAATTTCTCTCCTAATTCTCTGAGGTTTACAGTTATATACCCATGNAATATCAGTGCTCTAACTAAAGCAAGGTCACCAAGCTTGAATTCTTACAGGGTCATAAAGGCAGGTAAGAATTTCCCTCAGGCAGTGACTGTTAGGCTTTCTTTTACAACCTAAAAAGGAAGTGGTAAAGGAGGAGGTCAGCTGAGAGCTAATATCAGTTAGTGTATCAAAAAGGGAATTTATGTGCTCAGTCCACAATCCTAGAAGTGGTTAGGTAAGAAGTTAGGAGTCTATAATGTTAGTAAGCTGTATAAGAAAGGAGGGTCTCACCTTAAATTGCACAAGAAATAAAGCTATCCATCTGACCTAGGAAACAGGCATCGTTTCCACAAGGGTGTTACCTTAGTTCAGGAGATCGTTTGGCCTTGGATATGATAGGTATTTTAGATAAATACACTGTTAGGAGTTCTTGGAAGCACACATAGCATATAAGAAAATCATTGTAGAAACCAGCTAATATATATACAAAAGCTAAAATACCACCAAGACTTCTTAAGCCATGGCTTGACCTTTGGAAAAGTCCTTGACTTTTCCAAGTAGTAGCTTTTGTCATAGTATCTGGATTCCATTACATTTTCCTTTGGCTTGCAGCAACTATCGAGCCAAAAATTAATAAAACAGAGACTAAAATAACTGTAAGACCCCAACTTTCCTTAGGCCTGAAACCTCCCCCCCAAAGTTCTTGGGAATAACCTCGATTGCTTGACCACTGGAATGTCACAAGACATTCAGGTGGTTTGGCTCGACCTCTGGAATGTCACAAGACATTCAGGTGGTTTGGCTTGACCTCTGGAATGTCACAAGACATTCAGGTGGTTTGGCTTGACCTGGGATGTCACAAGACATTCAGGTGGTTTGGCTTGACCTGGGATGTCACAAGACATTCAGGTGGTTTGGCTTGACCTGGGATGTCACAAGACATTCAGGTGGTTTGGCTCTGGAATGTCCCAACCCTAGTCTCCATGGTGATGAGCACCCACCCTACGATTAAGCCAAACTTTGTGGAAAGTCCCTAGACACGAACCAATCAAAAATAGATCTGTATGAAAACCATAATCTCGTGATTTTTGCCTTTAAAAACTGTGTGTGATTTCAGTTCCGGGCTTCTCTTGCTCAAGAGAGTTCAAGAGGGCCCGATTGTACAACCGTTTGTCTTATTTTTGCCTTGTAATAAACCTGTCTCTTATACACATCTAGATGTGTATAAGAGACAGGTTGAAAACTTGAGCAGATCTATAACAGTCAGTGAGAATGAAGCAATAATAAAAATCCCCAACAAAGAAAAGCCCAGGACTGCAGGGATTCAATGTTCCCCAGAGTGTCCCATGAAACAGAAACAGAAGGAACATTGCCAAACACAAAGCCAACATCACCCTGGTATCAACACCAGATCAAGACACAACTGAAAAAAGAAAACTTAAGACCAGTTTCCCTGATGAATCTGGATGAAAAACTTCTCAATAAAATCCTTACCAATGGAATTCCAAAAACAATAAAATTACCATTCAGCATGACCAAGGTGGTATTGTTCCAGGGATGTAAGGCTGTTTCAACATACACAAATGACTAAGTATAACACAGCACATAAATAGGCCTAAGGATGAAGCTCATGATCATCTCAACTGATAGAGAAATGGCCTTCCAGAAAGTTCAACATCTCTTCATGATAAAGGCCTTGAAGAAACTAGCAATGAAAGGAACACACATCAATATAACAAAGGTTGTACACAAGAAACCTGTAGTCAATGTTATACTAAATGGGGGGAACAAAGAGCATTTTCCCTCAAATCTCAATGCAATAAGGGCATCTTATTCAGTAGAAAGCCTGAAGTCTCAGCTAGAGGAAAAAGACAAGAGAAACAAAAGGACTTCAAAGAGGAAACAAAGAAGCCAAGTTATTTCTATCTGTGCACACTCTTCTAACGAGCCAAAGAGTACCAGAAAGTTCTTAGACCTGATAAACACACTCAGCAAAGTAGAGGAATACAAAATCAATTTACTAAAATCAGCAGCTTTTCTATACAGCAATTACATAGCTGTCAAGAATGAAACTGGGGTAGGGGGATGGGATCACATTACAACAGCTTCAAAAAGAGCAGAATACCTAGAAGTAAACCTAATCAAAGAGATGGAAGACCTCTGCAATGAAAACTTTAAGATNCCAAAGAAAGGGGTTTAATAAGACACTATGAAATGGGAAAACCTCTCAAAACGTACCCTGGAGAAAAGGCAGCCTGTTTAACAAACGGTACTGGGAAAACTAAAATCTAAACACAGAACTGCCCGAGGACCTAGCTGTCTCACTCTGGCCTGAAGGACTCCAAGTCAGCACACCATAGGAACACCTACATACCCATGTTTATTGTAGCTCTGTTCAAAGTGCTTGAGAATGGCNCCAGCTTAGATGTCCTCAAAGGGATGAGTGGATAAAGGCAATGTGGTGCATACATACATGACTTTTATTCCTACACAAAGAGATGACGTTTGCATGGAGACCAGGTGGAGCTGGAAATTGTTATGTTAAGCAAAGTGAGCCAGACTCACAAAGACAAGCATCATGTTTTTTCTCACATGGGGAACTTAGATTTAAAACTGTACAAATG
>LZPO01087158.1:0-16658 GCA_001675575.1 Neotoma lepida
TGGTGCACATACATACACACAGGCAAAACACTCATACACATAAAGTAATAACATAAATCTTTAAAAGAAGGAATCTCAAAGTGCTAACAGACACAAGGATGGTGTTAAGTGTGGATTACACCACTGCCACTGGGAACCACATAGTGGGGCAGAAGTATGGCAAAGAGCACCAGCTGGTCACAGCCTGGAGCCTGGCTGCAGCAAGGCAGTGGTCTCCTCAGAGCTGTGGGCAGACTTTTGCCTGAGGAGGGAAGGAAACAAATAAATAATGTTCACTGCAGGCACTGGGGAAAACTTCACCAGGAATGACATAACCCAGGAGAAAAAACCTGTAGAAAGTAAACTTGATGTCAGGCACCTGCATCCCCAGCCCTGGAAGTGACCTGTTGACATCGTCCTCTGTCTAGCTGGCAGCTCCTGTGTGCTTGCACTTTGTATGTTACTGGAAGGAGCTGAGTTGTGCACTCTCCTTGTAGTTAGTGTGATGCCTCCCTCATGTTTCAGATGTCACAAGNAGCACTGGAATACAGCACAAACCACCTGCCTCTGCCTCAGCTGTCTCATTGTTACACGAGTGCTGCAAAGAAGTCTGGCTCATTTCAGTCATTTCCTAGAACATCTGTGACAGAAATCACAACATGGATTGTAGGTATGGATGGAGAATTCCCACAAATCCCCTGAACGGCCTAGCCATGTGGAAGGAAGCTTTCTAACAACCTGCCACTGAAATAACCTCTCTACTCCTACCCAAACACTGCTGGTCTCTGACAGGAAAAGGAATCATGACTGCCATAGAACACAGGACCCTCAACCTGGACAGAGCTCTGCCACCTTCTGCTAGAAGTCCCAGGAGGCCAGGAGAGGCTCAGGGGCTCTGACCCCTGTGACTGTGTGACACACACCATACAGATGCCCTGTGTTTTGTGACCCAGCAAGATTCCATGTCCTGAGAAGTAGCAGTAGGGAAGGAGGAACAAAGCCCCAGGAATGTGGGCTTGGGCAATGTGTGGAGGCCTCACTTTCCACGTCAGTTATGGTGAATCTTTTCTTCTTCCCTCTAGTCCCCTGGCTAGAACAGACTCCACGTGCTGTGGATCATTCTCATTTAAGATATGCTGTTTCCTTCCCCTACCTCCCACTCCAGAGGGAAAGCCGTGTACCTGTGTTAGCACCCGGTGGAGTTTTGCTTGGATCAGGGAAGACCAAGGAAATGGATGAGCCACATCGATATCCTGGCCTGCCCATCAGTGAGCCTATGACCCCACAAGTCACTTCTGTGGCTGTGGTCCTTACCAAGGAGTGATGGTATCACCCTTACAGGGCCACAGTGAGGTTCCTAAGATGGCATTTTTAAGTCATGTTAATATGGTGGCTGGTACTAAGCAAAGAAGTTAATATATCTTTAACAATATTTTAAAATTATTATTTCCACACAAATAATCAGGTAAACAATCACCCAAAGGCAAATGAGCAAATGCATAGGGGAAGCCTGCAGACACCAAGCTATAGCACAGTGCAGGCCTCCTTTGGGAGGGCATTTGGTCAGTGCTGGCTCAATCTGGGGCATCCACTACCAAAGCTGCCTGAGCAGCCCTGGCAAGGACTGTACACAGGGAGCAGGCCTCAACTCCACAGCCTCTCAGAAGCTGACCTATATAGCTCTATCTTCCCAGGGGTGTGCCAGGCAAGAGAATTGCATCTAGAGAGGGTGTCTGCTAACTCCCCCAAGCTCTGACAGAAGTGCTCCCATGTGAGGCACTTGGGGCTAACAGATTCTGGGAAGTGGNCCTCAATGACTGACAGTCTGCATGTCCAACCTTTCAGTCCTCACCATAGCCATCTGTCCTAAGGTCAGTAAGGAACAGTACCAAATTTGAACCTAAAACCTAAAACCTGGGTTCTTTTCTACAGTGTTGAATAGCCCCCAAAGAAAGCAAGAGGCTGGGTGGCTTCTAAAAGAAAAGCATGCCAGGGCCCAATGCACATATCACTACCACCTGCACATCTGCAGAGCCTCATTTGCATTTGCCCAAGGAGAATAACATTCCTAGGGAGGCAGATCTCTTGCCTCTTATGTGCACTCTCCCCAAAGACCCCACACTCTTCTTCCAATATCACTTAGTAAGTGTTGGGGAAAACGTACAGCAATCTGTGGAAATAGTTAGCAAACTAGGGAGGTAGCCAGGAGGGAGCAGAACATATGTCACAGGTACACTGGTCCAGGAGCACAGCACTTGGAAAAACCAGAGGGAACCCTGAACATACTAGGCTGTGCTTCAATGTCAGAGCAGAGGCATCCTGGGAGAAAGGGCAGGAAAGGAGCTGGAGAGACAGTCACTGAAATGAGGGTGATAGCCCAGAATTCCCCAGGCATGTTCTTCCTGCACTGCTGGAGCTCAGGTGCAGGGACTACAGGCTTGCAGCATACAGNTAACATGGAATAAGGGTACTCACAGGAAGACTGACAGTCTCCCANACAGACATCTGATTTACACTTTAGCCTAGGAGTGTGGTGGCACACCATCTTTCAGAGTGAAGTGATGGCCCAAGTCACATGGAGAACTATGCCCCAGCAGCAGCGTTCAGGCAGGCTAGTTAGAGGCTGTCACTCCAGAGCCAGCTTTGCTGTTTCCACAGTGTCAGAAAGCATACCACTATGTTCAGTGTTTTATTTTAAAGAAATAGCCTTGTGGCTAGTGAGATGGCTTAGTGGGTAGAGGTGACTGCTGCTCAGGCCTGGTGACCCAAGATCCACCTCCAGAACCCATGTTAAGGTAGAAGGACAGAATAACTCAACAAAGTTGCCCTCTGATCTCCATGGGCACGCTGTGGCTTATGTGCTCCTACTCCACATATGCACATATACACACTATTTTTTTTAATTTAAAGAAGAAAAAAAAGAGCTAACCCCACCTTAATTTTTAAAACCTGCCTTTTCTCCTTAAAGGACAACTTGAATTGTATCCAGCGACTCTACTCTTAGGTAAACACCCAAAGAGGTTGAAAGGACCTATCCTTGTAGACCTACAGTTCCCAAGAACAGATTTGCTTCACTATCACCAAACCACTAGATACACAGAAAATCAAAATGTGCTGGATATACACTCCATAAAGAAGGAGGAGATTCTGACATGTGTTACAACATAGGACTCCTGAGTACATTACACTAAGTGAAAAAAGCCAGTCACAGATGAAGAAACAGGGCATGATTCTGTTTATCCACAGTCCTTAGTCAGGTTCCAGGCAGAAAGCAAGATGATGGCAGCCAGGGGCTGGAAACGATAGGAGCTGTGTCATGCAAGAGGGTTCAAACTGGTGTGGTGTGAAGGGTTTGGAAACAGAGTAGTGAGGGCAGCATACAAGGAGCGTATTTAACACTAATGAACTTGAACACTAGAAGTGCTGACAGCACCTCCATCCTTTATATTCTACTACAATAGTATCTCACACATTTTAAAAAATAGCACCAAAATGGGAAATAGTGTATGGCTATGATTAGGAGGACCAGGACATGCCCAAGTCAGAAGGTGGCCATAAAGAAACATACTCAGTGAGCCCTGTGGACTACTGGGTCTTATCCCATGCCGAGGAAGCAAGTTAGGTTCATAGAACCCATGCTCAAGAGACTGAGAAAGGAAGAACTCATGAGAGAAGATCCAGGGCCACTCCATATGGGCAATGATTCCATACCTTGACATGCCTCCAACCCCAGGTCAAGGCCCTGCCAGCCTCATCGCCTGTCCAGCTCACACAGACCCACATTTATAGGAAAGGCAGTCTTAGGCAGAGCCATCTCACACACAGTGGCCCATTATGGAACTCCAGGCAAGAGACCAGAGGGAAACCAGGTGAGAGTTGCTAGAAAAGTACTATGCACCTTTAAGCACAGAGCCCCTCATGTCAGAAGAACCAGGAGCCCTTAGAAGAGGCGGGGCCAGAACATTGCAGATGAGGAAGCCCCAGCAAGGGGGGCTGTTGGCAACATACCTTGCTTGTACAGTCAAAATGCACAAGAGTTTGGAAATAGTCAATTAGATGTGATCCTGTGGAACACTAACACCAAAGGTCTGGAGTGGGGCGCATTAGCTATGCATTCCAAATTCCTGATTCCAGGCCATCCGCGAGGCAGAGACTTTCCCATCTACTACAAAGGGTCAACAGTACCATGGCCGCCAACTTTTGCCTGGGGGCAATGTGGCAGCTTGCCAGGAATCTAAAAGCTGCACCTGATTGGCATAAAACGAAGTCAAATGGAGTCCCTTTCATCTTCCCCAAGGAAGAGGGGCCCTGAGGCCGCCCTGCCTGCCACCCGCCTGCGCACCCACCAGGCCTCCTGGAGGCAGCAACAGAGCTCTCAGTCCTCTCCCTACACCCATACCTCACACCCTTCTGCTTTAAGCACCCTCTCCCAACACCACCAGCCTGATTCCTACCTCGCATTTCCTCCTTCCTGCCCCTCATCCCTTCTCACAGACTATGAGTGCTAACCTCTAAAACAGCCTCCTGGGAGTCTAACTTCATTTCTGTTGCTATGATCATATATCCTGAGCAAAAGCAACCCAGAGGAGGGAAGGGCTCATTGATACAACTCTAGGTTACAGTCTGTCACTGAGGGGCAGTCAAGACAGGAGTTCAAGCAGTCAGTCATATCATATCCACAGTCAAGAGCAGAGAGAGACAAATGACTGCTGCCTGCTTGCTAGGTTGTTGCTCATGTTCAGCTAGCTTTCCTCACAAAGTCCAGGACCAGATGCCCAGGGAATGGCACTGCCCATAGTAGGTTGGGTCTTCTCATGTCAATCAACAGTCAAGACAATAGCCCACAGACAGGCCTCAGACTAACTTGATCTAGACAATTCCTTAACTGCAGCTCTCTTTCCAGGTGGCTCTGGGTTGTGGCAAGTTGACATTTAAAACTAAACCAGCATGTCTACTCCTCTCCCCTTCACCCCACTCAGAAAACCACAGATCTTCCCTTCCATGCCACAAATCTTTCAAAGACAACCACTTCCTCCAGGAAACGCCCTACANGTCCTGGCCCAACCAACTTCACCAGCTGTGTGCCAGTCTCCTACCTTTGCTGCACCTTCTGAACCCACTGAATTCACAGGTGTCCAAGAACACAGGCAGACTCCACCTTACCTGTTAGGACCCCATACAAATGGTACCTCCTCCATGAGGCCTTCCCCAACTCCCACTGCACCCAGTGGTTTTATAGTTCATACCCTTCACACACTATGCCTCTCAGCACATTTGCTTCCTCCCATGCTGTCTCTTACTCACCAACTTCAAGAACTTAAGTCCTAGAGGGTGAGCACCCAGCACCTCACATTTGTGAAAAATAATAGATGGCACCCTCACCTCATGGGCCATCTACTAATGGAAGGTTTGGTTTTTCCTCCTCACAAACAGCATCAACAAGGAGGGCTTAAGGAAAGATCCCAGGGTCTTCAGAAGCCAGCAGAAACTTGGAATGCACAGCTGCCTTCTCTTCCATACTGCTACTACCATGCAAATTTCCAAAACACCTAATTTCCTTGTCTCCTCTTCCTAAGTTCCTGAGTCAGAGAGACCATCTTTTCATTCATTTTGGCTCAGGTAGGAACTCCTGGACTAAATATGGATGAGGCCCTTGGCAGCTACATATGAATGACAATGTTCAAGATGGCGGCAAGGCTTGCTTAGGACCCATTTGACCTTCACAGTCAAGCTTTGGATTCTAAAATTCCACCATGTTGAAACCTAGTGAGCATGGAGACATGAGAGGACCTCTCTCCATGTTCCTGCAGATGGAGCCTCGGCAGTCAGTTTTCCTAGAGACAAAAGGGGAGAGAAGCAGTAGAGATGGCTAGTGATGTCAAAGGACCTGGAGGAACAGTGTGTCCCCACACACACATGGCTCCACAAAAATCTATCATTAACCTGCTCCCTAAAACCCTGGGAAGGCAGAGTCTTGTGGGGAGGGGTGTGTATATGTGCGTGGAAGCCAAAGGACAGCCTTGGGTATCTTTCCTCCTCAGGTGTGTCCATCTTGTTTTTCTAAGACAGTCTCTAACTGGCTTAGGGCTCATCCATTAGGCTAGGTTGGCTGGCCAGAGAGCTCCAAGATCACTCTGTCCCCAGAGCTGGGATTACAAGTACTGACCACCATGCCAGCCTTTAAGACAAAACAAAACAAACAAAACCAACCAACCAACCAACCAACCAACCAACCAACCAACCAACCAACCAACAACCTCATGGGTTCTGTGGATCAAACTTGGGTCTTCCTGCTTGCTATGAACACCCTCCAGCCTCAGAATTCACAGTTTTTTAAAAAGTAATTCAGGGAGTTGACAAGATGGCTTGCCACATCTGAAAACTTAAGTTCACAATCTCAGGACCCACAGGGTGGAAAGAGAGAACAGATTCCTGCAAGCTGTCCTCTGACTTGTGTGTACATACACACAAATAAATACCCCCTACCACCCCTCCACCCCTGGCCAAGGGCAAAGCTAGGCATGGTGACACATGCCTTAATCTGAGCACCTAAGTAGGAGACTGGAGGATCAGAAATTCAAGTCATCCTTAGCTACATAAGATCCTGCCTCAAAAGCAAACAGACAGTAATACAAAGAGGGTGGTGAAGCACACCTTTAATCCCAGCACTAAGGCAGAGGCAGGCAAATCTCTGAGTTTGAGGCCAGCCTCATCTACAGAGTGAGTTCCAGGACAGCCAGGGCTACACAGAGAAACCCTGTCTCAAAAACAAAAACAAAACAAGAACTAGGGAGTAAAGAGAAAGACTCAAATTGAGGGCCAACAAAGGTACTGGAACAAGAATTCATGTGCAATAGAACAGAGGGCCTCTGCCTCACAGCACACAAAACTAATTCAAATGGATCAAAGACTTGCGTGTAAGAGCTCAAAGTAAGCTGGGCAGAGTGGTGCACACCTTAGTTCCAGCGCTCAGGAGACAGGGAAATCTCTGTGAGGTTGAGGCTAGCTAGTCTAGTCTACATAGCCAAGCCAGTAATGCTGCATAGTGAGACGAGAGACAGAGAGAGAGAGAGAGAGAGAGAGAGAGAGAGAGAGAGACTGAGACTGAGACTGAAAGAAAGTGAGAGCAAGTTAAAACTATAAAACGTGTAATAAATTTCCATAAAACTCCTAGTAAATTTTTGTGACTGTGGACCATGCGATGGTTTCTAAATATGACATCAAAAGCAAAAGCAACAAAATGAACTGGACTTGTTCAAATTTTTAAAACTTCTGGCTTCAGTATCAAGAAAATGATGGCTAAAGAAATAGCTTAGCAGTTAAGAGCACTTGCTGGTTTTCCAGAGGACCCGGGTTCGATTCCCAGCATCCACATTGGGCAGCTCACAACTACCTTTAACTCTAGTGTCAGGGGATTCAATACCCTCTCTGGTCTCTGTGGGTACCTGAACTCACATGCACATACCTGTCCCACGGACATACACATAATTTAAATTTTTTTAATTAATCTCTTTAAAAGAAAAAGAAACATTACTCAACCATTAAAAAATGAGATCCTATATTTTGTGGTAACCTATTATGTCTACATAACATTCTGCTAAGGGAAGTGTGTCTGGCACAGGAAGGCAGATGCCACTGGGAGCTACAGTAATGATCGTAGATGGAGGGAGGAGAATAGGGTTCTGAGACGCTAGGGAGAGGGCTGAGGGTGGAGAGACAGTAGCTAAGAAATTNAAGATGCAGCTACAGTAAAAGTAGTTTCTGGGGCTGGAGAGATGGCTCAGTGGTTAAGAGCACTGACTGCTCTTCCAAAGAACCCAGGTTCAATTCCCAGCACCCACATGGAAGCTTACAACTATCTGTAATTCCAGTTCCAGGGGACCCAACACTCATGGCAAAAAATGCATATAAAATTTAAAAAAAAGAGTAGGTTCCTACTTCCTACAGCAACTGTGGTTGACAACAGCCAAGCACTTTAATACACCAGCAAAAAGGATCTTGAATGTTTCCAGTGCATATGATGTGGAGATATTTGAGATGGTGGACATGCCAATCATGTGGATACCATCAGCACATGTTACACCCATGCTGGAACAGCATGCTACACCCCATAATATGTACAATGCTAAATGTCTGTTTTTTAAAGTGCTTATTTGTTTTTTGGTATAAGAAGACTACTCACAGAACAGAAGGAAATATTCCCAAGTCCCACATCTCAGAAGGAACTATCTGGAATATAGTAGAAAGTCTTACAATTTCACAATAAAAAAAAAATTCAATTTAAAAATAGGCAAAGAGCTTGAAAAACAAATAAGATAATATTTGTTTAATTTTTTATAAATATTATATTATTTAATTATATAATTTATAATTATATAAACATTTATAAAAATATTTTAATATTTTTGTGTTTAATAACACAAAAAGATGTTCTCCATCCTCAGCCATCAGGAAAAATATAAATCAAAACCACAATAAAATAGACATTGGGATCGGTACAGCCCAAGAGATAAAGAAGATGAAGGGAACTGGTAATATATACCACTGAGAGGAATGTTAACTAGTACAGCTACCATGGAAAATGGTTNGTAGTTCCTCATAAAGTAAACAGTTACCATAAGACTCACCAGTCCCACCTAGGATAACTTAAAATACATATTCAAACACAAAAAATTGTATCTGACTGTTCATAGCCCTGTTCTTTTTAAGGCTGAATAATAAATATTCCTTTTTACTGATATACATATATATCACATTTTAAAAACTACATTTATCAGTTGATATACACTTGGATTGTTTTCACTTAACTATTATAAATAATGCTCCTTTTCATTTTAAACAGGATGAGAAGACTACATCATTACTAGCAACATTCCAAAGATCATGCAATAACAAAGGAAATGTGAATTAACCAAATCAAAAAAACAAAANCTACAGAGCTGGTTATAAATATATATCCTGACAGATACTTAGGTGTTTTATAAGGAAAAAGTTCTAACACATGCTACAATATAAATGAAGTTTAAGACATTGTGCTACATAAAATAATCCAGTTACAGAAGGAAAATCCTGCTGATTGCACCCATGTGAGCTTCCTGTGCAGCCAGGTCCACAGACAGTAGAATGGAGGTGCCAGAGGCTAGGAGTAAGGAAATGGAAAGTCGTGCTAAGTGCAGCTTGGGAAAATGAAAAGTCTGGGCAATGGGTGGCAGTGGTCACATGACACTATGAATACATGTAATACCAATGAGTATGTAAAAATGATTAAAAAGAAGCCAGTGAGACAGCTCAGAGGGCAAAAACGTTTGCTTACAAACCTGAGCTGCATCCCCAGAACTCAGATAAAGGTGGTAGGAGAGAACCAACTCCACAAGGTTGTCCTCTGACCTCCACAAGTTCTCTACAACACATGCGCATATATATACATACATACACACACACACACACACATACATGTGCCCACTCACAATGTGTATGAATACACATGTACACAAACATGCAATAATAATATTTTAATTTTAAATGGTTAAAAAGGAGATTCTATGTTATATATATTATACTACATTTTTTTAACTTTGAAGGACACAGGAATAGAAGGTGTGAACACCAGTGCTCTGCTGTGATGTCTACCCACTGACTCCTGGCAACTCTCTGGGGACACTAAGAGAGGCCCACAAGGGCTGGCGAGAAGGCTCAGTGGTTAAGAGCACTGGCTCTTCTTGCAGAGGACCTAAGTTCAGTTCCCAGCACCATCATAATGACTGACATCCATCCTTAACTCCAGTTCCAGGCGACCCAAGGTCCTCTTCTGGCCTCCACAGGCACAAGGCATAGATGTGGTGCACATACATACATTCAGACTAAACACTCATACACATAAAATGAAATAAATCTTAAAATAACAACAAAGCATATCTCTTAAGAAAAAATAAAAAGAGTGGTTTGGAGCTACATGCAGCTGGGTGCACCAGTGCTCCCATGGCCACCCAGTATCCTCTCAGCAATGCAGAAGCATCTTAGCCCCAGAAGGCATCTCCATCGACACCATGTAATTACTTCTCACACAAGGGGTAGAAAGTGACTTTATTCCAGGCTGTCCTGTGAACATGTGAAAAACTCAAATCTCTCTCTAGTAGTCTATGGATGAGCCAAATGAATAAATAAAAAAGAAAAGAAAGAAATCCAGTAACTGCACACTGAGGGTTTGTGGTGGCCATGTGAGGGGCTGGACACTGTGGTGCTAAAGTGACACAGCACTGTTGTCCAGGAGCAGAGAAGAGGCTCCTCCTCTGGGCAGTTTTCTCCTCTCCTTCCCTCCTTACGGTGCTGGGGATGGCACTGGCCTTTGCTGACACTAGGCAAAGCCCTATAAGTGAGTCCAGCCACAGTCAGGTTTCTTATCAACACAACATTCCAGCCTTTCTGGGGAGAAAATGATCTCTATGAGAATGCAGGACAAAGCTTAGGATTTGTAGGCTAGAGAGTCCGCTGGCATGCACTGTCAGCTCTGAACTGACAGAAACAGTCTCCTCTGGAGCCCACAAATGGACTCTGGTGGGGTCCCATTTTTCAGATTTTGCTAGTTTGAAGGCAGGAACTGTGTCTGACTCATCAAAGGTTCTTAGGACCAGATAAGAAGAATGGGTCAGCCATGAAAACTAGCAGGTATGGTCACCCTGCCTCTTCCAGTCCCAACAGGCAGTCTTACTCAGACTCAGCCTAAAGCTCAGGAAGGTTACATCATCTGCCCAAGATGGCTCAGTTCATATATATATGGTTACATATATACAGATGATACATGTAACTGGAGTTCACGACCACATCAGTGGGATTCCAACAAAGATCAAAATTACAGGGCCCTAGGAGAGGGAAGACTGCAGCCAGGCACTGTCACATATACCTGCAATTCCTGCACTCAGGAGGCTAAGACAGGAGGGATGTTTGAGCCCAGGAATTAACAGTTAATCTGAACAACCCAGCAAGAAATTGCTTTCCCTGCTTCTCCTCTCTGTCCATGCTTCTGACCAGTGACCAGCCTCCTTCAGCAGCTGTCTAGAAGCTGCAGCTTTCCCTGGGTCTCTGCTGGCAGCAGGCTGGCAGGAGCCCTTTGGCCTCTCCGGAAAGAAAGTTCAATGGTATCTGCACTCTATATGCAGATGGGAACCCTCGGGTTTGTACAAAGCAGTACAAAAAGAGTAACCAGCACTACTAAGACTAGCAAATGATACTTCACAGGTCATCTACAGGGAGGACAGTGACATCACAAAGATGTACGATGCTGCTGCTGCCCAATGAGATGTACCATCTCAAAGTCACCAGAACCGTGCACATTATGCACATACGTGGCAAGGGAAAATTAGGAGCCTAGGGCTCCAGGACAGGAGGACAGAACTTCCTCTTTATATCCATCTGTTAGTATACTTGAATTGTCTAACATCTGTATACATTACCTAATTAAAAAACTAACAGTTAAAAAAAAAAAAAACCTTGGCTGATCCCTTTTCTACTACTGAGTTTGGTGTAGTTACCATCCACGGCCCATTTTTTTTCTTTTGTTCAAGACAGAAACACATTTCTTCTTCTAGAGTCTGTGGTACATTAACAGACAGAAAGCAATGGCTTCAGTGGCCAGCTGCTGGCCACAGTGCAATGTGGGCACCTTTGCCCAGGAAAGAAAGTCCTGAAGCATGAGTCACACCCGCGCTGCTTGTATTCTCTTCCTTATTCCTCGTGCATCTCCGAATTTGAAAAGCCCAGACTAAGAGTGCTGAGGCCTCTGTCCTGACCCCACCCCAGCTGTGGAGCTGCAGTGAGTGGTCCTCCAACAAGAAAAACCCTTCAGAAGAGACACTTCAAAACTCCTGTGCTGCTGCCGCAAGTTTTACTTCCATTTTATGTCAAGGCTTCCTGTTTTGGTTTGGTTCTCTCCTAAGTTGGGCTGGAGGCTGGTGGTCTCCCTTGAAAACTGAAGACCACNGCTGGAAACACAAAGAGTTCAGAATGCCCACTCCTTGCCAGAAGCATGTGATCTGCTCAGAAGAATGTCAGCCACAGGCTGTGGGTCAAGATGGGAGGACAGAAAACAAACAGACAAACTCAAAAAGCTCTCCACATACAGAAAAGGGTTCGGGAATGGGAACAATGAAAGCTATTCTCCCAAGTATTTTATCCTTCATCTGAAGTAGAAGGACTGTGGCATTGGATAGAAAAGGCACAGCCCCACAGGAAACCCTGGAGACCCTTTACGAGGGAGCCAGCCACACACCCACTCACGCCCAGGCTAAGTCCCTGTGTCACCTTCCAAAAGCCGAGGTCATTTGGCCACACATCCCAGAGCCATGTCCTGAAGCAGCCTTGAAGCAGTCAGAGCTCTACGCTTCTTACCAAAGGGTACTGCCACCCAAAAGCCCCCAAACTCCTGAATTGATGCCAGTGATCCAAGCTGATCCTCCAGAAAGGAAGGATGTCCACTTACTTCCTCCTGTGTGCTTTGCTGGTTAAAACCTGGCCCTCTGTTGTGGTTACCTTCAAACACACAGAACAAAGGGCTGCACCATTCCAGGAACCCTATCTTTAAATTTGTTCATTTTTAAGTCACATCTGATTTTTAGAAGCCAATGTTTCTGTCTGCTGGAACCAAGCACCATTTCCCAGGCTGCAGCTAAAGGCAGAAGACTCGTCTCCACAGTGTGGTACATACGTAAGATCTTACTTTTCCTGTCTAAAGGAAAGGCACGGTATGAAGCAGCCCCTCTCCCCACACTGCACCACAGCCACCGTGTACAGCATAGAGTGCAGGAAAAATACGTGCACGGCTCAAGTATTAGCAGGTGGGTAAAGTAGGTGCAAGAGCTCTAGCTCTGTGTGTGTGGAGGGGGTAGGGGGACCTTACAGGGCTCAGCCCCATATTCAAGTCCTTGTAAATCTGTCATTTTATAATTGGTTGCATTTGCTTATGTATTGTGCATGAGTATGTGTATTTTCACACATGCCATAGCATACATGTGGAGGCTGGAGGACAATATGAGGGAGTCAGGTCTCTCCTGCCACCATGTGGATCCTAGGGATTGAATTCAGGCTTGGTGGCAAGCACCTTTACCTGCTCAGCCATCTCCTTGCCTGCCCAGTTTGTCTTTTTAAGGTTCAGTCTCACTATAGCTGCTCTGATCAGCTAGTTCTGTGAGTACTTTTCAACAACAACAAAATTTCCACCCAAACAAAGTGAGCAAAGAGGGAAAACCACAAATAACCTAAGCATCAGGTCTTCTCTGTGCTAAGCATTATACAAGCATCAGACAGAAGGCGTTTCCCCTCCCACTTGCTTTGTTGGCTAAAACCTGGGACCCTACCTTCAAATATGAATCTCAAACAATAGGCATATAATCTACCTGCAAAGAAAGTGTGAATCTGAAGAAGATTCCCTCTGCCTTGATAAGACACTAACCTACCACCTTGCTGACTCAAGTGTGCTTGCACGTTAATTGCTAAAATCCCCCCCCTACCCCAGCCCTGCTGAACTGGCTAAACTGAGGGCCAAATTCAATATCCCAGCAGCCTCAATGCCTCACCAAGATAACTTTGCATGTTTAATTTAAAAGTACTGATCNCTTTTAAATAAAATGCTAACGCAAGCCTGCCTCCTGCCTGAGCCATAGCCTGCCAACTCAGACACAAGGTGCCAGGCACTTAGAAGGCTGGGACTGAGCAGGCTCCCACCAGGAGGAAAAGAGCTTGCCATTTCTCTTCCAAATGACATCTGTTCCCCTGAATCAAACTTTTAAAGCATGGCCCTTTAGGTTAATTTCCCTGATACAGAGGCAGTGAGATCCAGCTAAAGATACTCAAATATTATCTACTCCAATTGTATCTTATTAGCAAGAAACACACAGCCCTCTAGCCAGTGTGAATGCCTGTGCTATTCCAGTGCAACTGACCCAAGGCATCTTTTCCTTTCCCTTTTGTGACCGTGTTCCGTGTTTGACCCCTCAAATTTATTTTAAGTAGTTTTGCAAACAGCTTCCTCTCTCCCTTCCTCCCAATGCAGGCAGCAGCTCACGTTTCTGCACACAGAACATGTTTTGTCCACCTTGGAAAGGAAACGCAGCTTCAGTACAATCTGCATCAGACACGGGTTCCCACTCATTCCAGAGACTAAAACAGTATCGGGCCAACTTATATTTCAAAAGAACAAATCAAAATTAAAGCTGTGAGTCCCACCCTATCTAGAATGGAAAAACAAGCATCTTCCTTGCCTATGTTTCAGCATAAATGCCAAGAAATGTATGCAAAATCCCAGCTTCGCTTCCCTGCTCAGTTGCACATCGTGCTCATTACCACCAGCAAACACTTGTCGACTCTTTTCAAACCAAATATCCAAAGCACGGAGGAACAGAACTACCAGGCTAAAACAACACCTGCAGTAACAACGGCTTTGGTGAGTAACAATGCATCACAAGCAGGGAGAAGCTGTGGGCTGCCGTATAACAGCAAGGTTTTGACAGCACAGGAAAGAAGGTTAGTCCATCTGAACTCAGGTAGAGCTGTACAGCTTCAACATGAATTTCTGAACCATTGACCTACACATGCCATTTCGTCCTTGAATTTCATCTTCTACCCCTTCTCTGGCTCCACAAAGAAACTTCACCATGAGCTAAGTTTGGAGCTAAATACACAGCAGGCAATTTGGCTACTGTCTAGGAATCCAAAGCTGGTGTGGACTGCTAGGGAGGCAAGCTTCCAGTTCTCAGCACCAGGGTCCAGGCTACTTAAACCAACAACTTCAGTTTCACTTTGTGTGCTAGGAATTTTTTCAGGAAAAGTGGCACTTCGCCATAGGGAAATAAGATGACTTGTATATTTTAAATCTCCCCAAAAGAGACAATGTTTTGAGGTGATTAAAAAGCCATGCTTCTGAAATAATAATAATAAAATCTTCACGGGACAACCCAGCCCATGAGTCTGCAATACATGACTGACTCAGAGCAGTTTCACTGGCTGCCTTGCATCTTTCTCAGTTTCTCCTGAGTGAGTGTGTGCAGGCTAACCCACAGTCTGCTCTGCTGCCCACTCACAGCTGAATTCTCCCTCAAATTCAAATGTGTGTCTAGTTCTCTCCTGCCTTCTCTTCACTTTACTCATCACTCTGCAAAATCAGTCTTCCTATTTTTCATATATTTATGTGTATGCATGCATATATACATATACTTATGTATATATACAAGCCTGTCTTGTAAGACAAATTTGACAAAAATATGCCTTTCTAATTGTAAAGAATGTAGGCTGACTTTCTACTGGGTTTAAGCAAGCGGCAGGATGCAAGAGGAAAGCGCGTGGGAGGTTCTCCAGAATCAGATGAACTGATAGGAGTTCCTGCCATCCCGAAAATGTTCCTTACCATCCTCATTTTCAAAAATCTTCACAGACATGCAAATGTGGGCAACTGAAAGTCATCAAGGCCTTTAAAACCCCCATAAAGGTTGAATGCTTTGTGATAGTTAAAAGCTTTAAAATTCAACTTTTATATTTGGTGCATCTGGACATGAGTATGTCCCCCAAAATCAACAACAACTTGGAGGAGGGGGTATTTCCTAATTGAACCAGTCTTTTAGAAAAATATCCCAAAGTTTTATGAAACTCTCACCCTCGCCAGACTTACAAACATTGGCCTAGCTTAGGCTCTTATATATTAAGCTATTAAGGGCTCCTAAAAAACCTAGTTTTAAAATAGCAAATCAAGAGAAAAATAGATTTCCAAAATTTGGTCATATAAATTCATTTATAAACCTGTCTACAAGATTGATCCATGGTTCAGTGCACTCATTTAGACTACAGGAGAAAACCTATAGGGTTTGGACAAATGCTCTACACTTATGGCTGGCAATGGGCAGTTCCAGGAGGCTGGAGAGCCTTATCTTAGCAATGAAAAGAGCAGCAGGGGCTGCAATACGTTTACTACCTGCATATTATATGCCAGATACATGTCTTCTCATCCTCAAAATGGTTCTTGCTGGATTCTGAAGATCAGGAAGTTGAGGCCCAAAGAAGTTCAGATCACACAACTAACAAGCACTGAAGCCAGGACTCAAATTCCATTTCCCTGGCTCTTGGCCTTAAGCCTGCCAACTACACTGTTTGCCTTTATGCTGCTCTGTGCTGTTCTGTGGTTGGGATCTCTTCCTTGATATTAGACATAATTTTTTTTCAGAAAGGTTATGTTCCTTGCATCACACATTTCAGTGACCAGTGCCTATTGGCTTCCAAATAACACAGGCCAAGGATCCCTGCAGATTGGCCCCTCCAAAGACTAAACACACTGCCTTTTCACAAGTCAACAGCCTATGCGTTGCTTCTTTGTCCTTGTGTTACCTTTGACCTTGTGTATCACCTTTCACCACCATGGCCTTCCTCTTCTAAACTCCAACCACATTTGTGACTTCAAATGTNTTAATTTAGTCTCAAACAGAGACAAATTACATGTGGCATGAGTCGCTGCTCTTCTAGCATGTCTTCCCACCAAAAGGAGGGCAGGGAGATTTCTCACAAGATTTTTAAATATACCTTCTAATAAGGATCTAAAAACTAAACCATATCCATTATATATCCATTGCTGAGTTAGACAAACATTATGTACAGCTTTACTCCTAAGATTCTACACACACACACACACACACACACACACA
>LZPO01087158.1:38422-59633 GCA_001675575.1 Neotoma lepida
TACATTCAGTTGAGGCAGGTCCAAGCCCCTTCCCCCTGCACCAAGGCTGTGCAAGGTGTCCCACCATAGGCACTGGGCTCCAAAAAGCCGGCTCGTGTACCAGGGACGGATCTCAATGCATGAGGATCTAAACAGTTCAAGCTAAACAACCGTCTCGCCTATCCAGAGGGCCTAGTCCAGTACCGTGGGGGCTCCACAGCTATTGGTCCACAGTTCATGTGTTTCCACTAGTTTAGCTGGCTGTCTCTGTACGTAAAACCTCTCTCTTTAAGTTACTTGTATAGGCATTTCATCACAACGATGAAATGTTGTCTAACGCAAAGCCTGACTTCGGAGTGCTGACAGATATTTCAGCTTCTGTTGCTAAAACTCCTTCCTGTGGGGAGATGTAAATGACATCTACCTCTTCTTCCTAAGGGCCCAAGGACAAACCAAAGGACACTTCTACCTAGGTTCATCCTAGGGATGAGTTTATTTGACTTACTGATAAATATGAGTGAGGGGTTCCTGTTAGGAGTATTGATGACCTCAGAGCGGCTGCACTGGAAAGTCTTNACGGAGCATGGACTATGGCTTCCCTACAGCCTCACAGATGAAGCCTCTTCCCCCAGTCTACACCAGCCTGTACACTCTAGTCCCTCCCTGAGGTCCTGAGGCCATGTGCAATTAGGGCTGAACTGAATACACATGGCTTGGAGGAGTGGCCAGATACTCCCATGAAGGTCTAATGACCCTCCTGAGGCCTTCTCCTAGGAGGCAATGTCACCAGTCCACAGGCCTCATCATGATGGACTCTCGGAAAGGAGGCACAGCTGGCCTCATGAAGATATCNGCAGTTTTACTCAGATGGTGGCCAAGCTTAAAGTTCACTGACTCACAGTCAGTTTGCCTCTGTGATGAACCAGGCCATATATATGTGTTTGCAGAAAGTGGCTCCAATAGCTCCTAGGATGAAGACTCTATACTAAGGTCCCTGCTGTGGACTGAATTGTGTTCTCCACAGGTTTGCGTTCTGGAGGTTTGACACACTCCATGCATGTGATAGCATTTGGAGATGGGTCATTAGGACTAGATGGGTCATGAGAGTGGGGTCCTCATATGAATTAGTGCCCTTAGGAAAATGACCCCCAAATTTTGTGTCTCCATTTTCCCATCTTCCAAACAGGAAACATAATATAAAACTGTTGTTTGAAAATAAAACCCTGTTTGTTTGAAACCCAGTGATAAAGCAGTGGGCATCTTCAGGACAGAGCTTAGCAGATGTGTAAGAGTGTTAGAGGACATTCCAACAAAACGTTCTGAGCAGGATCTGGCTTCAAAGAAACTCACTGCTCACCTCTGCCTTACATAAAATCCTGACAAACAGTAAAAATCAAGCATCTCTAATCTAGAAATCCCAAATACAGGAAAATCTGAAACGTCCTGAGCTCTGACATGAGGCTACAAGTAGAAAATTCCACACCCGACTTCATGTGACAGGCAAGCGTCAAAACATGAGAATACTGAAGGTAGATGTAAAACTATCCTTAGACTCTGTTCACGAGGGCTGTATGAAACAATGTCGTGTTCAGACTTGGGTCCCACCTCCAAGTTACCACAGTATGTGTATACAAGCATTCTGAAATATGAAGAAAAAACCGTGAAATCTTCAATACTTCCTGTCCTAGGCATTTCAGGTGAGGTGTATTAAACCTGGAATGAAAGAAGCTGAGCCTGATAGCACATGCCCATAACCCCAGCACCCAAGAGGCAGAAGCCAACTTGAGCTATCTATCTACCTTGTCTCAATAAAACAAGGGCTGAGTGTCATTAGTAGCACAGTGCTTACCTAGTATACCTGGGCTCCATCTCCGTATACCTGGGCTCCATCTCCAACACTGAAAAACAACACCAAAATGAATGTTTTCAAGCTTTAATGTAATATTGACCTCAGACTCAATAGTGAACTTCCTGTGTTGAATTTTTTAATGTTCTTAGATATATTTTATTATATGTGTGTGACTGTTCTGCCTGCATGTATATTTGTACATCACGTGCATGTCTGGTGCCCACAGAGGTCAGAAGAAGGCATCAGTTTCCCAGGAACAGAAGTTATGGGTGATTGTGAGCTACCATGTAGGTGTTAGAACCAAATCTAGGTCCTCTGCAAGAGCAACAAGGACTCTTAATCACTGAGCCATCTTGCCCTTCATGGGTTGACTTTTAAAGTAATGACCCAACTTTGGGACAACTCTGGGCCTCAGGGGAAAGAGCTTCTGTTTGCAATAGAACAGGAAGAAGGGAAAGAGACAGTCACTGAACCCAGTAATTATAAGAGGTGGGTACAGATGTGGAGTGGGAGTGAGCATGGGCCTGAGAGGTTTCCTGTTGGTAGTGACACCTCACCTAAACTGGAATAGTACTCGGAGGCATGATTGTTACAACCTGAGACAGAGTAGCGTTGAATGAGCTAGAAGGAAGTTTTAAGGATGAAATTTGGGGGAAGATTTCTTAGTTACTTACTGTCCCAGAGACAAAACTGTCTCTGGTGGGGAAAGTTTAAACAGTGCTAAGGATGCTCCTGAGAGTAGGGCTGGACCAGAAATGAACTAGAAGGAGCCTTGAAAGCATTTTCTGAGATGATTGCAATAGTCTGAGCCTTGCTAAAGGTTTACAGTTTACCAGTGTATGTATATATCAACATGCAATCAGTATACACTTCAGATCTGTGCACTTTATGGAAATTCTATATCCCCCCCCAAGACCCTAAAAACGAATATTGAACTCCAGGGGTGGCATTATGCTGGAGTACTTAGGAGGAAAGGTGCTACTTCTGTCACTTACTTTAAAATGCATCAGAGATGCCTAGGTCACATTGGGTGATCCAGGGACCTTGGAAGCTAAGGAATATGTCTGAATCCAAGAGCTCAAGGCTAGCCTGGAGAAGATAGTCAAACTCCATCTGAGAACAAAGCAAAACACAAGTAAGAACACAGACTGGGGCTGAGCACAGGGTAAAGTGCTTCCCTAGACAGAGGAGCCAGGTGGATATACATGTGATAAGGTAAGTGAGTAAAATGGGATTGCTAAAGTCCAGGTGATGGGAGAATGAGGCCTGCTTAATCCTGTCAACTGGGTGGGATTTAGAATCACCTAAGAGACACACCTCTGCATNTGTCTGTGAGGGGGTTNTGAGACGGTTTAACTCTGGGCTGTACCGTTCCATGGGCTAAGGCTATGGCCTGAAATAAACTACAGAAAATGAGTGAAGCAGAAGCATTCACCTCTCAGCTTCCTGCCTCTGACACCACGTGACCCACGCCCTCATGCTACTGTGTCTGCTCTGCCATGGTGCCTGTACCCTCTCACCAGAAACCAAAATAAACCTTCCTGAAGTTGCTTTTGTCAAGTGCCTTGTTGCTGCTATGGGGATAGCACAAATGCAGGTGTACAGTGGTAAATTCTGCAACATCGCTGTGCTCTTAAACATTTTGTAATAAATACTGGGAAGAATGAAAGGCAATCTGAACTTTAAAACAATTGGTTCTCCAGCTGTGTGTCTGTTTGATTTCCAAAATCCAAAATGCTCTNAAAATGGCAAGTGTCTTGACAAGCTGGTGACATGCCATGACCTGCACCAAGAGAGGCTGCTCTTGCTGTACCTGATTATCAGTGCCCATGCTTCCTACAGACACAGGTGATTCNAGGTGCTGCCCCATCCACGTGGGAGGCATGTGGTAGGTATCTNGCTACTCTCTGGATCTTCCCTTGTGTCTGGAAAGTTGTGAATTCTGGAGTATTTGGTCCTAGGAGTTTGGAGTAAGAGGTTGGGATTCACAAAGATTTCCTACTGCCAGGACGTTGTGACTTGTTGGGTGTGGAAAGTGAAGGAAGACCCTGGGTGATCTTTGCTATAGTTTAGGCATGGTCCCCAAAGACCCATGTGCCAAAGGCTTGTCTCAGCCTGAACACTGTTGGGAGGTGACAGAATCTCTGGGGTATAGGACCTCATTAGAGGAAGTGAAGTCCTTGAGGTATGCCCCTGAGACTCTAGACCCTTCCTTCTTTCTACTTCATCTGCAGGCAGGAGGTAAGCAGCCCTCTCTGCCACAGATCCTGCCACAATGTGCTACCTCAATGAAGGCTCCATAGCAATGGGGCCAACTGCCCATGGATGAAACCTCCAAAACTGCCAGTCAAAACCAGACCTTTCTCCTCCTAAATTGGTTACCCAAGGCATTCTGTTAGAGTAACAGAAAGCTGAATAATGTAATTCCAAATTTGATCTTTATTTACTTTTAAGTCTTNATTACTTCACTTTCTTGGTTTTCTAACAAATACAAACATCTGCTACCATACACTGATNTGCTGGAGATAGAGCAGCAAATGAGACAAATAGGTGGTTTAGATGAAGTAAATGAGAAAGACCATGTCTTAGTCAGTGTGGTATTGCTGTGAAGAGACACCATGACCAAAGCAACTCTTCTTTTCTTAAGAAATTTTTTATTCATTTTACATACCAATCACAGATCCCCTCTCTTCCCTCGCAACCCACCCTCCATTCCCTCCTCCAAAAAGGTAAGGCCTCCCATGGGGAGTCAGCAGAGCCTGGTACATTCAGTTGAGGCAGATCCAAGCCCCTCCCCCTACATCAAGGCTGTGCAAGGTGTCCCACCATAGGTAATAGGCTCCAAAAAGCCAGTTTATGCACTAGGGGATAGATCCTGATCCTACTGCCATGGGGCCCCTTAAGCAAATCAAGCTACACAACTGTCTCATTTATGCAGAGGGTCTAGTCCAGTCCCATGGAGGCTCCACAGCTGTTGGTGTAAAGTTCATGAGTTCCCACTAGCTTGGTTTGGTTGTCTCTGTAGGTTTCCTCATCATAATCTTGATGCCCCTTGCTCATAGAATCCCTCGTCCCTCTCTTTGACTGGACTCCTNGAGCTCNACNTGGTGCTTGNCTGTGGATCTCTGCATCTGCTTCCATCAGTTACTGAATGAAGGCTCTATGATGACAGTTAGGTTATTCACTGATCTGATTACTGGGGTAAGCCAGCTCAGGCAACCTCTCCACTATTGCTANTAGTCTAAGCTGGGATCATCCTTGTGGATTCCTGGGGATTTCCCTAGCACCAGGTTTCTCCCTATCCCCATGATGTCTCCTTCTATCATGGTATCTNTTTCATTGCTCTCCTACTCCATCCCTGTTCCAGCTCGACCATTCCGTTCCCTTATGTTCTCATCCCCCTTCCCCTACCTTCCATTGCCCCCTCCCAACCCCTAATTAACCAGACTACAATCCACAGCTCCAGAGAATCTAGCTAACAAAGCAACTCTTATAAGAGAAAGCATTCAATTGGGGCTAGCTTACAGTTTCAGAGGTTTAGTCCATTATCATCATGGTAGGGAGCATGGTGGCACGCAGGCAGACATGGTGTTGGACCTATAAGCCCATGGGGACCATCCTCATTCAAACCACCACAGATGGCCCCNGTGCTCATTACAGAAGAGGCACTGGAGCTGGCAAAGGGACAGTGAGAAAGCTATCCATGTATGGGACCAAGGGACACTGATAAAGGGTCACAGGGGTCATCAGNGACAGAAGCAGCAGGTGTGAGGTTGGGAAAGAGAAGCTGCTTGCTAAACCAACCCTGAGGGTGTCTTTCAAAGTGTGCTGTTAGGGGCTGGAGAGATGGCTCAGTGGTTAAGAGCACTGGCTGCTCTTCCAGAGATCTTGAGTTCAATTCCCAGCAACCACATGGTGGCTCACAGCCATCTATAGTGGGATCTGATGCCCTCTTCTGGCATAAAGGTGTACATGCAGATAGAGCACTCCTATACATAAAATAAATAAATAAATCTTAAAAACAAAATGTGCTGTTAGCATGACGGTGTGGCCTTCCAGAACTCCAAGGGAGGATGCTCCAGGGGGCTACTCAGAGGCCAAGGCCAGGGGACTCCTGGAAAACAGGATCCCAGCACACTAAGATGTAAGATGTGTGTGTTGTGGCATCAGCAAAATGTCCCTCCTGTGTGGGATCTAGATGCATGGTCAGCCCAGGGCCACAGACCAGCAAACTGTCACCATCAGCTTTTTTTTTTTTCAACGAAATGATTTTTTATTGGGTAATTCATACCTAACATTTAGTAGCTTAATCATCTCAGAACANACGGCTCAGTGGCATTGCTCACATTCTTATGGAGGTGCAACCACCCCACCCTCCATTTCCAGAGCTCTAAACCCCTTAAACAAAAAGTACCCATCCTCCTCTAGGTCCAGGTCCAAGAAACCAGCATTCTACTTTTGTTCATTATGAGTTGATGGCTACAGGGACCTCNGAAAGGGAAACATAAGGTATTGGTCATTTTGTGCCCCNTTTTTAAAATCTGTTCAGTGTGATGTCTAGGGTTCTCACCCATACTTTATTATTATCATTATCATTGTTATTCTCTCATATATTACATCCCAACTGCAGTTTCCCCTCCCTCCCCTCCACTTGGTCCCCCCTCCATCTTGGTTGATGAACCTGGGACACCATCAGCTTTTGAGTGGTGTTTTGAGACTCTGGGAGCTTTGCAGGTCTTGTCCTGTTCCATTTGCCCCCAAGGACAGAGGTCTTTACAAAAAGACATATTCTAGCAGCACATTTCTGTCTGCTTTGTATATGCCAGAAAAATACTGTAAAGACATCAAATGTACTTTAAAAGTCACTATGCTACATTTGGGTTCTTATACATTAATTTTTTTTACTTTATGTGTATGAATGTTTTGTCTGTAATGTGTGCTAAGTGCACCACATGTGCAGTGCCTTCAGAGGTCAGAAGAGGGCATCATATCTACTGGAACTGGACTTATAGAAAATTGTGAGCCACCATGGGGGTGCTTGGAACCGAACCAGCTCCTGCCACAATGTGCTACCTCATAGCAGGTCCACAGCAGTACCCTCTGTGAGAGTAGCTAGTGCTCTTAACCATGGAGCCATCTCTCTAGCACCCGTTACGGTATATTTAAAATTAGGAGAATTAAAAGCTACCCAAACAAGAAACCTAAAAGAAGAGGAATGTGTAGTGGCTGTGGGTTGATTATTGTCAAGCTGGATGATGGATCTGGAGGATTTCATTGTACCATCCTATATGCTTTTTCCTAAAAGAATTTTAGGGGCCAGGGATATAAGGTCAGTTGGTAGAGTGTTTGCCTAGCATGCATGGGACCCTGGGTTCTATTCCTGGCACCACATAAACCAGGCATGGTGACACCCAGATGTCTCTGCAGTCCAGTGGTAGTCACAATCAAGTGGACTTGTCAAGAATCAAATTCCAATCATACATCTTGACACATACCTATAAGCCTGGTACTTGGGAGAGAGAGAAAGGAAGTTCAAGAGTTCAAGCTACAAAGCAAGTTCAAGACCAGCCTGATGAGCTACATGAGACCTTGCTCCCAGGCACCCAATACCTAAAGTTGATTCCTGTCAGGCATTGTAGTANGTGCCTGTAGTCATAGCTCTCTGGAGGCAGAGGNAGGAAGATCACGTGTTTGAGGCCAGCCTGCTCTGACATAGTGATTTCTAGAACAGCCAGGGTTACAGGGTGAGACGTCTCAGAACAAACAAAAGTGGGACTCCTAACCACACTCTCCACCTCACTCCACCAACCTCCCTTCTCCCCATGCATTTGGTAAGAATCCCACCTTTCCAGTACTTACGTGTCTCTTCATACCCAGCATCTACCCAGAAATCCCATTAATGTTACCTATATAATCCAGCAACATCTCTGGACCTCCACTGCCAAGCCATTGCTTTTAAACCATTCATTCTGATTCACTCATAGAATCCAGAACCTGTCACCACCATCAAGACACAAAAATGGGCCCATAACCCTTCAACAAATTCCTATGATCAAACCTGCCCTCACCTTTAGTTCCTGGCAGCCACTGTTCCTCGTTTCCTGTCCCTCTGATCTTCACCTTCTCAGAGCATTCTGTAAATAGCAGCATGAAGTAGATGACTCTTTGAGTCAGGCTTCTTTGACTCCAGGTAACACTCCACACGCTGTTTGTGTAACTGTGATGCATGCTCTTTGTTCATCACTTGTAGGCTTACATGGTGTGGGAAGAGCAACATTTGTTTTCCGCTCCCCTGTTGAAAGACACTTGGGCTGTTTTCAGTTTGGACAGTTGTGACAAAATTGCCCCAGATGCTCATGTGTGTGTGTGTGTGTGTGTGTGTGTGTGAGAGAGAGAGAGAGAGAGAGAGAGAGAGAGAGAGAGAGAGAGCGTGTGCACCTGCACGTGCATAAGTCTCACTATGGGTTTTATTTTTATTGAGACAGGGTTTCTCTGTGTAACAATCCTGACTGTCTTGGAGCTTGCTTTGTAGACCAGGCTGACCTCGACCTCACTGAGATCCTCCTACCTCTGCCTCTCAAGTGCTGGGATTAAAGGTGTGCGCCACCATTGCCCGGCAAGTCTCACTATGTTAAATGCTGAGAAGGAATACTGGGTTATATGGTGTACTAGATAGTTTATGTCAACTTGACAGAAGCTAAAGTCATCAGAGGAGGGAACCTCAATTGAGACAATGCTTCTGTAAGATCAGGCTGTAGGCAAGCCTATAGGGCACTTTCTTAATTGTGATTGATGGTGGAGGGCCCCATCTATCCTGGGTGATGCCATCCTGGACTGGTAGTCCTGGATTCTACAAGAAAGCAGGCTGAACAATCCAGGAGGAGCAAGCCAGTAAACAGCACCCCTCCACGGCCTCTGCATCAGCTCCTGCCCTGTTTGAGTTCCTGTCCTGACTTCCTTCAATAATGAACAGTGATGTGGAAGTGTAAATCTCATAAACCCTCTCCTCCCCAAGTTGCTTCAGTCATGGTGTTTCATCCCAGCAATGATGACCATAACTAGGACACATGGTGAACCTTCTGGGCTGTCTTCCAAGTGGCTGTTCTGCTTTATCCTCCCAGCAGTGGTGTGTGGCTTCAGTTGGTGGGCAGGCCACTTCCACTTGGCATCATTGAGAAGTACTCAGCTTTGTTTTAATTTTAGCCTTGCCGATAGGTGTGTATCAGCTTCTGGTCAGAGGTTTAATTTACTGGAGTCACTATTCTAGCCCCTCAGCATCTGCCCCTGTTCCTCACAGCCTTACCCACTCTTTTCTACTGGCAGGAGTACTCCTCAGACCTATGAGGCTAATTCATCCTGGAAAGTTCTCCCAGAATTCCTCACGGTCNTCCTCACCTCCTTCAACTTCAACTGCCACTCCCTCAGTGAGTGGTGCCCTGGACAGCATATTTCAAATATACCTGTCCCCTCTGCCCCTCTCCCTTCCTCTAGTCTATCTTTTGCATGTATCCTTCTTTGACATGATTTTTTTTTTTCTATCTTTTGCATGTATCCTTCTTTGACATGATTTTTTTTTTGAGGTGCTGAGGAGCAAACCCAGGGCCTTATTGCTCTACCAGTGAGCTATATATGCCCTAGCCCCTTAATATATTTTGGAGCTTTTCTTTTACTGCATTCATCATCCATTATGTGTTCTCCCCACTCACTGTGGGGGAGGGGCAGCCCAGGCTCCCCTGAAAACACTGCTGGGCCTGGCATGGTCAGATAGACTGTAGCTGTGGCTGGTGTGGATGCACTCTAACACTCCAGCTGGAAAGGCAGCCCCCTCTGCAGCAGCCTCCTTAGACCCGGGACAGTGGTGCAGGCTGAGTACANTCCTGACAAAATCACTGGCAGGAACCAGCCTGCAGAGCTGCGATTACTCGGATTCATTCTTCATATTAATGTGATGCCGGCTCCTTTCTGCCTTTTTAATGCTGTTTTGTACTCAGGTAGTTCAAAGTTCTTTACAAACAGCCAGTAATTAATTCAACTTCATTAAGGCCAATTAATCCAGGATTAATTATAAATTTGCCCACAGGAAGTTATTATACTTTGCTCTTTGATTTGAATTTGGGCTTTAAAGATTCTTTTAGGAATGAAATGGAAATGTGCCTTTCCTCTGAGGGTCTCTGCTGGCTTGATTGTATTAACCATGTGTTTGCCTCAGTTTGTTCCATACTAACCCCAGAGGAGGTAGTCACCCAAGTCTCCAGTTTAGAGAACTGATTTGCCAAGTCCTGGACATAATCTGCTAGTGCCACCTTGAGTCACAGGGCAAGAGATCAAATGTCATGGCAAAAGCTGGTCCCACACCAGTTCAGACTGTGCCATTAGCTCCTATTACATCTTCCTGTGGAATAGATATGACAATGTTCCCTGAGCCACTCAGTCTGTAAGGGTCAGCATCCAGTCCTTGGNTGGCCTAGGAGGCTTCTAGCCTCTTTTCCTCAAGGTCCCTGGGAAGCCAGTCTTTAGCCCTAGTTCCATGGTCCAGCCTGGACTCTGATACAATCCATCATCATGCTCCACCATTCCTTGGTAAGGATATACTAGGATACAAGAGGCCTCATCAAATGTGATGATAACCTGAGTGTGATAGGTCACACCTTTAATCCCAGAATTCCAGAGGCAGAGGCTGGCAGATCTCTGTATGTTCCAGGTCAGCCAGGGCTGCAGAGTGAGACCCTGTCTCCAAACAGAAACAAACAAACAAAAAATACAAGGGGCCAGGGAAGCTTGAAAAGCTNGGTCTGGTGACACCCACCTGCAATCCCAGCACTCAAGTGACTAAAGCTAGAAGCCAGTTAAGAGTACACAGTGAAGTTCCAAACCAGCCTGGGCTACAGTGTGAGACTCTGACTCACATAAAACAACACAAAGCAAAAAACACAAAAGTAGGGCTGGCAAGATTGTGCAATGGGTAAAGGCACCAGCCACCATGCCTGACAACCTGTTTAATCCCTGGAGCCCACATGGTGGAAGGAGAGGCCTGACTCCCAAAAGCCATTCTCTGATGACCACACACACACACACACACACACACACACACACACACACACACACACGCTCAACCAATGCAATAAAAATACATTAAAAGTAGAAGCTGACTTGTTAGATTTCTGTCAGTCTATTTTTAACTTTCGGAAATGCTGATTTTCCCAGCTCTAGTATACATTCCCAGGTGTATTATATGAAGGTTTCAATCTCTCCACATCCTTGCACAATTGTTATTTTCCATNTTGTTAATTCTAGCCATCTGGGTTGGGAAGTGTCTCACTGGGGTTCTGAGCTTCACTGAACCAACGACAATGTGTAGAGCCNCTCCTCCTGTTGATTATGTGTCTTTTTGGAGAAATACCAAGTCCTTCACACGTTTAAAGATTGTTATTTTAAAGTTTTGCCTACATGTGTGTCTGTGCACCCCAAGTGTGCCTAATGCCTGAGGAAACCAGAAGAGAGTGTGGGGTTCCCCTGGAACTATCATTAAAGACAGTTGTGAACCACTATGCGGGTACTGAGAATTGAACCTTGTCCTCTGCAAAAGCAGCAAGTGCTCTTAGCTGCCTAGCCATCTCCCCACTACAACCACTCCATTGTCTTTTCAGTAATTTCATATTGTTCTGTGATGCACAGTCTTTAATTTGACACAGTCTAACATCTTAATCCTCTCACTTGTTGACTGTGCTTTTGTCCTTTTTAAAAATCCATTATCAGATGGGAGAGATAGCTCATCTGTTAGGGATGCTTACTGCTCTTCTAGTGGACCTGAGTCTACTACATCATTCAGCTCTAGTGGGTTCAACACTTCCTCTGGCTTCCACAAGCACCTACATTCACATGGCACACACACAAACAACCAACTAAAAATAAAAACAGAAACTACAAAAAAAAATTGTCAATACATGGTGGTAGTGATTTGCCCTTTGTTTTATGAGGGTGTGTGTGTGTGTGTGTGTGTGTGTGTGTGTGTGTGTGTTGTGTTTTTTTGCAATACTTGAGGGTTGAACTCAAGGCCTCGTGCATGCTAAGCAGGTGTTCTGCCATTGAGCCAAACCCCCACCCCTCAGCTTGTTTTACTTAGCAGGCTTCAAGGTCCATCCATACTGTAACAGAAGCCAGAATTCATCATCATCATCTTCCTGCTGTGCAACAGTCTGGNCTTGAATTTGGGGTCCTCCTGTTTCCACTTCCCAGGTACTGGGATCTTAGGTGCACACCCCTGTGCCTGGCTTTGAGGTGCTTTCTGACTCCCCTTGTGATTTTCTCTTTGCCATGTTAATTGTCTAGGAATACATTGTTGCCCGGTGTGGTGGTGCACACCTGTGATCCCAGCACTAAGGAAGCAAGGTGGGAAAACCAGGAGTGTGGAAGGAAAAGCCTCTACTGCAAAGGGAATTCAAGGCTAGCAGAAACCCCCATCTCAAAATGCAAAAAAATAAAGAAAAATAGTTTAATATTTCTACATCTTTGTGAATTTTCCATTTATTCGGTTTTTTATTTCAAATTCTATTCCATTGTGATTGGGGAAATTCTATGCCTGGTTTCACTATTTAAAAATTTATTAAGACCTGGGCTGGAGAGAGCTCATTGGCTAAGAGCATTTGCTCTTCTTGTAGAAGCTCTAGGTTTGGTTAACACTGCCCACACCAGGTGGCTCACAACCCAAGTCCAGGGATTCCAGTGCCCTCTTCTGGCATCTAAGGGTACCTGCACACACTTAGTGCACATTCAGATAAGCACAGATACACATGCAATTAATTTTTTTCTTTTAGATTTATTTAATTGTATGTGTATAAGTATTTTGCCTGCATGTATACATGTGTACCACTTTTGCTTCTGGTACCTGAAAAGCTCAAAGAGGTCAGAAGAAGGTGTTTGTCCTAGTTAGGGTTTCTATTGTTGTGATAAAAACACTAAGATAAAAAAGCAACTTGGGGAGAAAATATTTATTTCAGCTTATAGTTTCACATCACAGTCCATCATTGAAGGAAGTCAGAGCAGGAACTCAAGCAGGGCAAAACCTTGGAGAGAGGAACTGAAGCAGAGGCCATAGAGGAAGCTGCCTACTGGCTTGCTCTTGAAGGCTTGCCTGGCCTGCTTTCATACGCATCCCAGGATCACCTGCCAAAGGGGTAGCACAATAGGCTGGGCCCTCCCATATCAACCATTAATTAAGAAAATGCACTACAGATTTGCCTACAGGCAAATTTTACAGAGGCAATGTAACACAAATCTTAAAAGGTCTTATTAATAGAAAACCTGGAGCCAGACATTGGGGTGAAAGCTGAAAGATCAGAGAAGCAGAACAAGACAGCCAGTAGTTCTTACCTCCACGAAATCCTCAGTCTAAAGAGTGAGACTTCCTGTTTACTCATGNCTTATATACCTTTCTGTGCCCTGCCATCTTCCTTCCTTCCTAGTGCTGGGATTAAAGGTGTGTGTGCTTCCCAAATACTTGGGTAGCAAAGGCATGAGATCTCAAATGCTTGGATTAAAGGCATGTGTGCTTCCCAAGCAAAGGCATGAGATCTCAAGTGTTNGGATTAAAGGTGTGTGCCACCACACCTGGCTCCGTTCCCAGTGTGGCCTTGAACTCACAAAGATCTCTGCCTCCCAAGTGATAGGATTAAGGGTGTGTGCCATCACTGTCTGGCCTCTATGTCTAATCTAGTGGCTGGCTCTGTCTTCTGATCCCAAGATAAGTTTTATTGGGGTGCACAATATATCACCACAAGGCAATTTCTCAATTGAAGTTCCTTCTTCCCAAGTAACTCGTTTTTTTTTAATATTTATTTATTATTTATTTATTATTTATTATACAGAAGAGGGCGCCAGATCTCATTACAGATGGTTGTGAGCCACCATGTGGTTGCTGAGAATTGAACTCAGGACCTCTGGAAGAACAGTCAGTGCTCTTAACCTCTGAGCCACCTCTCCAGCCCCCCAAGTAACTCTTAACTTGTGTCAAGTTGACAAACTAGCCAGGACAGTGTTGGATCCCTGGAGCTGGAGTTACAGGCAGCTATAAGCGTCGGGAACTGAACTTGGGTATTCTGCAAGAGTAGCCAGCGCCCTTACCTGTTGAGCCATCTCTCTGGCCTCCCTGTCCACACACTCTGGTCAAGGCTTACCTTTCTCAGTTTACTCATCTGTAAGATGGTGTTGTATCATTTACTTCTGAGGGAGTCACAGCTGTCAGTCAGGATTTCACACAGGCACCATCACCTGACATCTTCCTGGGCTCTGCAGGCTGCTTTTGGTGCCTATTTTGGGTCTGCATACCACTAAACTAGGGGATTGGTCCCAGCACATTTGTTACACGTTTTCCANCTCCTTGTAGGTTCATCAAGGCTATTTCCTGCCTGTATCTGAATGCATGATAGTGTCTGTTTACACAGGTGCTAACAATACTTGTTGGATGGATGGAGGTACAATTATGAAGGTAAACAATGTTACTATGGAACCTGACAGAACATATTTTCTGGCTTATTGTCTCACCTGAGCTGTGGGATGGGCTAAATATGATGAAGGATTTCAACCTTCAAGTCTTCCGTTAGATTTCCCGTGCTGCTTGTTTGTTGTGTGTTCTTGGGCCACTCGTTGAATTTCTTTAGCCTATAGTTTTTTTTTTGTTTTCTGGTGCTGGGAGTGACCCTGCCATAACCAATAAGATGGCTGAGTCCTTCTGCTCTGCTCAGATAGAAATCCTGGGTAGGTGAGAAGTTCTTCTGTGCTGGCAGTCCTGAACTCTTGAGTGCCATTGTCCAAGGGCTGGACTGGCAAAGCCAGAGGTTGCAGCTTCAGCTCTGAGAGCCAAGGGCCTGTTGTTCTAGGCTTTAGAAGCCAGAGGCTTGTAGCTTCAGGTGCTCAGGTTGGCAGCTTATTGCTCTTGGCTTTAACTACCTGTGGCCTCTGTACATAGCAACTATAGTTATACACAGCTTCTAGCAGCAAGCAATGCCTGCTAGGATTATAGCTTCTGAATGATCAAGTGCTGGGACCCTCAATTCCTACAGTGTCTGATATTATAAAGTTTGACCCTTAAGACTTGAAGCTCCTCCAGGGAGGCTACCTAGCAGGAAGGACCCTAGGATGACTGTGGCATAAAATAAGTTTTGGTTTTGCCCAATCACTGGGCATGCTTTAGTGAAACATTTCACTAATATTAGGATAAAAATTTGTAACCTGTATTTATGTTCAAGATATCTGTATATTATTTCTCCTGCAGTTGTACATCAAATGTTTTAATAAAAAAAAAAAGACTTGGGCTGGAGAGATGGGTCAGCGGTTAAAAGCACTGCCTGCTCTTCCAGAGGACCCAGGTTCAATTCCCAGTGCTCATATGGTGGCTTACAACCATCTGTACCTTCAGTTCCATGGGATTTGATGCCTTCTTCTGACCTCCTCAGGCACTGCTTGTGTGTGATATACATTCACACATGCAGACAGAACACCCCCACACATAAAATAATAAAAAGACTTGGAGCTCCCTGTAAGTTGTCTAGCAACCTCTGCCTTTGGTTTCCCTGCTGCCTGTCACTTGTCATGTTTGCTCCCAGTCATTCTGGAACTCTCCAGCTGTCCTTCCATCACCCTCTTCACTGCCACAGCCCCTTGTCTTCTTCATATTACCAGCTCAGCCCACAACACTATTAATAGAGGTGGAAAGACCACTCAAGAGAAGTCTTACTGTGGGCTTAATTCTGCAATATATTGCAGCATAGGAAGGTGTCTCCTAGCTGACTTGAAAAGTGAGGGACACCTGCTTCAATCACCAGAATGCTGTAGGGGGAGGGTAAACAAGAGTTTGCTGTCCTTAGGACAGCCCTTCATGCAAAAGAAAGATTACATTTACATTATGGCACAGTGGTTCATGAAACCGAACTACCATATTTGCACTAATAGCAGTTGCTGATGCAAATGAAGGATCATGTTTTCACCAATCACAGGCTTTTTTTTTGTTTTTTTTTTCTGGACTACCTGGAGAACTGTACCCACTCCAGTCTGGTGAAAATGGCTGATAAAGNATATGGTGGCAGCCGGGTGGTGGTGGTGCACGCCTTTAATCCCAGCACTCGGGAGGCAGAGGCAGGCAGATCTCTGTGAGTTCGAGGCCAGCCTGGGCTACTGAGTGAGTTCCAGGAAAGGCGCAAAAAGAATGTGGTGGCAACGCCTTTAATCCTAGAACTCAGGAGGCAGAGGCAGGTGGGTCTCTGAGTTCTAGGCCAACCAAGGCTACACAAACCTATCTTAAAAAAAAAAAAAAGAGTTCACTAGGTATGTGATGACCAAAATTATGGCATAAATTGTTTGAAAAAGTCCTGGCTGGAATAGTGCCTTCTGGTTCTATTTTATTCTGGCAAAAATGAAAGTGGTTGGCTGAGCAGCTTCCTCAGNGCATCCTTGGGTGTCTATATACTCCGATTGGCATGGGGTAAGTTTGGGCAGCTGCTTTGCTGAAAGTTCTCTCAGGGCAGCCAGACACCTGGGAAAGGTCTAACTATTGTCAGTGAGTCACCCTGGCAGACATTTTAGTCTAAAGAAAAAAAATAAACATTAAAGGAGGCGTTTATAAAAACAAACAAAAATCTGCCACTGACAGTAAAAGTGATTTAAAGTATTTACAGTTCCCTATCAAAGATAGCCAGGGGAGGAAATGCCTGCCCTGGGGGAATCCAACCGGTGACACTAACGGAAGTTGGTGGGCGGAACTCACCCGCAGCCCCCGACAGGCGTAACTTGTAGCCAATAGAAACCGAAGCCTTCTCTCTTCTACCAATGGCGCGCTAATAAGGGCGGGCCCCAGAGAGCGGCCTAGTAACGGCCGCGTGGTAACCCGGGCGCCGGGCTTGCTGCAGTTCCTACCCTCTCCACGCCAGTTGTGTCTCCAGACGCTGGTCAAAATGAAGATTGAGGAAGTGAAGAGCACCACGAAGACGCAGCGCATCGCCTCCCACAGCCACGTGAAGGGGCTGGGGCTGGACGAGAGCGGCCTGGCCAAGCAGGCGGCTTCAGGGCTCGTGGGCCAGGAGAACGCGAGAGAGGTGGGCGTGGGGCCTGTGCGCGGGGCGTGTGCGGCCGGACTCGGATCCACCAAGATCAGTAGGAGAAGCGGGGATCACATTAGCGAGCAAAGATTGAATCCTTTGCGGGTCAGGGCACGCAAGTTAGGTCTCACCGGAAACACAGTGGAAGGCTGTGGGGCTAGGTTTTAGATTTGACTAAGTTTTTAGAGTTGATGCGGTTTCTTTGGGCCTGGGAGCTGACCTTGGAAGTAGAGTGATGGGGAGGAACAGTCTGGCCTATTCCCCATCCAAGCACTATTTAGCAGTTCCAGTTCAGTCTATTTAAAGTCTTTGGCAGTCATGCCAGGTGTTTTGACCTTTTCTGTTTTGCACACGAAGAAATGGAAGGTGGAAGAAGGCAGGCCACCTTTTCACCTGTCAGTTTAGCAGTAATAAAGCTGATATTTCCCCCCCACTCCCCAAATCAGTATTCTTCGCATTTCCTCAGCCCTCTCCACTCTGGTTTCTACAGAGGCTCAGTAGCTACAAAAATCTTGATTTTTACATTTGGTGAAGAATGCTTTCTGAGCTTCTTGGAAACAGAAGATGCCAGGGGAAAGATTCTGGTTTCTGCTTGGAGTGCCATCTCTCCAACAGGGAAGCATTTGACCCTAGTTCACTTGCACTTTTTCTTGCAAGNNGGTCATGGTAGTTGAATGCTTTCTGTTTATCAGGTGACTTTAGCCCGTTGTTTGTCATTTCATTTCTGTCTAATAACCTTCACTTTGGTATGATGCTTTCTAGACATACAAAAAGTTGAAATGTTTGCACAGAAAATACTAGTGCGCCTAAATTCTAGAGTTACCATCTTACAGTGATGCTTTGTAGTATGTCTGTTCACGTATCAATCCACTGTCACATTTCAGAGCAAACTGCAGATGTCAGCACACTTTANCCCTAAGCCCTTTCTCGTGTCCNAAAAGTTATTTTGAACACTTGCATTCAAATGAGTAATCATGATTCACAGAGGTGGTAGGTAAAATAAGTCTAAGGGCACTCAGCTGGCAAGTGAAAGAGCCAGCATATAAACTGGAGTGTATGTGACTTCACACCCTGCCCCAGACTTGGCTCTGCGCCGGATTCGTGTATGACTGATCACACCGGCAGTTTCCCTGGTACTCAGTATCTTCATCTGAAAAGTAAGACTAGGTGATCTTCTCAAGACCCTTCCTATCCTTTTAATGTTAGCTGGTATTTCTTTAAGTTTCATTTGTTAATTTGTGGGTGTGTGCATGTGGTGTGAGCACATGTAGTGCGGTCATGTGACTGCTGTAGTGCTTTGGTGAAGGTCAGCGGCTCTCTCCTTCCACTGTGGGACCCAGAGATTGAACTCAACTCTTTACGTTTGTACTACAAGTGCTTTTTACCCACTGAGCCATCTCACCAGCCCTTTCCAGTTCTTTTATTGGATGGATTCATAGCATCCCTTTTTTGTTTACATAGTGTTGCTATAGCCAAACTGGCCTGGAATTCAAATCCCTGCTGCCTTTGAACTGCCTTTAAGTTCCAGGTCTGTGCTGGTCCCTGCTGCCTCAACCTCCATTTCCCATTCTCTTCACCATACTTTAGCTGCTACAGCATGTTGTCCCTTAGTCATGACAAGCTTCTGCTGTGGATAGTTTGAGTTTTCAATTTTTACCTGGAATGTAGATTTCTGCCCAGGGCTTCAAATGTTACATACAGATGAGAAAGACTCTCAGCTGCCCATAGCCATTCACCATCTCATCACCCATTTCTCTCTGTAGCTGGAGCACATGGCTTTGCTGCCTCGCCTCCACTGTTCCCCTCCACTCTACTCCATAGCAGCATTGTGGCAGCTGCTGACACTCAGTGTTGAAAGAGTATGTGAACTGTGTGGACTAAGCATTGAATTGTTTCCATCATGAGGCATTTTAATATTGACTGATTGTTTCTTTCCATTGTGTGCAGGCATGTGGCGTCATAGTAGAATTAATCAAAAGCAAGAAAATGGCTGGAAGAGCTGTCTTGTTGGCAGGGCCTCCTGGAACTGGCAAGGTACTCATTCATTTTCTCTTTTTTTAAGCTACCCAAGAGAATGGTATTGATGTTTAAGCCCAATTGAATTCATGTCTTAACTAGTCTCTGTCTAGCTAGACTGGTTATATGAATGTTTTAAAAACCAATGTGCAGTAATACAATTTAGCATNTAAAATCTGTGTTCTAAAATTAAAATTACCCTGGCCTACCTCCAGCAGAGAGTGAAATCCTTAGAGGGTCTCATTGTCTCTAGAATGTTTCTTTTGTCTCTTTCAAGTCTCCTTTGCCTTGTTAAGAAATACTTTTTTGTTGATCTGAGTGTCATAAAACTCTCCAGAGTGACATCTGTTTTGAAGGTGCTTACTTTACCCATCATGTGTGCATAAATTACATAGGACGTATGNAGAGGTCAGAAGACATCCTTCAGGAGTTGGTTCTGTCCTCTGTTGTGGGGTCTGGGAATCAAACTNGGGTTGTCATGCTTATGGGGCAAGTGCTTTTATCCATTGAGCCATCTTGCTGACCTTGAAACAGGGTCTCATGTATCCCAGCCTGGCCTCAAACTCACTATGTAGCCCAGGCTGGCCTTGAACTGCCGATCCTCCTGCCTGTACCTCAAGTGCCAGGATTATAGGTGAACTTCACCATGCCTGACTGGTGAGATATTTGGAAGTTACCAGAGTTCCTAGTCTGAGCCTCAGTCTTTTTTCACAGCAGCCACAAAGAGCAGGCACCTGGGCTTGTGTGTGTTAAAAATAGCCTCTTCCACCTGTAGTGAGGTTTTTTTGTTGGCTACCAGCTCTCAAATAACAACACAGAGACTTATTATTAATTATGAAAGCTTGGCCTTTAGCTTAGGCATGTCTCAACTAGCTCTTATAACTTAAATCAACCCATTTCTATTAATCTGTGTTCTATCACGTGGTGTTAGCTCTCTTCCATCTTGCACCTCCCTTTTCCTTTCCGTGTCCTGGTGTCTCCTCATGATCCAAGTGCCTAGATTCCTCTTCCTCTCTTTCCCGGGAAATCGTGCCTAGCTCTCCTGCCTAGCTATTGGCCATTCAGCTCTTTATTAAACCAATTATAGTGACACATCTTCACACAGTGTAAACAAATACTCTGCAACATCACACACCTTCCTACACCTCACCCCCCNGCAGTTCTTAAATCAGTAGTGAGAGAATAACTAATTCTTACTTTGAAATCATAACTGTTGAATAGATGGTGTGTTTGTTTTGAGACTGGATCTCATTGTATAGCCAGCCCTGGCTGTCCTAGAACTCAGTACATAGACCAGGCTGGCCCTGAACACAGAGGTCCACCTCCTGCTTTGTGAGTGCTCGGATTAAAGGCATGCCCCACCACACNCTTCGGGAGTGTGTCTTACATGGATGTCTTACTGNACAGGAAGAGCTGTGTTAGTAAACAGATGGAACCCGCCACAGTGTGAGCTCACTGGCCTCTCCACAGCAGCATCGGCTTGTTCAGGGCATGTGCCGTCTCATGTTACTTATGTCATGTCCCTTCCCCCTCCATCCATTTGTTTTCCAAAAAGTACACTGGCTGGAAGTTCCTTCTGTCGGTTTGCTAGTGGAGAAGACTCTGTTGTTCTTGTTTGGTTGTTGTTGTTTGAGACAAGGTCTCATGTAGCCCAAGCTGGCCTCAAACTTGAAGATAAAATGCATGTCTCTGCTGTTGTCGGCCGGCAGTCCTCCTGTCCCATCCTCTGAGTGCTAGGATTACAGGTATGAACTGCCAGGCCTGGGTTTGGCTTTGTGTTGAAAGATGCTTGTGCTGGGTACGGTGCTCAGTTGGTGTTTTCTTCATTGCTGTCTCTCCTGCTTGTTCTGTTTAGTAGTCTGATTAGAAGGGTTTCCGGTTTTCCTTCTGGGTGCTTTGGAGGTGTTTTGGCTTTATCGCTTCATTATGCACACCACAAGGTAGATTTTTGTTTCTCCATCTTGACCTGAATTGTGCTGCTTTTTATTTTTATTTTTACTTTATTTTTTGTTTTCTTTTCCAGACAGGATTTCTCTGTGTGTAGCCCTGGCTGTCCTGGAACTCGCTCACTCTGTAGACCAGGCTGGGTGAATTGTGTGTCTTAAACATCAGNGTTATGTCTCTGATCTGTTCTGGAATATCCTCAGTGTCCAACTTTTCAGCTCTTTCATTTGCCCATGTTCTGTGTTCTCTTTCTGGATCTAGCTAGGTGAAGTTAATGTTGGAATGTGGATTTTTAACCTGAAGACATTTGGTAACCTCTGAAATAACTTTTTTT
>LZPO01087158.1:67336-81014 GCA_001675575.1 Neotoma lepida
GGGTTGCCTATCTGTTGATGGGAGTAAGGTGAAGAGAACTTTCTCTATCCTCCAACAGAATAAAAGGGCAGGCCGTCAACTCTCTTCAGAAAGGAGGCCTGCTCGTCTCCCTGCCCTGTGCCTTTGAATTCTGGTGAGGTTGGCAGTGGGGGTGGGGAGGAAACCATAAGCTGACCAGAAATGAAAAGCCAGGAGTCTGTGCTATTTCCTTGATGTGATGAAGGTCCCTGTCAGGGGTTCAGAAACCTGAGCCAGCAGATGAAACCCGTCATTTATGTCATTTCTGCCAGAGATAGCACCACTCAGCCTTNCTCCTAGCAAACAGCAGGTCTCATTGTCCGTCACCCACACCCCTGCCAGCTTGTCAGCATGGAGCGGCGGCTAACAAATAGAGGCACTAGTGGGCGATGGGCAGCCTCTGCCCTCCAGCAGGAATTTTGGGTTGCAGTCAAGGGAGCTGCTCTCAGGGGCTGTGTAAGGTTTGCTGTTAGCTCACTCAGGACAGTTCCTGGGTTGTCACAGTCCTCTGATGCATTCTGTCTGAAGTATTCTGTTCTCAGTGCTCAGGAGCTGAGAATTTTGTAAGTAAAGCAGCAGTGTACCCCTTGCTTGGGGCTGTTCCAAAGCCTCCATTTGCAGGCTATCAGGTGGATGGTGGGAGAGCAAAGCTCTCCTCAACCGGACTATTGGAGTGTCTGTCCTGATTAGGTTTCTGGGAAAAGCTGGCATTGAGCCCATGATAAGGTAATGGCTACATTTGAGATGGGGAGGTGATAGAGAGAGCTTCACACCCTGCCAGTGTGGCCTTGTGACATTTCCATAGCAGAGCAGGTAGCTGAGTGGTGGGGATTGGCATCCTGATCAGGAGCAGTCATCGTGCCCACTCTTGTGAGTAGAGTGGGCATTGTTTACTCTCTACATTAGGGCTCTGCTGAGCCTAACTTTAGGATCTTCTGTAGAGCTTAAACTACTGATGATGGCCCCAGCCCCTGACATTTGGAGCAGATGGTTTTGGGGTACAGATGGGGAGGGATGGCAATGCCCCTTAAATGGGTCTGGAGGTGAGAGCCATGAGCATGAGCACAGAGCTCTGTCCTCAGCAGTGTTTGTCCCCTCCCTCCCCAGGTCTCACAGCCGTGCTCACTTACACTCTACCTTTTAAATTGACTTTGTTATTTTGAGCTAATGTGCAAAAAATGCACAAAACATCCATGTTCTCAAAACTCTTAAGACCAGCCATTATAAAAACAGTGATGCCAACCATCTATAATGGGATCTGATGCTCTCTTCTTGGGTAAAGGTGTACAGGCAGATAGATCACTCATATATACATAAAATAAATAAATCTTTTTAAAAGAGAAAAAATAAATAAAAACAGTGATGCTGCCAGAAGCCCACAGTGTCCTTTGTGTCTTCTTGTCACTGTCCCTTTCCACATAAGGGATNGTCTTGATTTCTGACACTGTAGAGAAGTCACGCCTGCTTTTGAACTTTACATTTATTTTCTTCTATGCTGATGGCACCTTTCCCAGTGTTCTCTGTGTAAGATTCATCCACACTGCTGCAAGCTTCCCACTGCTAGGTGGTATTCCCTTGTGTGAGCATACCATAACTTCATTTCGCTTCCACTGTTGAAGAGACTGTTTGGCAAGAGTAAGTGATGCTGCTGTGACCATTGTTACCTGTGCCACTTAGTTGTGGCTGTCCCCATTCATGCTAAGGATGAGAGACTGTAGCAGATCACACTGTGCTGTTTATATTCCCACCAGCAGTACACAGACCTTAAAGTAGCTTTTCAGAACTGAATTCTTGTTATCACATGCCTTTCTAATGTTAGTATTCTGGATGGAGGTTGTGGGATTAGTGTTTGTTTTCTCTTTTTAACTTTACCATGGAAAATACAAAAGTCATCAAGTTCTCCCGTCACCAGCTTCAGCTCACAGTTGGATTGGCATAAGGCTTCATTTGTTCCCTTCAAGATTATTTTGAAGCAAATTGCAGATCTGTTAATTTTTTTTTATTTTACATTTGTGTGTGTATGCATGTACACGCACTCCTGAGTGCTTGAGAGTATGTTTACATATGTACACCATGGCACATGTGTGGTCATCAGAAGTAGAAATTGAGTCTCTCTTTTTACCATTGGAGTTCCAAGAAGACAACTCAGGTTGTCAGGTGTGATAGCAAGTTCCTTTCCCNGGTGGGCCATCTTACCTGTCTGGTTTTTTTATTCATAAAATTTTGATCCATATATATTTCAAAACATATTTTTATATGTGTCTTTCAAAAACAAGAACTTAAAAAATAATCACAAGTGCAGGAGAGATGGCTCAGTTAAGAATGCTTGCTTGGGTTGGAGAGATGGCTCAGTGGTTAAGAGTACTGGCTGCTCTTCCAGAGGTCCTGAGTTCAATTCTCAGCAACTACGTGGTGATTCACAACTGTCTGTAATGAGATCTGGTGCCCTCTTCTGGCATGCTGGCATGCAAACAGAATACTGTATACATAATAAATAAATAAATCTTAAAAAAAAGAATGCTCACTTCTCAGCCAGGCAGTATTGGTGCACACCTTTAATCCCAGCACTTGGGAGGCAGAGGCAGGTGGGTCTCTGTGAGTTTGAGGACAGCCTGGTCTACAAAGCAAGTTCCAGGACACCCGTTACACAGAAAAACCCTGTCTCGAAAAAACAAAAACAAAAATGCTTGCTTCTCAATCATAAAGACCAGAGTTCAAATCCCAGAATTCATGTCAGGTGGCTCACAATCCCCTATAACTCCATCTCCAAGGGATCAGATGCCTTCTTCTGGCTTCCCTGGGGACTCACATGCATGTGCATGTACACTCACAGACACACACATGTTAAATCACAATACCATTGTAACACCTATAAAAATGATCAGTAATCCCTCAGTATTGTCAGATACCCAGCTCTCACATTCCTCTGTCTGGCAAGTGCTATGTGTTGACATTCATTGCCTGCACCAAGGTACAGATGAGCTTTCTGTAAGAGATCGGTTGGAACACACCTTAAATTTCTCTAGAATTTCCTTTGGGCAAATCCAGGTTAGATGGAGACTAGGCTCTACCTAAGAGCTGGCAAAGGTGTTGACTTTGGTGAGTGCATGCTTNCTGGGATGGCTATATCACTGTGGTGTGGAGAGACACAGGCCTAGGTCTNTCAAGAGGGAAGGAAAGTGCTGGCCTTGCTTCCGGGGCCTGGCTTCATGTGTGTGCAGTGGAGCTGAGCACTAGCCCTGGAAGTGTCAGTCAAGTGGAGTGTGGCTCAGAGAGGTTGCTACACTGTTCTGCTGAGCAGGAGGGCTATGGAGCGGGTGAAGAGGTCAGACCCTGCGAGCACATGGCAGGGTCAAGAGTCATCTATAATTGCTACAGGATCCTTTGCTTAGGTATGGGTGTCATAGATGGATAGCGGGTTATTCTGTTGTTTTTAGGGGAATGAGATGTGGAGNCCCACAGAGGTTTCCTAGTGAGATCTGAGCTTGCTTTACCACTTTACCCAGCAGGGCTGCATTAGAGGATGGCTTGACCACATGCTTGGTTACCAGGTGATTGGAAGGGTCTGCACTTGGTTGTGCTAGGGGGAGGCCTTTTGCTCCTCCCCTTGGCTTTCCTATAAAAAGAGACAGAAGGGGCTGGTGGATAATGATCCAGGCCCTCCCGAGCTATCCTGTGTTTCTGTTTCTCTCCCCTCTATCTTTCTACCTAAATATTTCTCATTCCTCCCTCCTCAAGAGTACCCTGGGGAAAAAGTGGGAGTGGGTCTCCCACAGAGAAATGGATAGGCTATCCCACAGAGAGATAGTTGTTGTAGTCATTGATTGTCGAGTAGAATCCCATGGGTTCAGATGGTTATCAGCTCAAAACTGATTTCACTCCTTGAAAGTGCAGCTCTGAGGGACAGTGTTGGGAAAAATAGATATCTAGTTCTGGGCTGGAATCTAGAAAGACCCTTTAAAAATCAAGATCAGGGATAGGTAGGATAGCCCAGTGGCTAAACGCATATGTCTGATTACCTTCATTCAACTCCAGAGTCTACATGATGGTAGAAAGGGAGAAATGACTCTGCCAGCTTGCCCTCTGACCTCCACACATACACTCCTGTACCTACACACATGCATGTACAAACAAAATAAATACATGTTTAAAAAGTTTTTAAGTTGAAATCAGGGACCAGGGAAATGGCTCAATCACATGCTCTTGCAGAAGACCTGAGTTTAGTTCCCTGCACTTAGGCAGGGTGGCTCAGAACGGCCCATAACCCCTGTTCCAGGGGATCTAGTCTGGCCCGTGCAGGCACCTGCACTCACTCAAATGAACACATCCTCACATGCATACACATAACTAAAATAAAACAAAAATCCTTAAGAGTTAAGCAGTCAGATCTCTCTTCTACACTTCACAGCATCTCCAGTTTGCATTTGCCTTTTTANTGCTTTTCTGTCCACAATGACATCCTTCCACTTAGGTTATTAAAGTTGATTTGTCATGGATGTTTGGGGCCAAGAGTTTTAGGGTGTAAGTGTGTGAGAAAAAGGTAGCATCTGAGAGATGGTTCTACTTCTCATGGACATTTGCCATCTCTTCCAGGGCTTCGGATAAAGGAAACCAAGGAGGTTTATGAAGGGGAGGTGACAGAGCTCACTCCATGTGAGACAGAGAACCCCATGGGTGGTTATGGCAAAACTATCAGCCATGTGATCATAGGGCTCAAGACTGCCAAAGGAACCAAACAGCTGAAGGTGAGTCTGTGGGGCTCTTACCTTGTCTTCCCAGTGCTGCATGGCTCTGGGGGATGATATGACCTATGCCTGGGTTCTGTGCATAGTGGGGCTGCACAGGTCGTGGTGAGGCTGTGAGATGATAGTGCAGGACCTGGCCCTTGGAACTCAGTGACTGTAGCTGTTGCTCTCTTCCTCCTAGAAAACCACACATGTGCATTAGAATGAGCTGGTAGGGAAGTGAGGAACCTGCCTCTGCCATGCCATATTCCCTGTGATACTTCATATCCACAGTCCTAGCCCTCTGATGCACNCAGAAAGCANCACCTCGAGGGGTCTGTCTGAGTTGCAGGGCGGACAGCTCAGTGGGCTGCAGGACCCTGACAGCAGCTCCTGATAGGCTTCCATGGGTTGAAGCTTGAGGCCTGCAGTGTATTGGGTGGGACTATGTCTGACCTCTGAGGATTATCCTATCATCCTTTAGGACACAAGCCAGGATGCTTGAGATCAGAGCATAGACTTTAAAGTCAAAGGGAATCGTTAGCTTTGTTTACCTTTTGTTTTAACTTTTNGCTTTGTTTCTTCCATTACAGGCAAGTGATGTGGTCTCTGAGCAGCTGTCTGTCTGTGCTAATTGCTTATCTCACACAGTCCTGGAGATGAAACTTGTAGTTTTAGATCCACAGTGAGAGGTGGATATTCATGTCTGTCATAGCTCTGCATTAGTTATTGGAGCAATGACTAGTAAACGTCATCACGCCCTCCTAGAGTGTGTGTTTGGCCTAGAGCTGACAGCTTCAACAGATGCTTCACATACTGTCAGTTCATGTGTGTACACATACCAAAGCTCCCTTGCTTAGAGGTAAATGGCAGCCGCCCATAGAAGCCAGGCAGCCTGCATCAGCCCATTGAGGGTACATGGCAGGGCTGGCACTGATCTCAGCATGATGTATATATCTGTCTTGCAGCTTGTTGTAAAACTCCAGGAAGTCACTTGGGCTCTCTGGGTCCAGCTTCTCATCTAAGCTGCTAGACCAACTGGGTAGTTTCTGTCTTTACTCCGCTCTGATTTTTCTGATTCTGTGATTCTGTGAGGTTGTTTCTTGGTCACTGTTTTATGGAGATCATAAAAATGTCACTTCTTCAAAGAGCTGTTTCTCTTTTTTCTAACAGGGTTCTTCATCCCAGGAGCTTGCCTCGGCAGATCTCTCTCTTGAACGCAATGCTCAGGCTTCATTCTGTACTCATGAGGTTTCCTAGTAGGAGGCAGCACCTTTTCANTAATCACAACTTCAGCCAGTTCATTTGGGAAATTAACCAGTACAAAAACACTTGAGAGGAAGACACACACACATACACACGGTATATTCTTGAGTGTATCTTATACTAAAAGGCCTGCAAATTAAATTTGACCTGTCTGTAAGGCTACTCTTGACAGTTTCCTTGAGGAAAATAAGGGGAAAGTTAAAAAAAATTCCAAATATGCCTACTTCTATATACTGGAGCAAATGTTGATATTGGCTAGAAGAACCTGGTACTCGGTGGGTGGTCTAGTGTACAGGGCACATCTGAGTTTGAACAAGAAGTACCCATTTAGTCTTCTACGAGGCCTGCCTTGTGCACTTGGTACTCGTTGTCCTGCTATGACAGTACCCAGCTGGCCATTCATCTCCACTTAGCAGCAAGGTAGAGCCCTGGCTTTGCAAGTGAGGTAATAGTGTTCTGGGGCTCCATTGAGGTCAAATTTACAATATAGTTCATTACTTTTAAGTATGCAGCTTTAGGGATTTTAATAGATGGTCACACAACCGTCACCACANTCTAATTTTAGAATATTTTCATCACCTCTTGAAGAAACCTCAAGCCACTGATGGTCCCTCCCAGCCTCATTCTTAGTCCTGGACAGCCACCAAACTACTCTTTGTCTCTATAGGTCTACCTTTTGGGGACATTTCATAGAAATGGAGCCATTAATATGTTTTTTCCTGTTTGACTTCTACCCAGTGCTGAGTTTTTACTCTTTAATTTTGTTCAAAATAGAGCTCCATTTTTCCTCACTACAACCACATATGTAATATCTCTGAAGTTTAGCCTAGAGAGATGTGTCTAAAAGATGCTGTCCTAGAACATCAGTAGCAAAGGCATGGGTCTGGGGAGCCCAGGGAAGCAGCAGGCCTGTGCTTGGCAGTCTGGCTGTGCCCACAGGCAGGCCCTGAGCACTGGCATTTGACCAGAACCTGGAAGGGTCCTAGTTTATGTCTCATTTTGAATTTTATGCACCTGTGATTGGTGCTTTTTAGTAGATGAGGAAACAAGGCTCTAGAATCATGAGCGTGGCAGAACACTAACTTGGTAAGCAGGTACTGGCAAGTTCTGTGTTAGAAAAGTCCAGTGCTTCCTGAGGTAGGGGAGGTTTAAGAACTCCCTCCTCACTCCTTTATGGCCTCTGAAGCTAAGGAGGTGTAAGGTCTCCTGGTACCCCATGGCTAGCTTGTGGGCCCACTTGTTCTCCTCCTCTCCCTGGACCGCTCACCCTCATCTCACGCTTGACGTGCTCTTGCCTTCATGCTCCCCACTGATGGATGCNCCATGCAGTTGCTGGCCCTCTCTATCCCATGGAGAGGCACCTCACAGCATGCTAGAAGAAAGTCAAATATGCATTGCAGTTCTCTGAGTCGCCCTTGTTTTTTTCAGCTGGACCCCAGTATTTTTGAAAGTTTGCAGAAAGAGCGAGTAGAGGCTGGAGATGTGATTTACATTGAAGCAAACAGTGGGGCTGTGAAGGTAATGTCCTTCCTTCTTGGGACAAAGCACTATGCCTGATTTGTGTGTCATGGGAAGACCCGGGTGCTGGAGGAGGGTGGGCGCATAGCCTGGTGCTATGCCGTGGGAAGGGCAGAGTTGTCCCTCTGCGTATTACAAAGTTCCTTTTCCTTTATCTTCATTCTTTAACCTTCTCGTGATGAAAACAGACAGTCTGTTAGAAATACTAAGACCTGTTTAGAGGGGGAGTACAGGGTGAGAGACCAAAACAACTTTAGTCATTTTCAAATTGAAATGTGCAGTGTATTTAATCTTCCTTTATCTCTCTGGTATTTTCTTCCCAAGATATATGCATGTGGGAAGGAATGCGGCATTAGCTGGCATTCTTTTCGTATCTGATTCCCAGTGTCCTGGACAGGGTTGCTCACTGTTTAATGGATGAGCATAATACTTGATATCATGCAGTAAATCACCCACCTACAAAAGAGTCTGAGCAGCTCCCTCTGTCTCCAGTTAATCTACTGGATTTGCCCTTTATCAGGAATTGCATACAGTTACGGGTGTTGGGGGGACTCTGGAGAAAGTATCGGGTATCTCCAGCCCGCTGATAGCTTCCTTCTCTTGGCACAGGGCAGTGGGCACACTGAGGTCGGGCACATTGGGAGATTGTCAGGGAGCTGTCCTTGTTAGGCTTCATTTGGGAACCCAGCCCTTTGTCCTATTGAGCACTCTGCCATGTGAGGACTGGGCAGTGAGAACCCACCCAGCATTCATGTTTCTCTGTCTACAGAGGCAAGGCAGGTGTGACACCTATGCCACAGAGTTTGACCTTGAAGCTGAAGAGTATGTCCCTTTGCCAAAGGGAGATGTGCACAAGAAGAAGGAAATCATACAGGATGTGACCTTGCATGACCTGGATGTGGCCAATGCACGGCCTCAGGTACTGCTATGCTGCTGTGGGCAGCACACTTGTTTTTTGTGTCTTTGTGAAGCTCTGGGGATTAATGGGCAAGATCTTGCTGCCACTTTGGAGGCAGACACTCCTTTCTTGTCTGTGATGTTCAGCAATTAACATGGACATGAGCTACGCAGGACTCCTTTGTTTCCATTCTAGTGCAGCGGTCACAGATGATTTCCTGGGCTGTTTCTTCTCCCAGCCAAGCCTCCCGCCCTGAACTAGCCAGCTTCCTCCCTGGCTTCTCTCCAGCCATGGCTCGTGCCTGGATGCTCTGAGTATTACTGGCAGAAGGGCACAAGTGCTCTGTGAGCTCTCACAGGGCTTCTGAAAGCCTAGCACAACTGTGACCTTACCTCCACTTAGCAGGGCCTCAGTTAGCTTTGAATTGGAGCCAAGTCTGCAACTCTGAAGGGACAATGGATACTTCTTACACCTTGACTGATAACTGTAGGAAAGGATGTCATCCCATAACCACATCTCTGAGAAACATAATTCAGAGAACCAAAGTACACATGTTCCTTGCTGGTGGCCTTTCAAGTTGCATTCATCTTCATCTTCCCTAGGCCACCTCTTCAGGAGAGGGGTCCCTTGAGGCTTTGCTCAAGAGATTGTTGACATTGGTCTTAGACCAGCAGGTGCCTTCAGGAGGTAGATGTCTGTCTCCAAACTGACCTCAGAAGCCTCTGCTTTAGGCTGAGTGTGGGGTCAGGAGCAAGACAGCAATGTGTAGGGTCCTGGGTGTCCACAGAGCAGCTCCTTAGGAAGGAGGGGCCTTCCTGGAAGATGGTACAGACTGTACCAAAGCTTTGAGTCATAGAAGAGCTTGTGTCCAGGGGAGAGTTTGTGGTCCTTTGTGGCTAATCCAGGGATAACGAATTTAAAGATACAGTGAGCAGAGGAGGCCACCCTGCCCACTGTACTCTCAGTGGAAAGAATTTGTTTGATTCCTACAGGTCTGGAGCCTATGAAAGTTCCTCTGTGTTTAGAAGCTTATCAAGCGAGCCAGCATGGTAGCACAGGCCTTAATCCCAGCACTCAGGAGACAGAGACAGGGATCTCTGAGTTCAAGGCCAGCCTGGTTTACAGAGCGAGTTCCAGGACAGCCAGGGCTACATAGAAAAACCCTGTCTCAAAACAAAACAAAAACCGTGCATACATACATATGTGCATACATACCTACATAAACATGAAAATCAAAGCCTATTAAGCTTTCCAGGGGACTTGTGTAGGGATCTCAAGTGAGTTGCATTGGAGACCTATATGAAGCAAGGGAATTAAGTTTTGGCAGCCTCCTTAGACAACATGGCTGACTGAGTCTTCTCTTCTCCAGGGGGGACAAGATATCCTGTCCATGATGGGCCAGTTGATGAAGCCAAAGAAGACAGAGATCACAGGTAAGAGCCAGCCCAGCGCCTTCAGCGGGATCAGGACCCTAGGTGCCAAGCTCTGTGGCTCTGTGTATACCTCTAAGCAAATTATGTGTGGGAATGGTGTCCTCCCTTCTCCAAGATCACAGCTTAACCCTGTCATTTATGCTCTGTTTAGACAGCCAGTAGTATGCTCTTGGACCCCATGCACCTAGAGTTTCTGGTCCTGATGAGGTCCTAGGGAAGTAGAGAAGTGGAGGCCAACTCTGCTACCGTGGCCATGCCACCTTCTTCCCCACTCTGCCTAGTGCTCTGCTCCTGTGTGGCCTTTATATCCCTCTTTTCTTCCCAGCTCTGTGTTCTCTTTTCCCTGATGGCCTATAGGTTTGTCACCTTAAAATGTGAGTGAAACACTGAAGTCTCTGTGATCTTGGAGGTTTCAGCCAGAGGAGCAGCTGGAGACAGTTCTTCCAGATCCCANGAGCATCTGTCTTTGCTGGGTCTTTGCTTGGCTTTGTGGCTGATGAGACGGGGTTTTACTGTATAGTCTGGAGTAGCCTTGCACTCTGCACCTCCTGCCTCAGCCTCCCTAGTGTTGGGGGCACAGATGTGTGCTGCACCCAACACAGCCACCATCTTTTGCCCTAACTTTGTTCTTTACTCTCAAGCAGTCCTTGCCTGGTAGATGTGGTGGAAGAGGCACCAGACTCTGCTGGTGTTTTCAGGACTGGGGCAGCTCATATGACTCTGGATAACCTCATCTTCTAGGAGCTAGAAACCATCTTCCTTTCCAGATAGGGCTGAGACTACACTTGATTGAAGGCTAATTAACCTAAGCACTGTCATATAGGGCCACAAGACGGTCATTCACAGAACAGGAAGATTTGCATATGAAAACTCCTGTCATCCTAGGCTCCAAATCTGCTAGTCTCTGAGATCAGGTGGGAGCTGGATCGTCAGGTTGGGAGAATGAGATAGTAAGGCAGGGTGGGGAGTGTGAAAAGGTGATGGTCTTCCTGTGCACAACCCTCTTGGGGTTAGCTAAACAACTTTAGAGAAAGCTGCCAGTTTTGTGGCCTTTAGGTGTGTTTGTTCCTGTTTCAGATGATGTAACTGAAGCTGGAGTGTGGCCTGGGCCTGCTGGGGCCTCACAGGGAAACAGGCTNCAAGGGTGGGATTGGATGGAAGTCAGCTCAGAGTGGGAGCTCTTTGCTGGTGCTGACCCTGCCCTCCCTCATCTAGATAAACTTCGAGGGGAGATCAACAAGGTGGTGAACAAATACATTGACCAGGGCGTGGCAGAACTGGTTCCTGGAGTGCTCTTTGTTGACGAGGTCCACATGCTGGATATCGAGTGCTTTACCTACCTGCACCGAGCCCTGGAGTCTTCCATTGCCCCCATCGTCATTTTTGCATCCAACCGAGGCAACTGTGTCATCAGGTAGGGCGCCTCCTGACTGCCCCCAGGCCTCCCACCTTCCTTCTGAGCAAGTTTCCTGCTTGGACTCAGTATACCTGCAGCACCATGAGGCAGATGGGGGAAGAAGCAAGGTTGTGTCTCAGCGTTGTTGTGATGAGGAGGGTCTTCCCAGTGGTGTTTAGGGCCCGTGAGTGTGCAAAGTGACGGTCACATAGGGCTGGTCTTTGGTGGGGATGTCATGGGTTAGCTGACTTCTCTATCTCCTGCTGAGAGGCAGGTATTACCAGCCTCACTTCAGGTGAGGGAACCGAATGATGTAATTNGCCCAATTCTTACCACTCCAGACCTTTCTGTGACACAGTGGTTCCTTGCTGGTCATTCTCCCTCACGCCCCGTCAAGAGTTGAGCCCTGGNTGGTAGGTGTTCATACAGTCTCTCCCCTGTTAGTGTAGGCCCAAAGCTGGGGTNGAGGACTTTTCTAGTCTCCATTTTGTCCTTACTACTCTAGGTCTGAGCTGCAGAGAATTTACACCTTTTTGTCTGAGGCCCTTGTCAGATTCCTAATATGTGGTTGTAGTGTCCTAGAGGTTTTCTTTTTTATCTATCTATCTATCTATCTATCTATCTATCTATCTATCTATCTATCTATCTATCTATTACATATACAGTGTTCTGCCTGTACACCAGAAGAGGGCACTAGATCCCATCATAGATGGTTGTGAACCACCATGTGGGGTGCTGGGATTTGAACTCAGGACTTGAACTCAGGACCTCTGGAAGAGCAGCCAGCACTCTTAACCATTGAGCCATCTCTCCAGCCCCATCCTAGAAGTTTTCTGTGGTCCTTTGGGACATTCGGGGCTGGTCTCTGCAGTGCTGGGATGGAAGGGCTTCTTTTCAAGCTCACGGCAGTTCCATGAGACAGTGCCCTGGAGCTATGTGATCCTGACAGCGGGCNCTAGAAACTAGAACAGGGTCCTAGAGCCCATAAGTATTCATGATAGCCAGAGCTACACAGAAGTAGAAGCCCAGACTGCTGGCTTGCCACTCCATGATGATAGGCCACATAGAAGAATGTCACTGGCTCTTGCTGGAGAAACTTAGTCTACACTGCTGGCTCTGGGGCAACCTAGTGGGGAGTAGTCTGGTGCTTGCTGTGAGCACCAGTGCATTACACAGTAGCCCTCTCAGTTGTGTCCCCTACCCACTTGTAGTTGGGATATTTTTGTGGCTCATTGTGTGGCCCTTCTGGCACTCTCTGATGAAGTCTGGATAAGAGGACTATCACAGATACATCTGCAGTGTTGGAGGAAGCTGCTGTGCCAGGTCCAGGCCAGCTTCTGGAGAGGATCAGGGCCACCTAGGTAGCATCTGGAAGCTACATGTGGGCCCTGGCCCAGGAAGCCCAGCACCTGTGGCTCTGCTGGAGACTTGNTTTTTTTTGCACAGCTTCATCTGGGCTCAGCGTGGACACATGATGCCCCCTGCTGGGAGCTCTGCCAATAGAGCTAACCTAGCCCAGTGGGTGCCAACAGACGCTGGCAGCTCTTGGCCCCAGTTGCCAGGGTTATATCCAGGAGGAAGGAGCTCTTGATCCCAGCCTGCTGTGAGAACCAAGCTCTCGCCAACCATATCAACTCTAAAAGTGGATTTGGTGCTGAGTGCTAGTGGGGATGCTCCATCATGTTGCCAGCATCCACAGGAGATGGTGGAAAGCCTACACTTGGAGCACTACACTGCACTGCTGCTCCTGCCAGCCTGGGCAAGTAGGGTCTTAGCTCTCACCAGGTGTGCATGTGGCTTGGGTTTGGGTGAAGACTGGACTCCAGAATGTGCACACTCTCAGCAAGTTTTGGCTAAGAAGCTAAAAGACAGAGTTCAGGAATATCTGCACAGTGTGAGCAGCCTGTGATGAGCTGTGCACAGCCTTCTCCCCAGGGTAGCTGCTGAGCTCTTGCGCCACAAGCATCACACCTGACACCCAAACTCCGAAGGGAAGTCACAGTGTTGAGGGCTTTCTCCTTGTTAGTTTTCTAGAGCTGTCTGTATGAGCCACACACAAAGTGATGTCAGGGCACCCTGACACCCNAGGGCAGATGAGATTATCTCCCAATGGTAGACTACAAGCCAAAAGTGCTGCCACTCAGCTTGCTGGAAAGCCACATGACCACTGGTGGCTGCTGGGTAGTGAGTAGGCATGAACTGTTGAGTGTGTCATCACATGGAGCTGGCTGTAGGTGGCGTTTCTCTGTGTCTCTGCAGTTGCTCCCAAATAACCACACAGAAAATATTAATTATAAATGCTCAGCCTATGGCATAGGCTTGTTACTGTCTAACTCTTAGAACTTAAATTAGCCCATTTATATTAACCTACATTCTGCCACGTGGCGTCACCTCTCTCTCATCTTGCACCTCCTGTTTCTTCTCT
>LZPO01087158.1:85524-96284 GCA_001675575.1 Neotoma lepida
CAGGATCTCTGGAAGAACAGTCAGTGCTCTTAACCTCTGAGCCACCTCTCCAGCCCCCCATCAGGTGTTTTAGACAGGCAAAGTAACACAGCTTCACAGAGTTAAACAAATGCAACATAAAAGAATGCAACATGGCTTTGCATCATTAAACAGATATTCCACAGCATAAACAAATGTAACACATCTTCAAGTAATATTCCACAACACTTAATAGCTTCTGAGTGGTCTTTTGGTTTAAGTTTTAGCTTTATGAACTGGACATAAGAAAGCTTAGGTGACCGTGTTCATATAAGTTCTGCTCTTTTGAGGGCTGCTGGGGGGCACTTCCTTCCTCACACGCCTTTCCCACTGAGTTCTCAGGCCTTTCTCATGTATGAATCAAAGATGACTTATAATGAGGCTGTGGGATTCTGGATATTTTTGTTCTTGGACTGTTTCAACATGGCAGAGTTGAGATTTTTAGATATCCTCAGACTCCACACCCCCTCCCCAAAAAACCCCTCCTAAATAAACTTTAAGAAGAGTTGAAAGGGAATTCAGTAACAAAAAATTAAAGATCATTTTTAAAAGTTACTTTTCTTGAAAAGAAGANGGTAACTATTGTAAGTATTGTAAGTTGTAAAACTTCATATTTTACAATTCTCCCTTATTATTTAAAAAAAAGTATTGCTGGCCTCAGATTCCTTGTATAGCTGATGGTAACCTAGAACTCTTGATCCTCCTGAGGCATGGTGGTAATACAGGCTTATACACCACACCCAGTCTTATGCGGTGCTGGGCATCAAACCTAGGGTGCCATGCCTGCTAGACAAGCACTGGCTGAGCACAGCCTAATCCTGAAGTTTATATTGACATTGTGACACAACCATCACTACTATCNATATTTCCAAAACTTTTTTAAAGATTCGTTTATTTTTATCTTATGTGTGTAAATGTCTTACCTCCCTGTGTCTATGCACCACATGCATGCAGGAGCCTGTGGAGGCCAGAAGAGGGCATTGGATCCCCTGGGACTGGAGTTANAGACAGTTGTGAGCCACCATGTGGCTTCTGGGAACCAAACAACAGGTCCTCTTCAAAAGCAGCCAATGTCCTTAACCACTGNGCTGTCCACCAGCCTGTTTCCACCAGAACCTTTTCCTCACCTCAAAAACAGGACTGTATAGCCCTTACGCACCCAGTCCCATCTTCCCTTCCCGTTCAGACCACAGGACCGCAGTATCCTGACTTCCTTCTGTGGATATGGCCGCTTAGTTTCCTGGTGTGCTGTCACCCATTGTCCTTTGGTGTCTGGCTTGTTTTCCCTAGGGTTTCAAGTTTATCCTGTGCTGCTGTACATCTTACTTCCATTTATTTTTATAATAAATATACACTGATATTAAACTGCATTGGATAGAATTTCAAAATAGGTGTTTGAATGTTTCTTTCTTTCTTTCTTTTTTTTTATTTGGTTTTTCGAGACAGGGTTTCTCTGTGTAGCTTTGGCGCCTTTCCTAGAATTCACTTGGTAGCCCAGGCTGGCCTCGAACTCACAGAGATCCGCCTGCCTCTGCCTCCCGAGTGCTGGGATTAAAGGTGTGCGCCACCACCACCCGGCGTTTTTTTCTTTCTTGCTTGCATCCCTCTTTCTTCTTTCCTTTTTTGTGTGTCTGTGTGCACATTCTCACACTCCCTTAGCACCGTACACTTGTGGAGGTTCTCTGCACCATGTGGATTCTGGGAACTGAACTCAGACCATTGGGCTNGGTAAAATACCTTTGCCTGCTGAACCGTGTCGCCAGCCCTAAAACCACGTATTTTGATATTAACAATTAAATTAAAGTGGCATGCCTTATTCTTTCTTATTTTAATCAGCTGTGGTATCTTTTGCAATTGTGACTAGGCTCAAGATGTTAGGGAGGCTGATGGCCACCTGTGTTGGGATGGCCTGATGCAAAGGCCCACAGTGCTAAGCTCCCACGGCTGCAGCTGGGCTAGCCTGTAGGGCACCAGTGTCTGCCTAGCATGTGTCTGTCCCATCAGGCAGCTGGCACAGGCCTGGCAGGTTGGCAGGCTTCCTCTCCTGGCTGTTGACAAGGGCTTGGCTAAGGGTTGAAGAGAAAAACAAAGGATGTAATTGGACAAGTCTCAGGAAGAAAGAGTGAATGTTAGGGAAAACATTTGTGCCTCATTAGTAACCAAGGAAATGCAACTCAATCAAGGTGTTCCCCTTTCTCTTTTTCTAAATCACTAAAGCAGCAAACATTTAGGAATTCAAATGCTTGGTGCTGGCTATGGTGTTGGGCAACTGGGCCACTCATGGAGCTGTGCAGACTGGCACAGTCATTCATTCATCAGACCCTTGAGCTGGTCAGGCATGGTGATAGTTTCAGAGGAAATAATTTACTAATGTNTGCTGTCAAGTAAAAAGTAAGCATGGTTATTAAGATTGATGCAACAGGCAAAAACAGAAAAATGCACATATTGGCANTGTAACTATAAAACACTCCTTGAAGGTGTGGTAAGTAGTTTTTTTTTTTTTTTTTTTTTTTTTTTTTTTTTTTTTTTTTGGTTTTGTTGTGTTCCATCTTCCCAAATTTTCTGTTTCTGGAATGATGAAGCTGTTCCCCTGGGGCTACCTGGCCCTGATGCTCAGGGATGGTAGCAACTTACTCTATGCTGTGAGTGCCTCTACTCATGTGTCTGNTATCCAGGGTCTTAGAGTTCCTTGGGTAATGGGAGTGATTTTGGCCCTTGCAGGGGCACTGAGGACATCACCTCTCCACATGGCATCCCACTGGACCTGCTGGATCGGGTGATGATCATCAGGACCATGCTGTATACACCACAGGAGATGAAGCAGGTCAGTCTTTGGAGCCCCCCATTCTTACTCCTCTCTCTACCCACCTCTGACCTCTTAGCTGTCCTAGGCCTGGCTTTTGGTCACCAGTCTAAAAAAGTCAGTGTCCTTGTGACTNTGAAAGACGGGTCATTCTGAGTGGACATTCTCAGATGGGTTAAACCTCTGCTCCCTGTGGGTCTGGTCCATCTACTGTGGATGAGCTTGAGGAAAAGGGGAAAGAAAACATGGATGTAATGGCCACCNGATGCCATCAGCCTGCAGAAGGGGCAAGTATGATGTAGTTGCCTGATGTGGTAATGCACACCTGCAATGCCAGCGCTNGGGAGGATGAGGCAGGAGGATCACAAGTTTGAGGCATAGTAAGAGCCTGTNTCAAAAGGAAACCACAGCCTGGCNGTAGTGGCACANACCTTTAGTCCCAGCACTCGAGAGGCAGAGGCAGGCAGGCAGGTGGATCTCTCTGAGTTCGAGGCCAGCCTGGTCTAGAGTTCCAGGACACCTGGGGCGGCAACACAGAGAAACTCTGTCTCAGAAAAAAACAAAAACAAAGCAACAACAACAAAAAGGAAACAAACACAACCATTCTAGGGCTGTAGCTTGTTGGTAGGCTGATTTTCTAGGATGCACAAAGCCCTGGTTTTGGTCCCCAGAAGCATATAAACTGGGCTTGGTGAAGCTTGCCTGCAATCCCAACACTTGATAAATGGAGGTGGGAGGGTTCTCCTTAGCTACATAGTGAGTTGGAGGCTGGGCTAGATTTAAAACACAAAAACCTAGACACATGAGAGCACTGAGGTTAGCTTAAACAGCTGTCTTAGGGTCATAAAGCTGGTGAGTAGTGGGACAGTATGCCTGGAGCATTCGGGGGTGTGGCTCTTCCCTTCTGGGCACACTCTGAAACTGTGTTCTCCTGTGGCCTATGTAGTGTGCCCCATCAGAGTTTCTCATTGATGGCACTCGGGGGTCATGGTGACACACCAGATAGTCTGGCATCTCCGTCATCAGCTGTTACAGTTCATAGTGCCACTTGTGTACCTGATTAGGAGGTCATCTCCAGGGCCCTTGTGTCAGGCTCTTTCAGTTACTGTGACAGACCCTCAGATCATCCTGAGTAAGGAAAGGTTTATTTTGGACCATGGTTTCAGTGGCTTTAGTTTGTCACTTCAAGCCTNTCGCTGTATAGTGTGTCATGGAAGGACAGAGGTAGAGCAGAGGTAGCTGCTTGCCTCATGGTGGCCTATAAACAAAGAAAGATGGAGAGGCTTGGGGTCCCAGGGCCTTCTTAAAAGGCACACCCCTAGTGGCCTGACTTCCTCCCACTGGTCCCTATGTCTTGAAATAGTCGTTACCTCCCAGGCCCATGGCAGGGTGGCCACTCATCAAAAACAGAAACAAAACCAAACTTCAGACCAGGAAACACTTGCTGTTGAGCTCAAAGCTTGAGTCTTGTGTGGAAATGACACTCACTCCTCTGTGGCTCCCTTCCTGGCTGAGTGGCTTGAACACCTGGCACCTGTGGTAGCTGGTCTGGGTTGTTAGCTTGACACGNCTGGGAAAGAAGGAGCCTCATTTGGGNAATTGTCCCCATCCAATTGGCCTGTGGGCATGTGTGGNGGGGCATTTTCTTGATTACTTATTGATGTAGGCTGGCCCAGCCCACTGTGGGCAGTGCCATTCCTAGGCATTCCTAAGTGGACCTGGAAACTAGCCAAACATGAACCTGGGAGCCACTCAGTATGCAGCATGCCTTCATATCTCTGCTTCAGTTCCTGCCTCCAGGCTCCCCCTTGAGTTCCTGCCCTGACTTCCCTGGACGCTGTACTGTGATTTATGAGATGTAGTAGACCTTTCCTCCCAAGTCGCTTTGGTCAGTGTCTTATCACAAACTAGAACAACACTTTCTCTGGTAAATGAGAGANCTACCTTTGGTTTTGAGACATTGTCACTCAGATTCCTTCGAAATGGTGACAAAGAAGACTGTCTCCTTGCTTTGCAAAGTTATTACATGCATGTGAGATTGTGACAGGAACAGGGCACCATCATCCTCAGCTGCTTCATAGTCAGCCCCTAGGGTCTTTGACAACAGCTTTGTGATAACTTAAGTGGTGAAGCTGGGGCCCGCTCCAGAGTAGCTCACCTTGGAGCAACAGGAGAAGCTCCTCTGGAGTGCTCTGCCTCCCCTCATACTGGTGCTGTGACTGACAGGCCTGCTCAGGTCAGTCTCCAGGCTTCTCTCCATGGCTACATGTCTGGGTTTGGCTTTGGCCTTGGTGGCCTCAGGGATCCCCTCAGCCTTTTGCTGGAGTTACGGCAGTTTTACACAGACAAGCTCAACCTAACAGGTGCAGGGTGCCACTAGTGCTGATACCTCATAAACATCCCTGCAGGTTATTAAATGATTAAAGATCTCATTCATCAGCTGCCTGTTTCCAGGTAGCTGAGGTAGGAGCACCCATGATTGCTCTGGTCTNTTCTAGAGACAGTGAGAGCAGATATCCCTGGCATTATGGAAGAAAGCCAAGCTACAGATCCAGCACAGCAGAGAGGTGATGCTGGGCTGGCCCTCCCTTCAGCCAGCCTCCGCCCTTCCGCTGGAGTTGGCAGCACTGGGGATGGGACCTAGGACTATGCAGGCTGAGAGCATGCCCTGTCGCTGATGTACATATACCCCAGTCCCTCTTGTAGTTCCAGAAGACTCCTGAGCAGCNATTTTTGCTCTTGGCCTGAGGTTTTTCTTGTCCAGCTGTTGGTCACGAGTCCTTGAGTCATGTAGCTGGCTGATGGAGCAGAACAGGGGCCATCCTTCCTAGCTTTCTTTCCACAGCTCTTGAACTCATTTGGTGACTGCCATGGGCCCCTCTGCTGTTGGACCTGATAGCCAAGCCTGTGTGTGTGTGTGTGTGTGTGTGTGTGTGTGTGTGTGTGTGTGTGTATATGTTCACATCTTGACCCCTGAGGAGAACAGCAGATGTATCTGTGGCCTCTGTAGTGTTTGGGACATGTTTGAACTAGTCAAGAGGTTTCCCCCAATTCTGCTCTTACAGCCTTGTCTGGATAAAGGCAGCAACAGCAGTGGTGGCCTGTGAAGTGGCCACNTCTTAAGAATGCATGCTAGCCTGCTGACCTCAGCTCCAGGCTGCTCACAGTGACAGTGATGACTGCTGACCCCAGCAGAGTCCTGAATTGTCAGGCTCAGCCGTCTGAAGCCTCCACACTCCTTTTCTCTCTCCAGAGCCTGGTGCTAGGACTCAGTGTCTTCCAGTTCCTGTGCCTCTATGCTGGCTGTTTTTACGGCTTTAATTTAAACAACGGCTTCTTGATATCTTGTTTACGAAGCTGCCAGAGTGAAAAATTCCTGTATTATATGAGGCTCGAAGTCCTCGAGTTATCTCAGCCCCGCAACACACAACATCATTATCCCACTGGCCCTTATCACTCAGTGCTGCTGCGCCTGTGGGACCCCATGCCACTGCTGTAGCATCTCACNGGCTGCTGGCTGCCCCTCCAGCCTCACCAGGATACTCAGTGCAACAAGCATTAGGCTCTTGATAGATTAGATATTTCAGCAATGTTAGGAAGGCTGGTAAATCTCTTAAAGTAACTTTTTTGATTTATTTAACCATAGTATTTATCAAGCAAATAAAAAATGTCTTCTCTTGCTTGAGTGCTCATAGATGATAGTGCCCAAGCTGCCAGAAGAGGTTGGAGCCTTTTGGGCAAAGCTAGGAGTGGTCCTAGTTCTCTGTAACCATGGAGAGGGCCAGAGGAAGCTGTGAGCTACACTGGACATGGGGGTATCCCTGGCTGTGACATTCAAGTGGACTGAGGTTAGGGCATGTTATCCCCAGAGATGCAGACCAGCAGTGCTGGTGGCCATCAGCAGGGCAGACACTGAACACAGTTGAGACACTTAACCATGTTTTTTTCTCCAAAGATCATAAAGATCCGAGCCCAGACAGAAGGCATCAACATCAGCGAGGAGGCGCTTAACCACCTGGGAGAGATTGGCACTAAGACCACACTGAGGTACGGTATGCCGGGTAGCAGCCTGCTGGAGCCCTTCTATTGTGCCAAGGGCCTTCTCCAGGCATGAGTTCAGAGTGCCAAGGATCTAGAAATGAGTTTTAGAACCCAATCTCCAGCAAGCCCCATGCGGAGCTCACACCATTCTCTTAATTTCCCAGTAGAGCAGGGCCTGCCCCTGTCGCCCTTACCCTGGGTATATTCCAGGTATCTGGTGGCAGCAGCCCAGGGATCAGTGTATGTGCAGTGTTCTCCAGGCTCTTCTGCCATGGCTCAAGGCAGTGACTGGAGAAGACAGAAGATAATTCTTCAGACCCTGAGCCCTCCCTGTGTCCCTTGAATATGTTGTTCTTGTTCCTGAAGTAAAGGAAGAAATTGTCAGTTGTTTGATTGAACTTTCAGGGATCAAGTTTTCATGTCTTGGACCAGCATGAGCTTTTGGTTGCTGGGTTGACTTCTCTGCATGTTAAAAGTCCCCATCTAAGTTGGCACTGTCTGCCCGCCAGGGTGTGCGTACATCAAAGTGTTAGTCTGTCAGCAGAAATGGAGTCACCTCCTTCGCAGATGTGAGAAGAGCACTTGTGTCACCTGCCCCTGGTGTCCCCTGTCTCAGTTGTAATGGGCAGTGGAAGTTCTTCTCCTTTGCTGTCCTCACCCTGGGCTCACTGCAGCTAGACTGCTGCAGCCATGCCAGCAGTGTGCATGCTGCCTGCTGATTTGGGGCTCCCTTCAGTGGCCCCATGTTCACTGCTGTGCTGTCTGCTGTAGGTATTCGGTGCAGCTGCTGACCCCAGCCAACCTGCTGGCAAAGATCAACGGGAAGGACAGCATTGAGAAGGAGCATGTGGAGGAGATCAGCGAACTCTTCTATGATGCCAAGTCCTCCGCCAAGATTCTGGCTGACCAGCAGGACAAGTACATGAAGTAACACTGGGTTTGGAGGTGCACCCAGAGGACAGACCCCACACCGTGGCAGGGCCTTGATTCAAGCATGCTTTGCAGTGTTGCTGGCTCTGTGTGGAAACATTCTTTCTAAATTATCAAACCTCCGTGGCTGCTTGGAAGGAACCCCTTCCCACTTGGCTTGTTTTCTAATAAAACTGAATAGGTTATTTTGATGATACCTCTCTCTTTAGGTTTTTATGTTTGTACTTACTGTGTGTGTATGTATACACATACTTGCAGGTGCCTGTGGAGGCCAAAAGACGGCACTAGAGCCCCTGGAGCTGGAGTTACTAGGGAAGTTCTAAGTTCTATCCCCAGCACAAAACAAGGTTATTTATGCATGACATATGCAGGAATTACAGAACCAATTTAGATTTATAGCTACTGTGGCGTTAGTGCAGGGAGTTGCCGGGACACAGCATTCTGCAGTAGGACAGCACATTTATCAGTGAGTGTTGAGAGCAGTGTTGGGATGTCACACCACCTCTTCTTCCTCTCAGACTCTTGGCTGTGAGATTCCCAGACATCTCTGTGTTTTGATGACCTGGACAGTTACAAGGGTGACTGTTGGGCATTGAAAGCCACACAAGTCTACAGCCCATCTTGGCAGGTACTTTCAGTAGGACACTTCTACTGTGACCCCTCAGCACCTGGCCAAGGCTGCCACGTTTGGGACCTTTTTCATGCTTCCTGTTCTATGCTGGGCTCTTTTGAGTGAAGTCGCTCTGTGCTGACCACACTTACGGTTTAGAACAGCTGTGCCACTTCCAGGCTGCAGGCTACCATGGTTTGGGAGTCTGCATGAGGACTGTCTCACTGCTTACCTGCTAAGTAACCATCAGAGTGGACTCATGGGTGGGTAGTTTGCACATTGGCTGCCTTGTCTTAAGATAGTCTTGCTATGTAAACCAGGCTGGTTTTGAGTTTGAGGCAATCCTCCTGNCTCTGCTTTCTGAGTGTCACCATTCTTGGTGTGACATCATTTTGTCCTCATGAGGACATGGTGTTTAGGCTAATCACCTGCTCAGCTAGCAGGAGATAGAAACTAGATTTGAGTTCAGCCTGGCTAGCGCCTGAGCTGGGAACTGGAGGTCTGGACTTCCATACCCAGCAGGTATGGCTTGAGCAGGTGAGGCTGCAGGGTAGACTGAGGCNGGTGACTGCTCAGTNGAAACCTTCACAGCACTTGATCAGGATAAAGCAGTGGCAGTAGTGGGTTGGGGAGATTCTTGTACAGCCCTTGGCACCTGCTCTCCAGAGCTTTNAGTGAGGACTAGGGATGTGGGCTTGTTTTTCATAGCCACAGCCCCTGGGTCCTGCTTCTTGTCCTTCATCTGGGCTGTGACAGTGCCTGAGGAGGGGGGGACCATGCTCTGATAGGAGGGAGATGGTCTGGCTAGGTGGCAAGGCTTGGTTATTTTAATTCTCTGTTTTCTTCAGCAAGGCCTGTGATTATTACATTAATCTTACAGGCGAAGTTTTTATGGCCCATCCCTCGCAGACTGTGAGAAGTTTCTCCATCCATTCCCAGGCGGGCAGCAGACCCTGGTGGGGAGAAAGTATTTGTTACATCTTATCAGGCTGACATACAATCTAACAACAATTACAGCAGCCCCATTTTTCCCACTAGTTCAGCTCCAGCTTGAAAAATTGTTGTAATATTAAAGTCAGGCAGGATGGGGGCTGGTCACTGGAGGTGGCCACTATCCCAGCTCTGGGCCAGGCTCCTGGAAGCCACCCCTTGAGCTACTTAGTGGCTGAGTAGAAGCTTCTGCCCCTCTTTCCAGGTGCAGTGCAGGCTCCCAAGTGGTCTCCAGGTGAATCCTTGTCCTCGGCTTCGCAGATACCTCACTTCTTCAGGTTGCCTCCAACCCTAGGTTGATACAGAGAATATTTGGGTTTTAAGAAAGAACAGAACTTGCTTTCTCACACCAAAAAGTGATGGGTCAACAAGCCTCAGCTAAGACAATGGAGTTGCAGGCAGAGGGTGGTGGGAGTTACACCCTGTAGACCTCTATGTCCCTGACCCCGAGTCAGCCCTGGCTGGGCAGCTGGCCACGTCTGAAAATGCCCTGCCAAGCCGGAGTGTGAGACTCTGAGGCCACAGGCACTATGTGACCCAGGTTCAGAGAAGAATGCCCAGTTCTTGGCTCTTGTTGCTAGCAGAGGTCAGAGTTTGTGAAACAGGAGCAAGCTTAGGTCCAGCCCTCTGCGTCTGGATGCATTCCTGGTTCTTCGGTTTCCAGAAATGGCCCCACCAGCTCCTAGAAAGGAGCTATGGTATGGCCTAGTCTCAGCCAGACAAACCAGCTCTCCCTTGGGACCCTGAGAGATACACATTGTCCTCCCATCCCAGGTTGCAAGTGACCTGGGGATGATGTGAGTGACCTGCGGCAGGGCCTGGCAGTGGGAAATACGGGCTGGCAGGGCTGGCAGTCGCCCGCTGGCCCTGTCGCCCTCCCCGTCAGTCGGCGCCGCACGGTGATTAATGGCCGGGCGAGGCGCGCGTGCGGCCGTCAGCGCGATGGATGTGGCTGTCAGGCCGAGCGTCCGCGCTGACCCCCGGCCCCGGCCCGCGCGATCAATGGGCGGCGCACGGCGGGCGAAGGCTGGGCCGGCGCGATAAGATGGGCCGATGCGCGCCCGCCGATTGCCCGCTCCGTCACCCGCCGTCACCGGCGCCGTCACGCCGCCCGCGCGCGGGTCGGCGCCGTCAGCACGCGTGATTAATGGGGACGCGGGCGGGAGGTGCGGCCCAGAGCTTTGCAAAGGCTCGGGGACCCTGAGTGGCGCGGCCCGAAGCGCCCCCGTGTGGCCGCGCACGCAGCCTCTGGGTAGAGAAAGCCTGTGGGAGAACTAGTTGTGGGAGGAGCACATAAAAAGGAGACATACATCTATCTATCCATCTATTCATCATCTACCCATCTATCCATCATCTATCCATCCATCC